>BCNH02000001.1:1991796-2028076 GCA_001662345.2 Metrosideros polymorpha var. glaberrima | reverse complement strand
CATGAGCTGTGCATAGGGGTAATTTAGGAATTCGCCTCCTCCTCCAAAAATAACCATTAAAAAATGTAGATACAATACAATATCTCTTGTCATGTATGTGGACATTAATCTTTTGAATTGACGTGCAAATTGCCGATTCATTATGTCTTAAAACATATGGATGGTGCGTCATCCAATGGCAAAGAGTCCAATTGGTGTGCGGTAAAACTGAAATTCACCATGAAAGCAAGTGGGAATCCGAAGGAACAACTGTATATCAATCGGGCATCATCGAGAGACAGACTTGTTGTTGATTAGGGCCACTTACCTAGAAGGAGTTCGAGCATTGACGACGTCAAGTGCAAACAATTCCTTACTTACATCGCTTGTCCGAATTTCGACTCGATGACTTGCTTAAAATGATAAAAAGGGCTTATTCTGTTTTATAACAATAATATCGCTCCGTAAAATCTTCCTCAAAGAGTATGGTATTTGTAAAGTAAGGTCCAACACTTCATTACCATGCTTTGTGTATCATAGGATGGACAATAGCTTATGAATTTTTGTGGGTCTTCCGTTAATCAATCTAGACTCTCTCGCCACAACACCATGTGAAGTTTCACGGCACCAATTGTCATTTGTTCAATAAGTTTAAACTAATAGATGAATGCGTAATTTTAACATTTAAATGTTTTGGATCTTTCAATGCGATCGCCATATAAAGTTTCTTGAAATGTCAATGGATCCAATAAATTTTCTTTATAATGTATATTTTTCTAGGGTTAATACCATGAAAAACTCCAAACTGGTATATCTGTGATAAATTTATCCCAAATTTTTTTTAAAATAATAATAACTTAGTTGACGTGTCTTCAATTAGCTTATTTTCTAGCGACATGGCCCGATACATCTTCTCCGAGAAATCCTAAAAATTTGAATAAATTTGTCATAAGTATACAAGTTTGGGGTTTTTGTAATCAAAAAATTAGTTTGAAATAAATTTATCATAAGGTACCAATTTAGGGTTTTTCTTGGTCCACAAATGTGAGAGCTCAACTTGTTAGGTACATTTGTCTTTTGCCCATGGCGCTAGGGTTTAATTATTTTTTTACAAATCTATGGGTCCACTCCTAGAAGACAAATAGAACTAAATATTTAATATTTAATATTTTAATTGCAAATAGAGTAGGATTACAAATTTCTTTTCTCATCCTAAGGGAAAGTTACAATTGGGAATCCAAAACCAATTCGTCTTGCACAAAGATGCAATTCCTTGTTCTGCTTTTCATGTGGTGTGAGCCCTGTTTTGTTGGTGTGACGGGGACCGAAACGGGAGACCCACGTTTTAGAAAAACGCGATTCCACTGGGTTCAAATGGAATTTTTTATTGGTCTGTACCTTTGTCGAGGAAAAATTTATTTGAAATCGACTGAATTTTTTTATTGCAGAAGGAAGATTTGATATGATCTATTATAATAGCAATTTTTATTGGGGAAATCATGAAGTAATAAGTCTGAAGTTTACAAATTATATGTGAAGGGGAGGGAAATTACTAAAAAAGTCGTAAAGGTTAATGTACATGCCAATTCAATTTTTAAACATTTTAATTTGGTCAATTTAGTACTAAACATTTTGATGAATTTTCAATGTAATCTTTTCGATCAATTTTGGCAGGCAATTATTGACATGGATGTCGGCTAGCTTGACGTGGATTTCTTTTTTTAATTTTTTTTCTTTTCCTTTTCTTTCTATCTTTTTCCCTTCTTCCTCCGTCGGTTGTCCATGGCTGACGAGTGGGCAAGGTTTTCCCTCACCTGTGGCCAGTGGGCTGGTTTCCAGCCATTACTGAGGTCCAGAGATCGGTGGAGGAAGAAGGGAAAAAAAGAAATGAAAAAATTTATAAAAAATAATAAAATGCAAAAACTCGTTTGCATTAGTCTCAGTCATGCCACATAGGATTGCCGACGTCTACATCAAGAATTGCTAATCAAAACTGGCCGAAAAGATCCATTGATAAATTATCAAAAAGTTTAGGACTAATTTGGTACAACTGAAAGTTTTATGATTTCGATAAAAAAAAAAGATTTATGATTGAACGATCATTGTTTAAAATTTTTTGGATAATTTTTGTGAAAGGGTAAGAAGCGCTGCGAAAGGCCACGACCGCTTCAAATGTAGAGTCTTAAAAAATGAGATTACCTAATTCTTCTTGAATTGGAAGCATCTTGCAATTCAAAATTTCAAATCCGCCATTGACAAGATAGGCTTGTCAGGAATGCCAGCTGAAGAAGTCAAACGGCTAGTGGCTGTAATGACTCATGGGATAATGACCATGAACTATTGCCATCATCAGAGAGGAAAAAGAAACTATCATTTCGAATTTTTGCGTATGCCATCGTCATCTTCTCTGTCTATCTATTTATATGAAATTATAGATTCACTATATTTTCTAGCAATGGCAGCTGTCGCGGCCCATGGAGAGGAGACTTATTGCATCTTTTTTGGCAGTGAGCATTTTATTATCAGATGTGACTTTTGTAAATTGAAGAAAAATAAAAGTAAATGTATGAACTGTTATTATTCTACCTATCGATCTATCTATGTTAGTATGTAGGGATAATGACCCAATTTGTCACTAAATTTCAACCCAATGAGCAACGTGATCCCTAAACTTTTAATTTATTCAACGTGTTCTTTAAACTTTTGGTATATATTTAATTTAGTCTCAAGACTGTATGAAAATATTCAATGTTATCATTCTATTAATTCAAGTTTAGAAACAACATTGAACATTTCACATAGTTCACAGACTAAATTAAAGATGAACTAAAAGTTCATGGACCGCATTGAACAAATTAAAGGTTAATGGGCCGTATTGTACATTGAACCAAAGTTTAGAGACCACTTGTGTCATTTACCCTATTTACCCTTAATATGTATAATGCCAACTTTCAGATTTAAGTTTCGTTTGTTTCCCCAAAAATGTGACGTTTCTAGAAAATATTTTCTGGAAAGTCATTTTCCCGAAAAATGAATGTATTTTGCAGTGTTTGGTTATGACCTAAAAATGAATTAGAAAATATTTTCCATCATTTGGTACAGAAAATCGGATTTGACTTTTCTCGAAAAAAATTATCATAAAATTTGAATTTTTAATTCTTTTAAAATTTAAAATTTTAAGTTTTCTTTTCTTTTTATTTTGCTTCTTCCTTGGCTAGTTGTCGGCCATAGGCGAGGTCGTGCTTGCTCGAGGTCGGCGAGATCTGGTGAGGCGAGGCTTGGCCTCGCTCAACGTCGCCAGCCTCTAACGAGGCGAGGCTCAACCTCGGGCAAGCTCGAGGCTCACCAAGTGACCTCGAGCTCGTTGGATCTGGCCAAGTGAGGCTTGGCCTCGCTTCGCCCGATCCAGTGAGGCGAGGCTATGGTCGATCGCCGGCTGTTGCCATGGCCGACAACCAGCAAAGAGGAAGAAACAAAAAAGAAGAGAAAAATAAAATATTGAAAAATAGAAAAATAGAAAACAAACAAAGAGAAAAACAATAAATGAATAAATAAAAGGGTTAATATCACGAAAAATCCCAAATTGGTACATCTGTAACAAATTTACCTTAAACTGTACACCCATGACAAATTTACTCCAAACTAATTTTTTTTATCATGAAAAACCTCAAATAGGTACATCCGTGACAAATTTACCTTAAACTGATACACCTGTGACAAATTTACCTTCCGTTAGTTTTTATCAAATTGTTAATTTTAATGATACGTAACAGTTAACGTTGTGAATGAGATAGCGCACGGTGCTACCGGTGCCGATGGAGCGGCTGGAGAGAGCGGAGGCCAACAGGTGACATCGCTGGTAAGTTTGGAACCAAGTGAAGGTGACCGAGCCGTGGACCAGCGATAGCCGGTTCAGGCGAACCGTCGCTGCCCGCTCCAGGAACCATAGCGGCGTGAGAGCCGAGAAGTTCGCCTCGTTCTTCGGCAGATCGTCAATGTCTCTCGCCATCGCCTCTATCTCTCTCCCAGGACGTCTGTATCAATGTCGCCCTCACTCTGCTTTTGGAGCACGACGCTATGCACTTGCTTAAATAGGAAAAGAGAGGCCTGTGCATGAAAAACCTCTTTACGTCCTTGTCTTCATATTCCCCATGATACCCTCCTTAAACATTGTCTCATTTGTTAGATTTTGCGGAATCGTACGTGATGGTGCGTGTTAGTTTTCGTTGTGAGAGGGACTCAGCAAAGAGGCAAGAATAAGCAAGGGATTTACAAAACGCAAAGCTGACAGAAATGCTTATAAAACAGTTACAGGTTACAAGTGGAAGGAGGGGCTTTCTGTACGCAGGTTTCTAGTAATTCTGCTGTGTGAGCTCCTCCTCAATAGGCATTAACTCGACCGACAAAGTACGACATGTGTTCTGTAGTACTCCCATGTGGGCTCTTTCCTCGCTGCTGCTTCTACTTCCCTAGTATTTTCTACCACACATTTTACCTACTTCACGCAAGGGATAATGCTAGAATATTAGGGCTTGTTCTTTCTTTTTCTTTTTTATTTAAATTGTTAAAGATATGTCTCGAGTTTGAATCCGAAAAGAAAACTTTCCTAATTTAAGTAGATTTTCTTAATTGGAGAAGGTTTCCTATTTTGGATATGCTCTTTGCTATATATAATAAGTGTCTTTATTATGAAGAGTATCAAAAAGAAGTTTTTGATTGTGAATTACACCTCGAAGAAGAATTCAAATGTCAAAGCCATATAAATTCTTGTGGTAAGAATTTGTGTTAATTCCTTGGTGGGATTGAGCGATTATTTTGTGATTATTTCGTGAGAAATTATAAACGCTAAATATTTGTGGGTTATTGGGTATAATTGGGAATTGAGAAACGCAAAGTATTTGAGTGACTCGAGTGTGATTGTTATCTCCGTTTTATTGCTTGATATATAGTAGAATTCGTTGTTGCTCTCTCCGTGGACGTACGTCATTACGACCGAACCACGTAAATTTGGCATTCGATTTATTTTATTATTCGATTTATTTTATTATTTGATCGCTTGCTTCATGTTTAACAATTAATATCAGAACCAGGTTTGGCTAAGTTGAAGCAAATCGATGACGACAGTAGAAGGCAAAATGAAAATCGACAAGTTTTATGGGAATGATTTTGGTTTATGGAAGATGCAAATTGAGGGTTATTTGTATCAGATGAAACTGCACTTACATTTATTTGGATAGAAACCGAGACGATGAAGCAAGCTGATTGGGAATTGCTGGATAGACGAGCGTTGGGTATTGTTCGGATGACGTTGGCTCATAACGTTGCGTTTAACATTGTGAAAGAGACGACCACTGCGTGTTTGATGAAAGTCTTGTCGGACATGTACGAGAAGCCTTTTGCGTTTAATAAGGTTTACTTGATGTGACATCTGTTTAACTTGAAGATGACCAAAGGTGCATCAGTTGCTAATCATATTAATGAATTTAATATGATTGTTAGTCAATTGAGTTCAATTGCGATAAACTTTGAAGATGAGGTACGTGCTTTGATTATGTTATCCTTATTGCCTAGTAGTTGGAATGCTATTGTTACTGTTGTTAGTAAATCCTTCAGATCAACAAGTTTGACATTTGATAGGGTTCGCGATTTAATTTTGAGTGAGAACATCCATAGAAGAGAATCTAGCGAACTTGTATCTACTGCTTTGGTAGGTGAAAATAGAGGAAGAACTTGTACACGTGTTAGTAGGAGTAGTATAAACTTGAACATACGGAATTAGTCTAGGGCTGGGGGTGCTGCCTGCTGGAACTGTGGCAAGAGGGGCATCTTATGAGGGATTGCTTTAAGCTGTAGAATGCAGACAGAGCTAGTCTAGGGCTAGGGGTGCTGCCTGTTGGAACTGTGGCAAGAGGGGCATCTTATGAGGGATTGCTTTAAGCTGTAGAATGAGAAGGGTAAGGGAGTTAGAATTGAGTTTACAGATGATGTTGCAGCTGTAGATGTCTGTAGTTCGGATAATACTGATTATGTCTTGTGTATCACTGATGATTCGTCATTTGATAGATGGATTATGGATTCTGGTTGTTCTTTTCATACTACACCAAATAATAACTGATTTACTACTTATCAATGCATGGATAGTAGTAAAGTGTAGTTAGGGAATAATGTTAAGTGCGATGTTATAGGTGTTGGCGATGTTAGAATCAGAATGCATGATGGTACCGTGAGAACATTGACTGGAGTGAGGCATGTTCCAGAGTTAAAAAAAGAACTCGATTTCCTTGCATGCCCTAGATTTAGCTGGGTGTCGATATTATTCAAAATGTGAAAAATTGAAGGTTGTTTGAGGTGCTTTGGTGATAATGAAAGGAATCAATTACAGTAGCCTATATGGGCTTCAAGGTGAGACAGTGACGTAATTCACCGCCGAGATGTCGAATACATATGTTCAAGAGTCTGAATTATGGCATATGCGTGTGGGCACATTAGTGAGAGAAGCCTGAAGGTTTTAAGTGAAAGGAATTTATTATGTGGTTATGTTGTCAATAAATTGAATGTATGTAGGTGCTGTGACTTAAATCAATGGCGAAAAATTCAATTTAGTACAACTGTCAAAGAAACCACGAAGATTGTAGAGTCAATACACTTGGATGTTTGTAGAGTTAATACACTTTGAATTTGTTTACTATGTTTTCTGAATTTTTTATATGTGTTTAATTTAGTCTCCAAATTGTATGAAAATATTTAATGTTATTCTTCTATTAATTCAAGTTCAGAAACAACATTGAACATTTTCATACAGTTCAAGAACTAAATTAAAGATGAACCAAAAATTTATGGACCACATTGAACAAATTTAAGGTTCATGGGCTATATTGCATATTGAACCAAAATCTAGAGATCACTTGTGTCATTTACCCTATTTACCCTTAATATGTGTAATGCCAACTTTCAGATTTAGGCTCCGTTTATTTCGCGAAAAATGAATGTATTTTGCAGTGTTTGGTTAAGACCTGAAAATGAATTGGAAAATATTTTCCATCATTTGGTATGGAAAATCGGATTTGACTTTTCTCGAAAAAAATTATCATAAAATTCGAATTTAATTTTTTTAAAATTTAATTTTTTTATTCTTTTCTTGTATGTTTTTTCTTTTCTTTCTTTTTATTTTGCTTCTTCCTTGGTTGATCACTGGCCACTGGCGAGGTTGAGCTTGCCCGAGGTTAGCAAGATCTGGCGAGGCGAGGCTTGGCCTCGCTCAACGTTGCCAACCTTTGGTGAGGCGAGGCGAGGCCTCAGGCGAGCTCGAGACTCGCCAAGCGACCTCAAGCTTGCCAGATCTGGCCAAGTGAGGCTTGGCCTCGCTTCGCCCGATCCGGTGAGGCGAGGCTATGGTCAGTCGCCGGCTATTGCCGTGGCCGACAACCAGCAGAGAGGAAGAAATAAAAAAAGAAGAGAAAAATTGAAAAATCGAAAATAAACAAAGAGAAAAACAAAAAAATGAATAAATAAAAGGGTTAATATCACAAAAAATCTTAAACTGATACATTTGTGAAAAATTTACCAAAAACTAATTTTTTTACCATGAAAAACCCCAAACTGGTATATCTGTGATAAATTTACCTTAAACTGATACAGTTGTGACAAATTTACCCAAAATTAATTTTTTTTATCACGGAAAACCCCAAACTGGTACATCTGTGACAAATTTACCTTGAATTAATACACTTATGACAAATTTACCCTCTGTTAGTTTTTATCAAATTGCTGAGTTTAATGATACGTAACAGTTGACGTGGTGTATTGATTTGGGGTTTTACCCTCAGTTTGTTATAGGAATATGAATGTGAATGAGTGGAGGGAGGAAAGATGGGGGAAAATGTTTTCCTCTTTTCAAAAGAGGAAAACATTTTCTCAATTTTTGAAAGTGCTTTTTTCAAAAGTAGAAAATGTTTTTCATAACTAGATTATTTTCTGCCCCCAAACGCCGAAAAATGGGGAAAACATTTTCCCGAAAAATGTTTTTCGTAAAACAAACGGAGCCTGTGTCCACTTTTTATAGAACCAAAACACTCTTATCTCATCTTAATTTGGAACCGTGAAGAGAATATTATATATAGATTCGTTAGTAATCGAAATTCGATGTATCCCGGTTACCATCGAGGAAAAGTCCCTATTGTGTTTTATAAGAATGACAAAATATTCGAAGTACACTGACTTTTGTATTTGAGTGTCCGGGAGAGACTGTCTCCCCATAGACATATTCATATGCAGAAGGTGTTAGCACCTCGACGTCTATGAGTGCAGGTGGGACTTTGTGCTCTACAGAACGTGAGTGAGACAGGGGACATGAAATATGTTGAGAACGGGAGAGACCTTTGCAAATGTTGAACATTAAATTGCAGGCGAGATATCTTGATATTCAGCAGGACATCGTGGGTAGTGGTTGAGGTCTAATGCTGTTTAAAGCCCGTCATTGCTACATGGTACCTTAATCTACTCCGCATGTTAACGATTATTTCAACCTTTGACATGCTCTTTTGATTTTGTTTTAGTTTGAGAGATCAGACCCATCTCAACCATGGCGCCAATCATGATTTGATTTAGTTGACAGGTTCCATTTCCTTCGCCTTGGCCCTCAGCAAGTGTTTCTGTATCTTCCCGGTCGCCGTTTTCGGCAACGGCCCGAAGACAACGGACTTTGGGATCCAATAACCCGGCATCTTCTCCCGGCAAAACTTTATTATGTCATCCGCTAGCCGCCGCTCATCGGACGTATCCTCTCCGGGCTTAAGTGTCACCCAAGCACAAGGAGACTCTCCCCATCGGCTATCGGGCCTCGCCACCACAGACGCCTCCAAGATTGCCGGATGAGTGTATAATGTATTCTCGATCTCTACGCTACTTATGTTTTCCCCTCCAGAGATGATAATGTCCTTCAACCTGCCCTTGATTTCGATGTATCCATCGGGATGTTTCACGCCAAGATCCCCGGTATGGAGCCACCCCCCTGCGAAAGTCTCCTCGTTGGCTCTCGGGTTCTTTAGGTAGCCTTTCATGACCGTGTTGCCCCGCATCACGATCTCTCCAATGGTTTTACCGTCGGCAGGGACGGGTTTCATGTCTTGAGTGTTCACGACATCGAGACCGTCGAGCACCGTGGCACGAACGCCCTGGCGTGCATGGAGGCGGGCTTGATGTTCCGGTGACAGCGAATCCCACTCGGGCTTCCATGTGCAGATCGTGGAAGGACCGGACACTTCAGAGAGGCCATACACGTGCGTAACTCGGAAGCCCTTCTGGGACATTGCTAAAAGAACAGAAGGGGGTGGGGTGGCACCGGCGGTCATTACGTGGACCGTGTGAGGGAGAGGGAGAATAGTTTCTTCAGGTGTGGCATTGACAATGGTGTTCAAAACCACAGGCGCAGCGCAGAAGTGAGTCACTCCATATTCAGCGATAGCCGAGTAAACTGCCTTCGCTGTTACCTGAGGAAGAGAAGAACAAATGAAAAGAGAAGAAGAAATGATATTTGCAGCCACTATGGAAAATTTCAAGATCTGTCCCTATGACTAGGGTTCAAACACGCATCTGCACACAGAATTATCTCATTGGATCCAAACAATCTACAAGATCCAACCTTCTGTATCTCATTGACAAAGTACCCGGATAATGACTCGGGCATATATAAGCTAGAGTCAACAGCAATCAATCCCTAGGACATTCGAGATATTCGATACTCTATTATGGTTTCTTTGTGTAAAAACCATAGTACTTGAAGCAAATAATCCTCGATAAACCCAAACGAAACATTTCACTTATGTGTATGCTTCGAATGATGTTATTCATTTCAGGCAGCAACTTGTCTACCAACTTTGTAGAAAAGCAGCAATTTCTGAACCTTGAAGCTTACCTGTCTAAGGCATATGCTGGTTGCACAAAGAGCTGCCAGTGACCAGGCGAAACACCAACCATTACAATGGAACATAGGCAAAATCCACAAGTAAATGGCTCCTTCATTCATCCTCCAGACAAGAGGGCTATGTATGCACATTAGGTATGCGCCTCGATGGCTTAATACCACTCCCTTAGGACTGGCAGTCGTACCAGAAGTATAACTGAGACTAATGCTCTGCCACTCGTCTTCCGGTGGTTTCCAGGCGAATTCCGGATCACCGGTTTCCAAAAATTTCTCGTACTCAATTGCCCCTTTTCCTAAAGCGTGTTCGAGTTTTCTGGGGTCGCAGCTTCCGTCGGCTATGACTATCAGAAGTGGAGGCTTATAGTCTTCCTCACTCTTGTCCGCTAATATCTGCAGAGCTTCCTCAGCCAACGGAAAGAATTCTTGGTCCACCATTACCACGGCAGAAGATGAATGGTCGAGACAAAATGCAATCGTCGATGCATCTAGACGTATGTTGACACAATTTAGTACAGCTCCAGCCATGGGAACTCCAAAATGAGCTTCATACATGGCAGGCACATTCGGCGCAATCACTGCAACCTGCACAGAGCCACCCACACAGGCAAAAAAATGAGCAGCAAGCATAGGAGAAAGGGAGAGAGAATCACGAGGGACGCCCAAAACAATAATGGACAGTATCACAAGCAAAGCAACTTTTGGACATAAGGACTACGCAAGATTCAAACGTTCGACGTGAGTGGCCACGGATTTATATCACCAGAATATGGAAACGAAGACAGACGAATATTTCAGTGAATGAGATAGCGCACCGTGCTACCAGCGGCAATGGAGTGGCTGGAGAGAGCGGAGGCCAACCGGCGACATCGCTGGTAAGTTTGGAACCAAGTGAAGGTGACCGAGCTGTGGACCAGCGATAGCCGGTTCGGGTGAACCGTCGCAGCCCGCTCCAGGAACCATAGCGGCGTGAGAGCCGAGAAGTTCGCCTCGTTCTTCGGCAGATCGTCAATGTCTCTCATCATCGCCTCTATCTCTCTACGTCCCTCTCTCCCAGGACGTCTGTATCAATGTCACCCTCACTCTGCTTTTGGAGCACGACGCTATGCACTTGCTTAAATAGGAAAAGAGAAACCCGTGCATGAAAAACCTCTGGACGTCCTTGTCTTCATATTCCCCATGATACCCTCCTAAAACATTGTCTCATTTGTTAGATTTTGCGGAAGCGTACGTGATGGTGCGTGTTAGTTTCGTTGCGAGAAGGACTCAGCAAAGAGGCAAGAATGGGCAAGAAGAAGCAAGGGATTTACAAAACACAAAGCTGACAGAAATGCTTATAAAATAGTTGCAGGTTACAAGTGGCATTAACTCAACCCACAGAGTACGACGTGTGTTCTCTAGTGCTAGTGCTCCTAGGTCGGCTCTTTCCTCTCTGCAGCTTCTACTTCCCTAGTGTTTTCTACCACACATTTTACCTACTTCGCGAAAGGGATAATGCTGGAGTATTAGTGCTTGTTGTTGTTGTTGTTTGTGTGTGTGTGTGTCTGAATTGTTAAAAATATATCGCTCGAAAAGGAAACTTTCTTAATTTAAGTAAATTTTCTATTTTGAATAAATTTTCTAATTTAATATTTTTTTAATAGGAGAAGGTTTCCTAAAAAGATGTTTCCTATTTTGGATATGCTCTTTGCTATATATAATAAGAGTCTTTATTATGAAGAGTATCGAATAGGAGTTTCTGCTTGTGAATTACACATTGAAGAAGAATTCAAGTGTTAAAGTCAATTATATTCTTGAGGTAAGAATTTGTGTTAATTCCTTTGTGGGATTGTGAGATTATTTCGTGAGGAATTATGAGGGCTAAATATTTATGGATTGTTGGGTGTAATTGGGGATTGGGACACACTAAGAGTATTTGAGTGACTCAAATGTGGTTGTGATATCCGTTATATCGCTTAATCTATAGTGGAATTCGTTGCTACTCACCTTATGGACTTACGTCACTACGACTGAACTATGTAAATTTGGTGTCCGATTTATTTTATTATTCAGTCTATCTTATTGTTCGATCACTTGCTTCAAGTTTAACAATTGGTATCAGAGTTAGGTTTGGCTGAGTTAAAGCGAATCGATGGCGACAGAAAAAGGAAAAGTGAAAATCCACAGATTTGATGGGAATGATTTTTGTTTCTGGAAGATGCAAATTGAGGACTATCTGTATTTGATGAAACTGCATTTACCTTTATCTAGGGAGAAGCCAGAGACGATGAAGCAAGATGATCAAGAATTGCTGGATAGACAAGCGTTGGGTGTTATTCAATTGACGTTGGCTCGTAACGTTGCGTTTAACATCGTGAAAGAGACAACCATTGCGGGTTTGATGAAAGCTTTGTTGGACATGTATGAGAAGCCCTCTGCGTTCGATAAGGTATACTTGATGCGATGTCTATTTAACTTGAAGATGACCGAAGGTTCACCAGTTGCTAATCATATTAATGAATTCAATGTAATTGTTAGTCAATTGAGTTTAACTGCGATTGACTTTGAAGATGAGGTATGTGATTTGATTCTATTATCCTCATTGCTTAATAGTTTATTGTTTTTAGTAAATTCTCCATGTCAACAAGTTTGATGTTTGATGGGGTTCGCGATTTAATTCTAAGTGAGAATGTAGAAGAGAACTTGATGAACTTGTATATATTGCTTTGGTAGATGAAAATAAAGGAATAACTAGTACACGTGTTAGCATAAGTAGTATAAACTTGAACAAACAGAGTCAATCTAGGACTGGGGGTGCTATCTGTTGAAACTGTGGCAAGAGAGGGCATCTTATGAGGGATTGCTTTCAGCTGAATAATAAGAAGGGTAAGGAAATTAGAGTTGAATCTGCAGATGATGTTATAGTTGTAGTTGTCTGTAATTCGGATAATACTGATTATATCTTGTTTGTCACTGATGATTTGTCATTTGATAGATGGATTATAGATTATGGTTTTTTTTTTATGCTACACCAAGTAGGAACTGGTTCCAACTTATTAATGCATGAATAGTAGTAAAGTGTAGTCGGGGAACAATGATGAGTGCAATAATGTATATGTTGGTGATGTTAGAATTAGAATGCATAATAATACCGTGAGGAGAATGACTGGAGTGAGGCATGTTCGAGAGTTAAAAAAAACTTGATTTTCGTGAGTGCCCTGGATTCAGCTAGGTGTCGGTATTATTCAGAATGTTAAATTTTGAAGTTTGTTCGAAGTGCCTTGGTGATAATGAAAGGAATCGACTACAGTACCCTATATGAGCTTCAAGGTGAGACAGTGACAAGATTCACCATGGAGACGTCGGATGCATTTGTTCGAGAGTCTAAATTGTGGCGTATGCATTTGGAGCACATTAGTGAGAGAAGCTTGAATGTTCTAAGTGAAAGGAATCTATTATGTGGTTATGTTGTTAATAAATTGAATGTATGTAGGTGTTGTGACTTAAATCAACGGCGAAAAATGCAATTCAATATAACTATCAAAGAAACCATAAAGATTTTAAAGTTAATTCACTTGGATGTCGCAGATTGTCGCGGTTTCCTTCGAGGAAGACTCCCAGATTTATATTAACAGTTATTGATGACTACTCGAGAAAGACCTGGTTATTTGTGCTAAGGCACAAATTTGATGCTATTATGAGGATCAGATGGTTGAGAGCTTTGGTTAAAAAGGAGACTGGTAAGGCGGTCAAGCATGTGCGGACTAACAGTAGTATGGAGTTTTGTTCGAAGCTATTAAATGGATTATGCATGAAGGAAGGAATAGTGAGACACCGCACTAGTGTCAGTGAACCGTAATAGGTTGCAGAGTTGATGAGTAGATGTGCTTCGTATGACAAGTTATTTGGTGGATAGATCCTCATCGACTGCGATTGGATGTCAGACTCCCGAAGAAGTGTTATAAAGTAAATTTTCGATTATTCTATTCTTAGAATATTTGGTTGTCCGTGTTATGTTCGAGTTAGTGATGGTAAGCTCAATGGAAGGACAAGAAAGTGCATGTTCCTAGGTCATGCACAAGGTGATCGGGATTATCAGTTGTGGTACCTGGAATTAAATTCACATATTATCAGTAAAGAACTTACTTTTGACGAGTCTCCAGTACTTCGGGTAAAGAGTATTATTAGCAATGCTTATACGGATCTAAACGTTGTTCAGCTTGGGTTAGAGTTACAATCAGAAACTCTTGAGGTAGCGAGTATTAGTGAAGTAATCGACACAAATAATGCTTGTAGCGAGGTGCAGCATGTAGAGCCAACGGTTGCTGTAACTGCTGAAATTAACAAGGTACGTGTTCAATCTCCTTGAAGAACTTCTACCCCAAGCACATGCAATGGAGCCATAAACAGTCAAGCGAAATCCAATACATGAAATAATTTGATTTATGGACAACATCGTTGTATTCCAGTCATTCCTTTCAAGATCATTCTAGGTCTTACAAACTCTACCGAAGGTATGAACGAATATGTTACTTCATATGAATGTGTAAAAGATGCTAGCCGCACTTAAAAGCCGATGAATTTTTTTAGAAAAGGGAAATTCAAAATGCTCAAGGATGGAAATGGGGGAATGTCTACAATACCTAGTACTCCTTCCTTATCTGTAATCGAGAAGTTTGTGTCGGAAAAATCCTTGCGAAGCAGTTAAAGGTGCAGGTTTAGTTGGTGTTCTCATGAGGTCTACGGTTATGGTGAAGTTCAAACGATGCTTGGACTTGGAAGATGTTTGTTGCAGTTGAGCTCATGAAGGGTTGTGGGAGAGTAACAGCGACGTTCAAATTCTAGTGAAACGATTAGTCGAGGTGGAGATTGTTAAAGATATGTTTCAAGTTTGAACCTGACAAGGAAACTTTAATAATTTAAGTAGGTTTCATATTTTGAATGGGTTTCATAATTGAATGATTTTCTTAATTGGAGAAAGTTTCCTTAAAAGAGGTTTTCCATTTTGAATATGCTCTTGGCTATATATAAGAAGTGTCTTTATTGTTAAGAATATCAAAGATGAGTCTCTGCTTATGAATTACACCCTGAAGAATAATTCAAGTGTTGAAGCCAATTAAATTCTTATGGTAAGAATTCGTGTTAATTCATTCATGAGATTGAAATATTATTTTGTAAGGAATTGTGAGGGCTAAACACTTACGAATTATTGAGTGTAATTGAAGTTTGGAAAACACTGAGAGTGTTTGAGTGACTCAAAAGTGGTTGTAATCTCCGTTGTATCGCTTGATCTATAGTGAAATTCGTTGTTGCTCTTCCCGTAAACGTATATCACTATGATCGAACTACGCAAATTTGATATCCGATTTATTTTATTATTCAATATATTTTATTGTTCGATTGCTTGCTTTAAATTTAACATGAAAATTAGGGCTTGTTCTAGAAGGTTAGAAAATGGATCTTTCTTTTGACACTCCTCCTTATCCAATTTCTCGATCAAGGAGGATTGTTGAAATCCTCATCAATTCTTGTCCACGTCAACCAAATTCTAGAGCAAAGGTGGTAGTTGGGTATTGTGGTTTACAATTGTTGGTTGTATTGTGTGGTTTGAAGAAAGCATCAGAAGTTGGTAGAGTTAGAGATGGAGAAGAAGTCCACGTAGGCTTTTGAAAAGAATCTTCATGGACAGTGTCGGTCATTGAAGGCTATAAATCTCCTTCCCTTGTATCACCAACTAAAAACGACAGCCTTTCTTACTTATTTCCTTGTGCCCCTTGTCGCCACTTTCATCTAGCCTTTGTCCAAATATTAGATTTGTGTTTGTTCAACCTAATTCGGCAGTCTCCATACAGCGATGATATAGAGAAAGTCAAACCTAGACACCCATTGCCAATTAACAATGCCATAGTTACTAGAGATGGACTTTCCAGTGTGTGCTCCTCCCTGATGATGATAAAAGTTTCAGTGATCGGATGCCAATTATTTTGCTTGACAAACCCGTTTTTATGAAATAAGTGTCTGCTTAACTTTACTGGTGCTCTGTTAATCTTCCATGTTTTATGAATTTTGCTTTATTTTATAATAGTTTGGGCTTTACTCTACTTCGATTTGCTTTGTTATGGAAGTCTATATACTTCTCATATATCCTTTTGAGCAATAGACATTGTTTTCTTTCGGGAAAAAAAAAATCTCATTATCTTTGCAAAATAGGTGCCATCATTAAAATTTCGAATTCCCACATCTTCCAAGTAAAAATTCTCTTTGGCGCTACCAAGCAATGCGCCATATGGCATTATGTAAAATAAATCTTTAGCAGCTTTCTATAGTGCACGTGAAGAAAAAAAAAAAAGTGACCATGCATGTCGCAAACTCAAAGCCATAGAAAAAACCCTAAGTTGCATGTAAGTAGTAAATTTACCTATGGACATAGCCTTAGAGGCGTGCGAGGAACTCATCTTACATTCCACTCTCAAGAGTCTTAATTATATAATTTTTTTTTCTATTATTCAATATATAGATAATTGAGATATCCTCGCAAGTGGGACAAAAATCACTAGCTCGGTGGTTATGCATGAAAAGAAAGTTGATGGTTACTTTGAAGGAGGTGTCTACGAGAATCGAGAGGTACAAGAATGCAAGATTTATTTTATGGGAGTAAGCACCCAATTAACACAACAACTACCTAGTCAAAGGTACAAAATTGCCATTTTCGTTTTTTTTGTTGTTGCAAGAGTAATCTAAACCTTGGGTATATTTCAATAAATTTGGGACGGGACTACAAATTTAGATATATATACACTAGTTCTCACGAACAAAGTTACGAGCACGCACGACTACTTTTGAGATAATATGATTGTAAATTACTTTACTCTTGGCATTTTAAATTTGTAATTGCAAGGGTAATTTTGAATAATAGAAACTAAGTTAGCATTCGCGCACACGCTACGAACGCACATGATTAAACTTATGTATAAGGAAAACTATATATCAATTCTTGTAATCAGGATGTACCACTAAGAAAATTAATGAAAGCGTGAGACAGGTTGTACGGTCAGGATGCATTTGACGTTTTGTGATCTGCGAATCGGACGGATCAAGATGAGGGGATGAGGTGTGGCTCCTTGATTGGCACGAAAAAGACAAGGTCATTAATAAGAAGCTTCTTATTACTAATTTTTTTACTTCCGGGCATTTTATACTTGCAAAAAAAAAATTTCAATTTAATATACCGATTTTTAACACATATATAAATTAATGGTTTGAAAATCGGGAAGAATTACGCCAATCTCCTGCTAACTTTAGGGTAATACATGTGTGCCTTGTGATTTTCGACTATTATGTATTACTTTATTGAATTTTCATTTTATTATGGTCATTAACCCTAATAACCTTTTTGATTTACAAATGCAATGTGCATGATTTTTAAGGGGTAAGTGTGTATTTTCGTATCGTTTTTAATAAAATAAATCTATCCTTTGCTCTGATTTTCGGGGAAAAAATAAATAAAAAGGGGTACAATAAATCAACTAAATTATTAGAAGAAGTGACTATCAATGATAACATACAAATAAAGATTGTTAGAAATTTAGGGATGCATTTATAGAATAAATAAGATATTTTGCAGAAAAGACACATAATTAAGTAGAAAAGGAAAAAAAAAAAAAAAGGCTTCACTGACAAAAAGTTAAAGGTCAGATAACAAAAAATGCATTTTGTATAGTTTAAAAGGTTAAATAATGCAAAAAAAATTGATTGACAATAATTAATATTTAAAATATCATTATAGATTCGGTTAATCGTATTCTTCTTTCTTTCTTTTTTGGAGTTGACACTATCATTTCATTTTAAAATTTTTAAAATATTATCACTCATTTTTTACATCAATTAACCCTATAAAACATACAAAACGGTGAATCAATTTTTGTCATTTGACCTTCTTGTTATCGAGACTTTTTCGTATTTATTTAATTTTTTTTATTTTTCTTCCATTTTTTACATCAACTAACCGTAACAACGAAACTTCCTTCAAGAAAACGAGATGAAAATATATCTTTACCCCTTAAAAGTCAAGTGTACAGCACCATGCTGATGAGAAATAAAAGTAAGTTTTTTTTTATCAGAAGAAATAAAAGGAGATTAACAACTATAACAAAATAAAAGGAAAATTGTCAAAAGAGTCTTAAACATATTACACTTTTGCCAATTCAGTCCTAAACCTTTCAATTTTGCCAATTCAGGGTGTATTTGGTTTGGCATTTAGAAGGAGCTTTCAATTCGAAAACTTCTTTGCGAATTTGGCAAGTTTTTTCAAGAGAGCATTCGGTCAAATGCTAACATTTGAAAGGCTAAAATGCTCAAAGCTGAATGCTGGTCTATCCAGCATTGAGCATTTCACGCCAGCATTTGGCCGAATGCTCCATTGGTAAAACTTGCTAAACAGTTCAACATTTCGCAAATGAACTTTCAGGTTGAAAGCTCATTTCAAATGCTGAACCAAACCCATTATCAATCCTAAACCTTTTATGATTTGCCAATTCAATCCTAAACTTTTCAATTTTTCCGAAACATAAAAGGTTTAGGACTGAATCGACAAATCATAAAAATGTTTAGGACTGATTCGGCAAATCATAAAAATGTTTAGAATTGAATCAACAAAATTGAAATATTTAGAATTAAATCGATAAGAATGCAATAGGTTTAAAACTTTTTTGACAATTTTTTCACAGGGAGTGTATTGTGTAATGGTTAAAAGTTGGAAGACAAAGGTTTGGTATAGCTAAAGCTCATAAGGTTTTGCAAAATTTCTCCTAAATTTAATTTTTTTTTTTTATATAATTAAGTTATAGTCAACAAGTTCCTTTCACAAATGAAGTGTTTAGATGGGCAAAAAACCAAGGAAAGGAAAGGCTCCATATCGCATGCATATATAGGCTAATTCGTTTTCCAACCTTAGAGACATGATCAACTTGCCATTTACGAGAAAATGGTTGATGAATTGTCATGTAATTGAAGCGTTATAGCTACTAAATCCTTAGGTGAATACATGAATGTGTGCATCATCAAGGGCATGCTTCACTCTTTGCACCTTGTCCAACCTCGCAACCCTTCGCGACACGAAAGGGTAGTGATCAAGAGGCGGAGCGAAACTCTCTCGTTAATTCTGGACCAAGCGCAAAACTTTTATCCAATCGCTAAACCTAAACCTTATGCACGACGACCTCTATTGTACTCTACTCCGTCAGGCTATCCAATCAAACTCAGGACCCGGTTGAAATCGCCGTCAGAGGAACAGAAGCCAGTCAGGTGTCACCTCCACAAAAGGCCGAGTATATAGTTTAGGATTTCGGGAGGTCTCGATCCCGTTCTAGGTTTTGGCGGGCGGAATAAGCCACCAAAGAAAGTACCGATTCCACATCCATCACTACTCATTTTCAAGAACTCTCGTATCTCTCGATTCCACCCCCATCACGACCATTGTCGATGGCCAACACTCGCCCTGCAATTCTCTTCAATCCCCAGAAGCCGCCGGATGTCCCAATCGAAGAGCCATATATTCTAGCCCTGATAGAGTATTAAGCTCAAAAATCCTCGAGAACTACATTCCCTTGCACGCACATCAAACGCCACAAAATCTTAGCACTTCATCGCAAAGCTTCGCAAAGTGAACAGAGCCTATAGTCACTTGACTTTTTCCTTCCAAAGGCGGCTTCTTCGTCACAAGTCTTTTCCTCGCAGATTCTCTTTGATACTTACTGATAAATCAGAAGCGCAAGATGGATATACTAATGCACAATTACCAGTCATGTGGTGATCAATCAGTGTCGAGGCCAATATCTCTTTTTGCCATCTGAACTATATTTGCAAACTGCTAAATTTATTTTCAGAAGATCAATGCAACAACATAAGAAGTTCATAAGAAGTACCAGAATGCTCAGTCGAAACATATCCACCCTAAAAAAGAAATCAACAGAGAAAAATTTACATAGTTTATGCTCAATGACCAATATTTAGTTCGAGCTTTCGACCCTCAGAAAGATCAGAAATACCAGGTGTATTATTATAAACTTATAATCCAGGCAGAGTACTTCATTTGGGGAGCAATGACTGAGTTTCAATACATCTGGAACCAAAGTAAATGATAATCTATTGTCCCTATATAACGAAAATATGTCTATCCAGAAACAGGACCTGTGATTAACATAAATCATGAAATGTCATAAATCATGAACTCTCTATGTGCTTATGTTTCCAATATAAATTGAAAGCAATCAGATGATTTGGTTTTTTTCTCATTAAAAATTGAACCTGCAATCTTGCCGAGAGAAAAAAGAACTACTACATGAATACAACATGTTTACTAACCCCATTAAATCTGCTCTCTACTTGATGTACTGTGACATCCACTTGAACCCTTCGCCGTAGCCCATCTTGCGGACGATGCTGCACATGAACACTTCAAGGGGTCTAACAGTCTGATCTGCAAGATTGACTTTCCCTTTGCCAGTCGTGAAGCTGGTGAGCCCTAGATGATACCGTAGCTCGTCCTCTGAAGCCGCATACGGTATATCTATCTTGTTCCCAAGCACGAGGAAAGGCACAGTAGCAAGAGCTTCATCTGAAAGGAGGGCATCAAGCTCCCTCTTTGATTCCACAAACCTCTCCTTGTCATAGGCATCCACCAGGTATACCACTGCATCAACCTAGAGAAGAAAGTTCAGAAGATCAATAATTTGATATTAAACTCATTTGAGAATGGGTGCAAAAGAGTTGTCCGAGTTAAATTTGTAAACTAGAAGACAAAAAGAGTTACTCACACATTGTCACTGGCCTAAATGAAATGATGGGACAGGAGGAAGCTTGGCAACATAGATGCAGGTGCAAATGCCATCGTTATGAACAAAAGCTCTTTGCCTCTATATCTACCTTTTTGAGTTAGAACTGCTATTGATGATCCATCTTCACTAAATAGAGAGCCTTTCAGTTAAACACTTCCACTTTGTAGTGCGATATCCTTCTCCTCTCATCCTCAGCAGATAGCTAAACTATCTTCTTCACCCTTATGATCTATAACTAATATAGTTGACAGATAAATCCCTCTTCAGCTTTTTCATGCGCACATAGTTACTTTTGAATATAGATTCATGATGACAACATACTAGACCCTATCGACACTTGCTTAAGATCACTAAAAGTTCAAGCATTCTATCTGCTGCATCCATCAGTCATGGTCGCAGATGACCACCTCTTAACCCAGCAAAGAACTCTCTTCAGTGTATCAGTTTTTTGGTTGAAGAAATAGATTTCCCGTTTTCCAAACTCATGAGGCAAAGAAGAAGCATGTCCTTGGTTATAACCTACTTGATTCAAATGCAACATGTCCTATTTTGAGATACCAGCTGTCACAAGCATTTCACCAACGGCACAACTGCCACTCAGCAATTGCCGGTTCACTGTATATGGATGAAAGTGCCGAATCCAATACCTTATTCACATTCAAAGTAACAGACAAAAAATAAAGATTGCTTTTCCAGATATTGGACAGATTGACAGAATGCAGTCTACTAGACAAAGCTAATAATGGAAGAACGCTAGCAAGTCCAAGAGTTGCCATCGGCGGAGCCTCAGTTGTTCTCATTGCCTACTGTGAAAGAGAAGTCCAAAGATGGAATGGTGATACTTTAAGGTTCAATCAAGACAATTAGATTCAGACATGACACGAGCTAACAGATCTATAGACAGGATCACTTTCTTCTTTTTGGTTTTAAAAGGCCGAAAAATCGAAGTGGAATATTATGAGCACAAACTCATCAGGGTCCACAGAGAAACACTCTTGTAACCCCACTAATAGGAAACATCCCAAAACTTGTGCATCTAGCCGAATCCAAAGTAACACATGGTGATTTCACAGTGCAAGACTATCCACAAACACCAGCTAAAAATTCATACAAAGATGCATAGAAATGTTCCATATTTCGCATTCGTCAAAATATTTTGTCATTAGCAGACACTTACGGTCCGGATCAGCAACATTACCGGTGCACTAATTAACAGAATAATTTTCCTAAACTTACGAATCTAGTTCTATCACAATAGAAGATTTGATCCAAAAGAAAAATAAAGATCACACCTTTGCATAGTAATCTTTCCAAACTCTGCGAGCGATCTGATGACCCCCCAAATCAAAAGCCTTGAACTTGATCTTCCCAATACTGAGTTCCTCAGATGTTGGGTGTTGCGTTGGCTGGTGTTGCACCAATCTCTGCAATTCGTCAAAGAAAACATTTAGAGAAAACAAACCCACGTTCCGAAATCGTCATTGACAAACCCGATGCGAAATCAAATCAAATCTCAAGCAAGCAAGCAAACAACAACAAGACAAACGAACGCGAACGACCTCGTCTTTCAACATGTGAAGCAACGTGGTCTTGCCGGCATTGTCGAGCCCCAAGAAGAGGATCTTGGCCTCCTTCTGCCAGAGGCCGAGAGATGCGAGGACCCCATAAAACCAGTCCAGAAGAAACATGGGTGTCTGTCTTGATTCGAGATCAGAGAGGTCTCGTTTCCAGAAAGGAGCAGAGCGTGGGGGGCGATGATTGAAATCTTCGATCTAGCTATAGTGCTAGATGCGAGAGGAAGATCCAACAGGGTCTTGGGAATTGAATGCGGGTCGTATTTATTTGTTTATTTCTTCGTATTTTGTCCATTTATTTATTTATTTCAAATGTTTTCTGGTGGGTGTTGCAAGCAGCTCTGGCTTTGAGCTTCCAACGGGTGATGGGAGGAGACGGGCTGTTGTTGACCTGCCGACCTGTTGCCCTTTTTTATCATTTGCTTTTGACCGGCCATTTCCACGGTAGCTTCGGTTATATTGGACAATCATACGACGCGCCGTCGTGATTAAGTACAAAAACGCCATAACACGGCAAACGTCGGTATTTGCCGGAACACGTTAGTATTTACCGCATTACGATTTGTTGTTATAATGAAGTACAAAAATCTCATGTAAAATGTCATTTTGACGGCACGTTATTGTAGGAGAAAGTGCCGAAAAAGTCACAAACTTATTACATTTTTACCAATTCAATTCAAAATCTTTCAATTAGACTAATTTAGTCCTAGACACTTTCCACGTTCTTGCCAATTGAGTTTATCCCACCAATTTCAGCCGAAAATTGCTTACATGGACGATGGGTGTCCTACATGGCACGGTCTGCGAGCCCTCACCAACCAGAATGAAAAAAACAAAAAAAACTTAGAAAAAATATATTTGTCAACGTCAGTGCGCATCGTGCCATGTAGGGCGGCCGACATCCATGTCGGTGATTTCTGGCCAAAATTGGCCGGATAGACTCAATTGGCACAAATACAAAAATTTTATGACTGAATTGGTATCAATGAAATAAGTTTAGGACTTTTTTGGTACTTTTCCCCGTTATTATACCATAGAATTTTCCAGCTTTGATCACTTGAATAACTCATCTTTCATTTCCCTATCAAAGCAATAATGGCTTTCAAAAGTGCTTTATATTGATATCAAAGTAAACAAGTTCCCCTTCCTTTATGCATAAACTATTTTACTACGTTACGGCGTGTTGTTGTGATCACCATGCTGTTCACCTTCACATTGTTGTGGCGGGTCACATTGGAGTGATTGTCCAAATGACCATAGCAGAAGATGTTAATTATGAAAACTATGGATACAAGTCTAAGGGTGTGTTTGTTTGAGTGAAAGAATTTTTCACGAATTAGTTTTCTAGACTTTCACGCATTTAATTTGCTGAAGATGATCAGTAGACGAAAAGTCATTTACGGTAAAAAAAAATATATGCATGCCTAAAGCTAGAAGAAAGAAACTCCTAACCTGAAAAGAGAAGAACATTTTTCTGAATAATGCTTTCCCGAAGAACATTTTCTTTTATCATGAAATTTTTCCGGAGAAAAACACACTCCAAGTCAGTTTCAGTTGCAAATTAGTGTTCGAGTCTATATTAATATTTATGCAGATGATTATTAGCCTTCTGTTGATTTTATTGGTCCATGACGCATGAGTTTCCTGACCATTAGTTTGTTTCTGGGGACCTTGGGTCCTTTTATTCATTAATAGGGGACCAAAATTTTGGGGTCAAATTAAATGTCGTTGTCCAGTTTGATTTCTACATTGTGACACCCTTGACTTAGGACATGATCATGTGCAAGTCAGACTTTCAAATCTGTCCACCTAGTCTGCCAAATTCTAGTTGTTAGGTGGGTAGGTGGGGGAGAATGAGGTGCATGAAGTCGGTGGTTGAAGTTTGATCTCACATGGAATTCATCGTCTGTAAGGTGGAGGCAGTCGTGAAAACGGCCATCGTCGAGAAGGTAGGTGTTAACCCCAGCGAACTTGGGCTCATCCGCAGTTCCCAGCAAAATATCCACATTGAATCCGGGAGATGCGTTCGCGCGAACAACTGACAAGAAGAACACATTCATACCACATTCGAAGCGTGTCTACCACATGGGGTGCGGCTCGATTGTACCACTTGGCCATCAAAATTAAGCACCGAAAATACTGCTGACCTAGCAATGACATGAGGCGGGCGACGCATACATGTCGCGATGCCTTGACATACAGATCCAAGTTTCTCTTCCATCTTGCTGAATGCTGAGGCCTCTTATTCAATGATTATTGTCCGTATTTCTATTGGAAACTCAGCAAAAAAAGTGTCTCAATGATGCTTTAATAAACATAAGCATCTCAGAAATGCAATAGATAACAAAATCGAGGAACATATTACTTCTTTCAAGCCTGGCCCGCCCTGAGACATTCCCAAAACCTCTGAAGATCTTCCCTGGTTTGGCATGTTGGTTTGTCATCCCGTCTGGAGTTGAACAATTTGTTGAATCTCCCTAATTCAAGCACATCTTTCAAAAAATTTATATTTTCGGGTGTGTTGTGAATCTTAGACTGCAACTGGTTCACTTACAGAGCTTGTAACTGGATGATTCACCTGTTATAACACGTAAAACCAAGGTTATAGTCTTCTCCATAGACTTTCGCGGTGAGACATCATGACCAATGTCACTTGTAGGTAAGGAATGTCACCTTTGCTGATTTAAAGAGTTCGTCCAGAACTTCAGACAAAGTAGGATGTGCATGAACTGCGAACTTTATGTCCTGCGTGATATCAATTAAATAGTAATTGTCAGAAGAGTATTGGCATGTTTTTGATAAATCATGACTTGTACTGTGTCTAGACAAGAGAGGAGGATGGACTGAGAACAATAACAAAAAGACCAGGATTAAGAGCAGTAGTTCAGACACCAAGCTGTAGCAGCTTTGATATAACCAACTTACGTTAATACTTGTGCCTAATGCTATTGCATTCGATGCTTCATGAATGAGATCAGCCGCATGAAGACCAAAGATGTGAACGCCAAGAATTTCTCCATTGTCTGGTCTGTATATCATCTGTGGGTAAATCATGAGAGAAGTAAGCAATTGCTATTTGGAGACAGAAATAATATTGTTAAGACACTTCTGGAAACAAAAAATGACGGTTCAAATTCAATGCTCTGACACTAAAAACTGAGAATAGTAATGGAGCAAATCTGTGTATGCATCTATTTGCAGAGCCAACGAAATTTGTTAGGATGAACAAAGATGGGAGAGAAGAGCAGCATGAGAAGGACAATTTGCAAAATTCTTCAGACTGAAATAACAAGCTTATAGGCTAACAATGACAGCTCTAAGTTCAGAGATGACCTTTGCAAGCCCTTCCCCTTCGTTTTCGGCCAAGGCTTTAGTATTAGCCTTAAAACTTGTCTTGGCAACACTAACTTCAAATCCCTCCTTTTGAGCCTTTTCTCTGGCTTGAGGCTGGAAACAGATCAATCTGGTTAGAAGACTTCATCACAATTCACAAAAAAGGAAGAAAAATATCTTCATTATAATATGAAGAAACACTAATCCCCAATATATATATTATACATACACACGGTTCAAGAAATGTGGACTTAGGGTATATTTGTTGTCTTAGGAACAAAGCAAATTTTGCTACTCTTTTTTCTTTCCCTCCAAGATTTTGAAATCCAAAAACATTAATGAGAAAAACTATAAATGGCTCTACATGTCTATATCTGTATGTTTTGAAAGGTTTCATGCAATCATCATAGATTTAGTGATATTTTGTATGCAATAAAAAAAGAAAGAAAAGAAAATAGAAGCTCATCTTTTATCTTACACAAACAATGCAAAGCGAAGGATTGAGTTGATTTTCTATTAACTTGATGTGTTGTGCCATTGTTATGCGGCCGAGAAGTCACAAAAAACAGAACCTCAACTGAAAGTCCCCACATCATGATAGAAAACAAAGAGATTAGCAAATGTTTTCCAAATTACTGAAGAAATAAAAAAAATTGACACAGGTTTGTCTTCAAGATTACTAATAATTTTTACCTTTCATTATAAAAATAACGTAGTGATAAGATAATTTCGAATTTCAGAAATTTACTGTAAATCATAAAATATAATTAGAATTAATTCCAGCTAAAAGAAAAGGAGTTTCTTCACATCATTTAGCGATACAAAAATTTCAAGTGCTCCATGCAGTGAAATTTCGTTAATCACAACTTCAAAATTCCATGACCAATCCCACACCATAATATCAGGAATTCCAAAAGAAATTTAAAAATCTAGAAAACTTCAAATCATTTTTTTTACGTGCTTCATTGTATACTCACAGTCAACATCACCTATGCAATGTTTCAATCTTCTCAGCCTCAAGCACAAAAGGATCTTCCTGAATATCTTCAACCACTTAATAGCATTGAAGTTTTAAGTGTGATCATCTCTATCTTATCTTTCTTTTAGAAACCTATTCCATACAACAGTATCAGGCCATTAGAGAAGATGTTCTTCTGTCTATGAAGATGACCCTCAGAACTAATCCATCTTAAATCTGCACATCAATGTGCGACAATTTAAAGAAGAATTTAAGACAAGTACAAACAATTTCTTAATGCTTACTTGAAAGGGCAGACCAAAGCAAAACTTCAATAGAGTTCTATCTAACCACAAAAATGCAGAGTCAAATTTATGACAAAAACTCAACCGCAGGAATTGTATGTGTTCTTCAAGCTTCAAATGGAAGAGGCATATTTGGAGGACCAAAAGAGGGAGGTACTTCTTTCAGTAATATCATCATTTTGCAATGGAAAAAAATTGCTTAAAATGATAGATAAATGAAAAAGCTTAACCCTTGAGTGCTGGCTAATTTCTCAGCAGCATTAAAAGGGAAAGTAAAATTCACAAGTCAAGAGCAATTAATATTCATTCATAAATTGAAAAGGTCCAATTAGAAACTCCATTTTTTTTTAATCAATCACAACACACATGTTATGGAAGGAAACACAATTATAAAATTGTGATTGGAAAAAATAATACTTACCTCTGTCAGTCCAACCATACTGATTTCAGGGTGGGTAAAACAAGCAGCTGGAATGCTTAGATGATTAAGCACATGATCCTTTCCGGTGACTTGTTCAACCACTGATTTACATACATGTCAAAGCGATATAGGAATAAATGAAACTGGAAAAGAGTTCATTACGACGTTTTGCGTAGTTAAGGAAAGGGACTGAGAAAGTATGTTTTAGTAACTGACCTGAAATTCCTTGTGCGCTAGCAGCATGAGCGAGCATCATTTTACCATTTGCATCACCAATGCAATACAAGTGGGGAACCTGAGGAGGTTGGTGCCCATCAGAACTGGCACAAAAGTCATTTCTATCGATTTAGAGATATAACAGCGTACCAGATTGCCATTTGCATCAATCACTCGCATACGTTCATCGACAGGAACAAATCCACGCTGTGTCTCTACATTGATCTGTGGAGCGTGATACATAGAACTTTATTAGCATAAAGAACCGGGAGTAACTGAGCTATACGAACTAAATTAATTGTAATTATGTACACACATTTTCTAAGCCAAGACCCTTTGTGAATGGAGCTCTCCCAGTTGCAATAAGTGCTGCATCCACCTATAGCAAGTACCAAAAGTATTTTCAATGATTGCCATGGTAGGAGTAAGTACAATGAAGGAAGAAGAAGAAGAAGAAGAAGAAGAAGGAAACAATAAAATTGCAAAATCAAGTTAATGACCCTCTGAGCTATGTGGATGATGTAATAGAAAGTCAATCCTGGACATTAATTATCCAAGTTGCATAGTTACCGAAGCAGGATATATATGTGCGTGTATGCGTGTACGTACGTATGTATATGAAAATTTTGCTGACTTCCAAGAAACTATGAATGGTGACTTAAGCTCCTATCATCCTACTGGTAAATCAAGTTAGCTTTAAGGCTTATATAACAAGACCAGAAGCATATAATTGGTGTGACTGAATGAATATGACAAGCACAGGGTAACTTTTTCTATTTCACGAAGATCCTATGGAGGGTGAATTTGCTACTTGGATATAACTTGTATAAATGATCTAACCAACTCTGAATGATTAGCTATGAGATCATGGAAGTAGATTACTATTAAATAATGAAGAGAGAACACAAAAGTCCATTCATTTTTACCATCAAATGTTTATAGAAGAAGAGTAAGGGTTGATGAACTTGAATATTCCGTTTTAGAGTCTAGGGAACGCATTGATTTTTTGATCTAAACATACGGTTAATAGTATGAAAAATTTAAGAACACATCCAGCTGTCTGATATAGCTGTATCCCTGATCACTATCAAAGTCTTGCAGAGTAGCACATCCTGGATGCCATTCCATCCATGAGCATTATTTACTTCATTTACTTCTATTTAAGGAGCAACAGAGATCAGTTCTGCTATGCATTTTGAAGCCATATTAGTTAGTTTACCTCCAATGTATCTTTCGGTTCCTTTGTCTTAGCATCGATAAGCTCGATTATGACAGGTTTACCATCCTTTGCTGGAGTTATCTGCATAGAATATCACGGAATATAAATTTCTAGATTCAATGCCAGAATCTACACAGGCGTTAATGACCAATAAAATCACCTTGCTGGCAAAAACTCCTGTATGATAGTCGATTTTCCTCGGATTTATTAGAACTCTTTGGGCCAATTTGCCTATTTCCGGATCAAATCCAGGCATAAGCTGATCTAGAGCTTCAACAAAAGTAACCTGCATAGAATTTTAGCCATCAACCTATCTGCTTAAGGACAATTCAAAATGCCCATGTATATCATAGGGTAGACAAAACTAAGAGATTTCAAATAATTGGTACTGGTCAGACAACTAGAGGGAAATTCAGGTTATGCCATTAAAGGTCACAGGATTCACCCAATCAACTCTCATTGGATAAGCTGGAAAAGTGTGAAAGCATACAACAATTTTTTTTCACTCCTTAGGTCCTAAGAGGGTCCAGGCCTGCGATGCAACAGTCATGTCAAGGCCCTTGTATTTTTCCAAAACACAAGTACAATTTTCTGCACCAGCAAGTTGGACCTATATGACAAAACATACTCTATTGAATTCAAAAACTAGAAGTAGTAATCGTTATCTCAGTTAGTTGAAGAAGCATCGACATTTAAATATTTGGAGGGAATCCTTATGAATCTAAGATAATCAGTGCTTTTTAGAAAGTCTAACCTAAAGGTGGAGGGACACTATAAACCCTCTCACGTGCCAACTGGACTAAAAACGGCACGTGAAAATTGACGAACAGGAGCCTCACATGCGAAATATGTCTGCGGTGGAACCTAGTGCTGATACCATGTTAAGAAGATAAATGGAAAGACTTAAGCCATTGTATGGAGGGAGTGCATATGCATCTAAAGAGCACATAAACCTTGTAGACAAGTTATGTGGGATACTTTAACAATTATAAAGAGTCATGGGCAATTGAAGTAGTCAGAATAGAGAGTGCTAATTAATCAACAAGCACTAAATTAAAACATGGAGGTTGGTCACACAATCTCATGTATGTAGATGCAGCTTATAAACAAAAACAATGGACAAAAGTGATACTAGAGAAGCTATTCATCCCGAACAAATCACAAAACAGTATCTTCCAAGTCAAAGATAATGTGAAGAGCAAGAGCAGGGACTACCTCACTCCCAAGTGCAGTATACACATCGCTGAATTCAAGACCAATATAACCACTGCCAACAATAGCAATCCAGTCAGGAACAGACTCCAGCTTGAGTGCATGGTCGCTGGTGATTACAGTCTTTCCTGCATTTTGTTTGACATATAGAAATACGATTACACCAAAGATCAAGAGACACTTGCTTTAAAAAAAAAACCAAGAGAAACTTGCTGAATCTTAAGCCCAGGTACTTATTAGGCAATCAACATCTAGCATTGCAACAGATTTTAATCCTGGACATGATAAAATGTATGTACAAAGACTAGTGTGCTTGTCATTATGATTTAGTGCTCAACATAAATAAAAGGATCCATGTATAGGACATCAGCAAGACTGGACAAAGCCAAACGGTAAGGAAAAAAATGGACAAAAATTTTGCAAAATACTATCAATAAAATCTTCCACTGTTCCAAACATCCCTTCATTGTTGATTTTAATGTAAAAGAATGAAAATAAGTAATAACTTTTAGGGAATTAGTTACTTCAAATAAACCATAAGGTTGTTGGACAATTGGCGACAATATTTCATGTGTAAGAAATAAATGAGAGATATATATACTAAATCATTCTCCATTGGAAAACTATGTGGCCTCAATCCCTGTGATCCATAAACTATGCCCTTCCCCATTGCATGAAGCACAGTATAACATGAGTTTTTCTCCACCGACAAGAACTATAAACTGACTTCTTCTATATTTAGACAATACAGCATGTAAGTAGGTCAACAATGGAATCAGGATGATAATCCACATTCTTAAAGAGGCCATTTATCCAACACTATGCTTGCAAGAAAACGTTCTTTTCCATCACACTTCAAACAAAAAGCCGACTATGTATTCGAAGAGCATTACCATCAACTTCAATCCCCTTGGGAACGAAGGGTATGGAACCAGTCGCAATGATGATTTCTTTTGCTGTTATTACATTGTCGGTGAAGCCAACTTTTCCATATTTGACCTTTTGAGGACCCTGAATGAGTACGTAGAGTATAGCAAGATGGCATTAGTTAATATTAAGTGCACAAAATAAATTGAGGTGGAAATCCAATATCTTTATCCTTTCCTCAGCAGAGAGCTAGAGTGCCAGAGACAACTCACCAGAATTGTGCCTACGCCAGTCAATATGTCCACGCCTATTGCCTTCATTGAATTAGTCAAATTGCTACGAATTTTCGAAGCCAGATTATTTGCATGATCAGCAACTCCCTGTCTATCATAACCAGCAGCTGCAACCTATAAAGATCAAAACCAGAAGAATTAAGTCATTTCTTCAATTAGCATATCATTTATTTCTTTCAGGAGCCGTGTTAATTAAGTTATAGTTCCAATAGACACCGTCACTCGATGGATCACCAAGTACCTGCAATCCCAAAGCCTTCAAGTGATGATCGCTCTGAAGTTCGCGCATCCTACCACTCACAGCCAAGAGAGCCTTAGAAGGCACGCAACCTCTGTTTACACAGGTTCCCCCCACGACATCTCCTTCAATGATGGCAGTTTTCAGACCCTAAATATGTAGCTTTATGCAACACAATTAGCAAACAGGAATTGAAGTTTATTACAACACTAAATAATCAAGGTTTCGACGGTGCGAAAGCCGAACAAAAGCTCGCAATCCAGCAGAATAACATAAATGATTAGAACAGAGGCACACATCAAGGCCAAGTGTAGAGCAGTGGAAAGAACTCCGCAAAGTTACGAGGACAAGAAGCAAGAAGCATTTAGCGGACTAATTGACGACGCCAACTCCTCGTCCCAGCTAGAACAAGCCTTTACTCGCTCAAAACAGAAGCGAAGCGATACCTTCTCGACGGCGTGAAGCGCGGCGCCGTGTCCGCCGACGCCAGCTCCGATGATGACCAGATCGTAGTCGAACGACTTGGGCGCGCTCCCGTTGTCGGGCAGGGAGGCCGAGACCTTCCCGCCGCCGCCGCACCTCCTGCCGGGGAAGCGGGCGCGGCGCGAGGCGGACTGCTTGAGAGGGGTGAACCCCAGGGCCTCGCGCCTCAGGCCGCAGAACCTGAGGCTTATCGGGGCCGGGAGCGACGGTTCGCCGCCGGGGCGTGATCTGGGAGACGGGGCCGCGAGCGAGGAGTTGGGAGCGAAGGAGAGGGAGAGAGACGACTGCATTTTTGCACGGCGAGAGAGGAGAGTGAGAGAGATCTGAGGGAGTTGCAGAGAGAGAGAGAGAGAGTAATGTAGAGAGAAGTGGGAGCTTCGAGAGGTCCGTTGAGGGGAGGAGTTATTGAGCGAGCGGAGGCGGAGATTACAAAGCGCGGCGGATAAACCACCCTCTCCTCCGTCCTGTCCCACTTTGCTGATCTGGAACCCGTACACGTGGCGCCCCCTCAGACAATTCCGGGTTGTAATATTAGGGCAAAATATTGATTTAAATCTCCATGAAAAATCTGTCTTTCGCCTAAATAAGGAAAAGATATATAAAATTATTTATTTATTGTGAAGGCATCGATTTATATGGAGGTAGTATTAACCATAGACACATTAGAAAGTCTCGATTTCAGTTTACCAGTCGGTTTTCACTCGACTTACGATTTACTTTGCGACATTACTTGGGCAGTTCCACTTTCACCACATCATCTCGATAGAAACTTTTGATAAGAATGTATGAAACTCAAAATTCCTATTTGACCTTCCATTTGATCAACGACGGTTTATATTTTTTTAATTTATTTTGAATTTAATCTATTGCTCGTTTTGATTTTGGAAAATAAATTAGCTTAATTAATTTAAGAATTACCAAGTTTTATAAAGACGAATTACAATTTCACGATAATATTCTATAATTATTCATTTCTTTTTAGAAACCCTTTTTGATAGAAAAAGATTACCTTAAAAAGGAAAATTTTCTCTCGAGAGAATTATGAAAAATGAAAATATTCTTCCTCAAATTTTAATAAAGGATGAAGAGATCTTATACAATCAAAATGATACAATGATATGCTTACCTGACCATTTCTTATTAAACCATCTTTTTGAGCGGTGTAACAATGCTTACACTATAGATCAAATTAATGTTACTATGAAAGTTACAGAAGCATGGCAAACAAATAATGTTTCTTTAGTTCAAGTGCATCTCTTCTACAAGAAAATAAAGTTTCAATCTTAGTAATAAAGCAATGAAAGCTGCTCCCTTTTCTTTCTTTTTTTTAGATAAACATAAATTACTAACATCGAAAATTTGTCTAAGAAAGAAAGGGAAAAATTAACCAAAAAATCATAAACATATTACACTTGTATCAATTCAGTATTTTGGTCAATTTAGTCGTATACCTTTTGACAATTTGTTGATGTAGTCAATCCAGCCAATTTTGCCTGGAAATTGCTAACGTGCATGTCAATCGTTCTAAGTGGCACGGTTGGCCAACGTGAACAATTTTTAAAAATTTTTTATTCAAATTTTTTTTGCCATAGTGAAAAAAGAAAGAGAAGAAGGAAAAGATAAAAGGAAAAAAATAAAAAAATGTGTCAATGTCAGTGATTTTTTGGCCAAAATTGACTTAATGGACTACATTAGCAAATTGTCTAAATATTTATGATTAAATTGGCCAAATCATAATGTTTATGACTGAATTGACATAAATGCAATAAGTGTAAAGATTTTTTAATAATTATCCCCAGAAAAATATGATCTTTCATTTCCAGTGGAAGAAGAATTTAATAATTTATCCAATCCCTTTGAAATTATTTAAAACGTCCGACCTTTCCAATTTTCATTCTAATCGAACTAATATTCATGAGACTCAAATCTATCAAGAATTTATCGCAATGCAATACCAATGGTGTAGAAATCACTCATATTGAATAGAAAAATGATTCTCATAATATTGCCTTTTAAAAATGCCGAATAAACAAAATTTTCTTATTTTGACACGTTGGAATCGAGCACTTTATATCTCAGAGACATTATCACAAGAGTCATAGTACGAATTAGAAGATCTATGCATCTTAAAGAATTTTTTTGTCCCGCTCATTTGGGGTGACTTTTATTATTAAATTTTTTACTTTTTGTAAATCTAGGGGCTCGTATATTTTGACATCATTTAACTCGAATGTCTCAAATTCTTACTTGTATAATTATGTAATTTATCAAATTTTAACTTAATGTTACCATTTCATTTTAAAAGATTGAAAGGAAAGTCACAGTCGTGGGTGAAAATAAGAGATAATTCTACTTTTGGTCTTGTAGTTCATGCCAATTGTGCATCCAAGTCCGCTAATTTTTAATTTGTCCAATTGAGGCTTGCAACTTATTTTATTTGTGTAATTAAGACCGTTTATCTTCACATGTTATTACGATAATATTGCAACTTTCGATATTTTAAAAAAGGGAAAATAAATGGAAGCCTTAAGAAATTAAAATGCAATTTCAAATCAATCTGGAAACAAACACGAAAAAAGAACATGTGTGATGCTTGAGTGGTGTGACCTCGACAAATGCCAATGGAGAACGCACTCGGCTGGTGGTGCCAGACCCACGCCTTCGCCGGGGGTCTGGGCTGGACCTACACGTACAATTGTGGGGGATGTTGCCCCGCTCAATTCTCCAAAAATTTTGCGATAATTTGAAAGATTTTACAATCCATCATGTTGACCTATAAAGTTTAATAAATAATTCTCAAATTCTGAAGGCAGTGCGCTAATCATTGAAATGGTAACACTTGATTTATTTGCAATTGATGATCCAATTTTGCCTCTCACTTAAAAATAATAATTTCTTGATTAGTCCCTATTCGGCACCATTGCCTAACTTAGCCTTGGTTAGCTTTCACCAAGGTCGTCCTATTGGAAAAAATAATTCAAAATGAGAAGAAATGTAATCAGATTTTGAGGTATGATAACACTCTTTTTAAGGAATTATTTGCCCCACGAAGTTGCTAATAGTTCTAGCAAAAATCCTTCAAGATACAACAGAGTCTTGATTAAGAATATTAGATAGAAATTCTAATAATTATCCAAAAACTCTCAATGGCAAACAATCGAAAAGATGACTGTATGTTTTTGGAAAGAAAACAAAAATGGGAAGTTGAAGTGAAAAATATTTAATAGAATCACAGTATATATATTAGCGAAAAGAACATAACTTTTCATTTCCGAAAAACTGTAAATTTAGACACAACTTTTCATGTTCGAATAACTGTAAGTTCGGACATATCTCTTCATATCTGAATAACTATAAATTCGGATACACCTTTTCAGAAATTATAAGAGCCCTTAATAACCATTTGGCATAAATAAAAATTCGAAATTAAAAAAAATAAAAATAAACATACACTGTTTCAATAGGGCATGTTAGTTATTTTATATTTATAAATATGAATTTCAATAAATAAAAAAATAATTGTTGATTAGTGCAAAGTGCGTCTAATAATCGTGCACCCGCACACGTGTATTATAGGGTCTAGCCCACTAATTCATTTTCTTCGTTTGTAGGACTAGAAGATATTCACACTAATAAAGTGACCAACAACTCCCAATTTTTCCACGTGGGACAAGAAAAAACACTATTTTGCTTGTTTTACGAAAAAATAATCAACACACACAACCTAATGAGCAAGGGATGGAGGCGGTGGTATATGAAATAACTTTATCTATGAATAAATCGAATCATCATTTGCTAGCTCACTAAATTATTTACTAAGGAGTCCTACGTGAGCTCTTTTACTCGAGGTATTCCATGCTCAATTCTACTAGTATGCTCCTCGTGAGCAACATATGTTTCAACTTGACTTGGCCCTAAATAGTAGAGAATGACACCAGAGTGCATAAGTTTTGTACGGAGATCACTTGAGTGCCATAATTTTTTTTTTGCTCACTTGAGTGCCATAACTTTTTAAAAATGCTCACTTGAGTGCCATCGACGCAGGAAATCCGACTTGGACGCTGGAAATTTATACGTGAATGCCGGAAGGAGTATTTTATTATTATTTTAATATTTTAATATTTTTTTGATTTTACTTTTTCTTTTCAATTTTTTTTGCCTTTTTTTTCCCGCAGGTCGGTGAGGGTCATCGGCGACCCTCGCCAGCCTTACTCGCTTGCGGTCGTGGGCGAAGGCCCTCGCTAGATCTAGGCGAGGGCACCTCACCTGCGATCGGCGAGGCTGCGATGGCCTCGCTGAGGGCCTTCATGACCTTGTTGACTGCGAGCGAGTGCGAGCGGGTCGGCGAAGGCCCTCGTTGGATTTGGACGAGGCTGCGAAAGTCTCGCCTGAGGCCTTCATGGCCTTGCCGGCCATGGGCGAGGCGGCCCTTGCCCAGTCTGGGCAAAA
>BCNH02000001.1:1975695-1991594 GCA_001662345.2 Metrosideros polymorpha var. glaberrima | reverse complement strand
AAAAAAAAAGTTATGGCATTCAAGTGATCTCCGTATAAAATTTATGGCACTTCTAGTGTCATTCTCCCCCCTAAATAGAGATAATACCCAGATTTTAGAGCTATTGCCCGAACTTGAGGAGACCCAAACCCAAAAGCCCTAAGTTTTTAGATCGAGTCAGGTAGGGTCGGGCTTTTTTTACAGCCCTAGCAAAGATAGCTCAAGCCTTGTGGTTCTCAAGCGAGGTGGTGTTTACGCTCGAGGCATCATAGCTCCACCCAACCAACGTTAATCGTGAGCCGAGATAGCTCGAGCCTCGTGGTTCTTGAGCGGAGGGGTTTTGGTCCAAACCGAGACATTCAATATGCTACCGTTCGTAATGTTATCTCCATTGCCTTTTTAGTTGTTTCCATCGCACTCGATCGGATCCATGTTCTACCCTCACCATCAGCTCCCGAAAAAATCAAACGCGGCTCGCCGGTGATGTATATCTGTCTGGAGCGCCTCATCGGTGATGTACCGCCACGTGGTACTCGCAAAAGCCTTTCTCGCAGGGGGAATCGAAGCACGCACGTCGAGACTTCGGTGTCGGACCCTCCATCGGGGCCCAACCGGAGGAATCTGTGACCCGGCCGAGTTGCGCCCCCGCTCGCGCGCGGTACCGCGGGTCGTGCGTGCTCTAGAGTCAGTGGCGTTTCCGCAATTAAGACCAAAAACCAAGGGCATCTACGAGCTTCTATTCATTTTTTAATTAATTTTTTTAGAGAGAGAGAGAGTTGTTTTTTCCTTTTCTCACTCCTCTAATTGGAGCTCGTCGACTGAGGGTCGGGGAAGGACACTTTGCACGAAACAGGAAAGAGAGACAGAGAAGCTTGAGGAGAGAGAGACAGAGAGAGAGAGAGAGAGAGGGAATCGAAGGCTTCCTGCTGCTGCGTCAATGGCGGCCTGAGTGTTTCTCCCTTCTCGCGGCCTGATTCTCTCCGGGAGCTCAATCTCGCGAATTCGGGGGGGCCCTTCTCTCTCCTCCTGGTCCTCGGCAAACCCTAATTCGCCGCGCGCCTCCCAGCTGAATTCGCTCGCGCGACCGAATCCGGTCGCCTCGGGGGTCGGGATATTGCATGGTTTTTGTGTTCTTCGAGGAGCTGCGATGGGCGGGCAAGAGAAATCCTCCTCGAACTCGAATTCGATGCAGGCGAGTCGTTGGTTTTTTCGTTTTTTTCCTTTTCTTTCGTTTCGTTTCACTGTTGTATAGAGCTTCTCTTTCCCCTTCGGCGACGGATCATTTTGAGAATTCGGTGTGGCTGAATACGGTTTAGCTTGCTAAGGTCGCGCGGCGCTTTGGTTCTTGATTGATGGAGTAGTTGTTTGTCGTGGAGGGGCGATGCGAGTTAGTGGAGTGAGTGGAGTTTTGCCAATTCCATTCGATTAGGTTTCTCGAACGGGCTTCGTTTCGTGGTTACAGGGTCTTTGTAGCTCCACTTTTAGTGGAGGCTAGGCTAGGGCTTCTAATTTTGGGTGCACTGACATTTGAACTCCACGGTCTTATGAGTGGATAGCTTCTTATCCTCTCAATTCAAATGAATAATATGAACGAAAGGACAGGCTAGATAGCTCCCTTCAGTAATGGAGGGCTCTGAGCACTTTGTAGCGTGACTTTAGGAATAGAATGCCGTTTTTGGAAGATACTTTCTAAGAATGCAGTTTATGTAGCAAGTGTAATGCTGGATGAGTTAAAAGGTTAAGTTTGCATGACCATCGGTGCTCCAATTTCAGCGTGTTAAAGTGTATCAACTAAATGATGAAGGGAAATGGGATGACCATGGTACTGGGCATGTCGCTGTCAACTATTTAGAGGTTTGTTCTCCACTTTCCTCGAGATTCTGCCACTCCTAGATTCCCGAAAACCTGATTTATTTTGTTCACCTAAAGCTGAGTGTATTTGAATTTAAATACTGATACAGAGGTCAGAAGATCTGGGTATATTTGTGTTTGATGAAGACAATGAAACATTGCTTCTGCATCGTATCAGCTTGGAGGACATTTATAGGAAGCAAGAAGGTCCTACTTCCTTTTGTTTCCATTGATAATTGGGAACTTTATTTCCAATTACAATGATATAATTCAATTGCAGTTTGAGTTTATTCTGCCCTATAATGATACTTTCAGATTCCATCATCTCATGGAGAGACCCTGAATACGCTACTGAATTGGCTCTTAGCTTTCAGGAGACATCTGGTTGCTCCTACATATGGTAACAATAAGTGGTTTTATTACGTTGATAGAAGTACTTTGTTCAGTTCTGTTCTCTCAATATAACTATTGACATTTTGTACTTATACACTGTCGGCTCTTTACAGGGATCACATCTGCAGTGTACAAAGGAATATACATTTTAGCAGTCTTAACAGTAAGTACCCGTGCGTTCAGCCTAGTTCTAGATGCTGTTCAGTTCATTGTTTTCATCTTAAGCACTGGATATTTTGAAGCTAGTTTTTTTCTGGCAAATGGAGTGTTTGATGCTTTTGGATGAACCCAAGGTATATGTTATTTGGGTAGCTTTCTGAAATTTCAAGATCTTTGTCTATCTACTTTTCGGTGACATGAATTAAATCTATTTGTGCAAACTGCAGTATCTTTTTAGAGAGCTTTTGATTCGTCTCTGACTTCTTCATCTTGTTACTTGTGGGTTTTTGTTGCTGTTGGTGCATGTTATGATGGAAGATCTTTACTTGCAATCATGCAGCACCTTGCTTTTTGTTGAATGTATAGAAATGTCTTGGAGTTTCTAAGTATCAAAGGATGTTGGCATGCTCTCTGGAAGGCTTAAGCATGTATACAATGATTTGGGGTAAACACATGGAAGGTTCTTTTCATTTGGAAATGCATAAACTCCGGTAGGATGTGATGACCTCTAGTAATGAACTTCTGTCTTCCTCAGCTTTTATTTGTAGATCCCCATTGTCCCATCAGTGCCTTTATATTGCTTCTCTGGCAAAATCTTAACCTGTACCCCATTAACCTGATTATGATATTACTTAAGCCCTGCCTTCCGTCCATTATCAAGCAGTCTCTCATTTCACCTTCTTTCTGTTCTTGTCACTGAAAGGCACAACCTTTGTTAGAAACCATCTCTTTTTGTTGAAAGTCAAGTGCCACCTTTTCTCCTTCTACTTGAAGAGCCTTCCTATCACTTGCATTATGCCCTTCCTCTTGTGCTGTTGCTGCTTGTCCTAAACCTTTTTTTTTTTGAAAAGGTTATAAATTATGGATCAGTTGTGAGGGTTTTAGCAACTTTTTAGATTGTGTTTGTTGATCGAGAAGAGAATGCATCAAAGATCATAGAGTGAATTGCTTTTGACCTAACTCTGGAATGAGAGTTCTGTTAGTAGTTGCCAGGGGAAGATGTAGTTCTGCTGGAAAGTTCTTATTGATGAGTTTCACAAGATATAGACAGGCTAGAGATATGTGAGGGGTTTGATACAGGGTGGTGGGGTTCGAGAAGCTCCTTGAGTTGAGTAGTATGGCAATTGTTAAGTCTATAAGTTGGTTGATTTTCGCAAGTTATTGCGGAAGAGCTGGAGTTGGCTTGTCTTGGAAAGGTTTTTGTTTTTTGGCAATTGCCCTAACTGTTAATATTGTTTCAAGGGTCCTCTAATTTTCACTGCCTTGGGAGGCGATTGTCAACAAGATGCTGTGGTTGGAGTTCATCTTGGATATATATTTTTGTTTGGTAGAAACCTGGTATAGATGAAGGTCTGACACTTTGGTTCCCCACTTATTTGATGAACAGAGGAATTTTCTTCCACAAACCTGAAGTTTTAGGCTACTCTTCTGGTTTTGAAAAAGAGGATGGTAATGATGATCTCCATGAGAAGTGGAATTGGAGTTTAGGATCTGAAACCTGTATTTGGAAAGACTCTGGTTCTTTTTAGGTTTTCTGGAAAAGTTTAAAGTTTGTTTTGTTCAACGAGGAAATTTGTCATCCTTGGTGAATTGATTTTGTTATGGTCCGGTATAATAACTTCGTTTTAGTGTTCAGGATTATAATTATGCTTTTCCCATTTGGTTTGGTTGTTTCTTTAGGGTTGAATATCTTGTGATTGTGGTGCATGGATTTTTACCCTGTGATTGCTCCATTAATAAAGAGAAGGAATTTTAACCTAGAATCACTTTTTGCTTGCTGTTGGTTCTTGATATATTCACTTGTTTGCCAATTGCGGGCATGTTTTGCTCTTATGGAAATATAAGTCAAAGCAAATGCTTTGAAATATGATGGAAGTAGGAGCTGGACATCTTTTAGGTTTTTTTATTGGTATTTTTATTTTAGATAATTGCAATCACTTTGGTGTTGCAAAATGCTGTAAGATATATGGATGCATCTCTTGCATTCCCATCAAATTGAGGACATTGGAAAGCTGCACATTAGTGATAAGCTGTAAGGGTAGACCTTCAAATCAGATCTTCAAGAATGCCTAAAAGTGGTGTTGCAAACTGTAGTTTAAAGTACCCTTAGAATTCAACATTCTAACATAGACTGAAATTTATTTTCTGATATTGCCAGACATGCAACTCATACGTCAGGACGAGTTGTACCTACGGTAGTGAAGAGTACATCTTAAGATAAATGTAACTGAAACAATATCATGCTCTTTTTTAAGCAACATGATATTTGTGAATGTATTTTATAAGTCGTATCTGTTTGGCTTCTGGTCATTCTCTATAAGGTTCACCATTCTAAGAGTTAGCATTGCGACAGAAACTGATACTGGTTAATTCTGAGTTTTTTTTTCCTTTTCTTGTCCCAAATAGATTAACCCATGACTTGAAGCAATACTTTCTTTTCTCCTGAACATAACTGAAAGATCTTTATACATACTAGCACAACAGCCTCCTGAGCTATCATCTGCCTCTAGTAGGGTTTGAAGGAACCTTTTTGGTGCATATGTAGGATATACTTACTGATAACCTTTTGAATTGGGGTTTGCAGTCGAAATGCGAGAAAGTATTAATGTATATATCTGAAGTAGGGTTTGAAGAGAGTTCTCTGATGCATGACTGGTATTTGCTTGCTGATGATCTGTTTGGCTAGAAGTTTGTGATTGTAGAGTTGTGATAATCAATTAATGTAGCTGCTGATATCTATCCCAAGTGTTAGTAACAGAGCTACTTAACCAACAGCAGGGATCTCGTTGTAAGCACACATAAGGAATCTTGGGTCACATACCTCAGTGAAAAAGATATTTGACTTGTTAAATTTGCTCTCTTGGTATCTGAGTGAAATTGGTGAATTCATGTGATATAAGGTGAGTGTGACTTTAGTTCTGAAAAGGGACCACGGATTCAAGTAGAAGATTTCAGATACAATAGAATTTGAGACCTACACAAAGATATAATATGAAAATGCAAATAGCATTTGTAATGTAGAGATTTCAGATTTTATTCGCCTCATTATGCATTGGTGGTAGAATAGTCCTTGAATTGTTTTCTTCTCTTCAGACAGAGGGAATCTAATTTTTCTGATTTTTGTCCTGAACATTTCGAAATTCACATAACATATATCGAGATCTTAGTGGATGTAGTTCCTAACCCTGTTAGTTTTACCAATTTAGCATTTTTCCTTGCTCTTGTTATCTTCGAACCATGTTAATAGCTCCAATTAATGTTCTCTAAGTTTTTGTAGTTTTTCTTCCACAGACAATACGTTTCATAGTGTGAATAGCGAGTTGAGGGAGTTGCCACCTGTTGAGCTATCCACTCTTCCTCTAATACACAAGGTACTGCTCTCTCCCTCTCTCTCTCATACTTTTAGCTGCACTGTTCCATCTTCCTATGGCTACTGGTGTTTGAGGTGGAAACATAAGGAGTGGGCTTTATGAGGATTAGCTGGTCTCTTTGCAATTACTGCTTTTGAAATCAGACTGAGTTGCAGATTCCTCTCCATTTCTGTCATCTTGCAAAACAACCCTAGGGGGTGAATTTAAGTGCAAGATGGTGATGCTTTATTTTAGCTACTTAACACTTGTTTGACATAATAAGGAAAGAAGGTTATAGACTCTCTCTCTCTCTCTCACACACACACACACACACACACACAAACATACACATGCATGCACACTTGCAGGCAGAGCTCCCTTAAAGGCGCAAATAAGCAATTCTTCTTGCTTGTGATCACTGATGGTAGTTATTGAGTTGCAATTAGTATCACAGATGTTTTTCTGTACTTAGTGAAGAGTTTAAAGCTAGTAATCATTCTTTTATCCTTGAAGACTTTTGTGGAAGTTTCACTCTTAGGTATTACTTGTGGGATGCCTATTCATTTATATTAGGGCTAGGAAGTTCTACCTTTTCTGTTCCCAGTTAGTAAAAAGCTATTAGTTTCAGGACTCCTCTTGTCTCTCAAATTTCCATTTACTTTTAATCTTATTGACTACTAGACTTATCTCTGTTGATTTTCTGACTTGCAGACTGTGTATGAAGGCCGGGTTACTGATAAGATGCAGCTGATAGATCTTATTCTAAATGATGTAAGCTTCTGTTAACTTTGCCAGTTCAATGGACATCAATGTAGGTGTGGTCATGGTAGGCCTTTTTATTTTGAGTTTATCCGATATATAGTCTACATAAACGAACTATTAAATAATAAAGTTTGTGCAGTTTATGGTGTTAGTTTGTTCTTCCAGTATCATTGTGGGTCAAGTTTACTATCAATTTCCTTGCTGTTGTACATATACATATGAATACTACAGTAGTCTTGTGAGTTGTAGTGGGCTTTGGGCAGTGCTTTTAGTACAAGCCTTATCATTCTCCATTCATCCTTTGATGTGTATGCAAACTCTGATGTTGGCAACCATTGTTGTTTAATGGAAGTTACTATCTCAATGCAGCAAGAGTTTCTCCGGAAGCTAATGCACTTATTTAGACTGTGTGAAGACTTGGAAAACCTCAGTGATCTTCAGATGCTTTGTAGAATAGTCAAAGGGATAAGTAAGAACTTTTAGCTAGACATCATTTTCTCAGAGTCCTTAATTTGTTGGCTTCTTCACAATTTTTTCCTCAGCCTGACTGATTTCGCTCTGTTTGTGTAGTTTTACTCAATAGCCCTCAGATCTTTGAGAAAATTTTTGGAGATGAGCTGATTATGGACATTATTGGCTCCCTTGAGTGTAAGTTCCTTTTCATGAGAAAATCTGTAACTCTTTTAAAGAATTGTTAAACGTCTGTCATAATGGGATGACACTTATATGGACATATGATGTTATTGGAGTTAGCTATACCATGGCTCCAATAGCATCCCTGGACCTACGCGAGGCACTTTGAAGTGCCATTCGCACTACGATTCTTGAAATTTCAAAATTAATTTAAATAGTAATCATTAGGAAGTGGAGAAAAGAAAGTAAGGAGAATATTCTGATCATACTGGAGAAGGTACAGGACTGTTATGACCTTAACTAGCCAAAATTAAAACACTGTTTGATCCTGTTGCTTCCTTAGTTGTTATTGAATCATCTTCTTGCTGTTTTAAAAAATTGTTTTGTTAAATGTATATATTGAATGTGCTGTTCATTTTATCATAGACCATTTATTTGTCTTTTTTAGTTAATATCATGCAATGACTATGATGTTCCGTATTTGTTTGCAGATGATCCTGAGGTTCCTCACGTCCAACAACATCGCAATTTTTTGAAAGAACATGTTGTATTCAAGGAGGTGAGATGTTGTATCTGGTAGTGGCGTGATTTGTTCAAGTTTACTGATCCATATGGAAAGTTCTGCTTAACAGGTTATTTTCCTTTTTTAAGGCAATTCCAATTAGAGATCCGCTTGTCCTATCGAAGATACACCAGACATATAGAGTTGGTTACTTGAAGGTGTGTTTCCATTTTAACTACTTTTTCACTGGATTCCTTTTGTGGATCCTTTTCTGACATTGAATTCTCTTCCTTAGGATGTTGTTTTGGCTAGAATGTTGGATGACACAATTATTGCAAACCTCAATTCCATTATCCATGCAAATAATGCCATTGTAAGTATAAGAAAAATGTCTTTTAAGTTTGTTGGGATATTTCTGTACTGAATTTATATTCTCTTGTAGGTTGTTTCTTTGTTAAAGGATGACAGTACCTTTATTCAGGAACTGTTTGCAAGGTTAAAATCTTTGATAACCCCTTCAGAGTCGAAGAAAAATTTGGTAATTATATCGTTAACATTATTTATTGGTCTTCGATTTCCTTTTTTGGATAAACATCTGGGATTTGAATGACACATTTTTTTAGTCAGATTTTTACTGTAAACCTGAACTTTTCATGATATGTTGCTTGAGAGATTCATGGTTTCTCGTGTCTTTGTTGTTATCCGGTTCTTATTCATTGCACTTGCGCAACTTTAAAATGGTTAAAGTTATACCAATTCGTTGTTGAATTGCATGGCTTTAACTCTGATCGTAACTTATCGAATGCCTTTGACAAGATCAGATAAACTGTACAGTAGAGTGCAAGTTATTTATCATGAGGTTGGAGTTGGACGCTCTAGTCTGTGGAATGATTAAAGGAATACGAATGTGCCTTTATGTAGAATGTGTATGTTAGGCTAGGGTTAAGAAATCACTATATTTAAGAGGAAATGACAGGAAGGATTCGGGAACCTGGGGATATTAGTGTGCATTTTTGCTGTTGCCCTATTTTTCCCTTTTTCCTATTGTTTGTCTCCTTTTTTTTTTTTTTTTCACTTAGTCATTTTATTTATGTATGGAAGATTCTTGCTGATCATTTTTCGGCTGCTATTACTTAAAGAGTGACGAAGTTTTTGCTTGCATTAAATAGTAAGATATGTCTTTCCTATTAGCACATATTTTTTATTATTACATGTAGAAGAACTTTATTACCTATTCATGAACTCATTCTTTTCTATAGTATGATCATAATCAATACCATTAGCTCTCTTAAATGATTAGTATCCTATTCTGAAGTTGGTTGCTGCAAGACTGTTGAATTTCTTCGATTTCCATATAGAAGCTTATAAATAAGTAATGTCATGTTATCATGAAACATGCTCCTTCCAAATGGTTTGCTGTATACACTTTAGTTGAATTTGAATGTTGTCATTAAAATTAATCAATTGGAAAAGTTGTTTATGTGAATTTACTCGAAGTAGTTTGGTCTTTAAAGGGAGCTCACCTTGAATTTGATATGTTTATGATAGTTTGACCTCTTTGTCTCTTATCTATAAAAAATTTGGGTGTGGTAGGTTGACAAGAAATTAGATCATTCCTGTCTTTGCTCCATAGCAGCACGCGAGCTTTACTAGTATGACTGGAACGTGCAGGATGCACATAGGACCATCAGACCATGTTGCATGTGAAGTGAGTGATTATGTGTATCTGGTTGTATAGTACTTGTTGACTGATGGAAACCCATGTACATTTTATTCATCTGGAAACTTTGAGGTTATTTTATAAGACAGGGCTTGAAATGTTGATTTTACTGTTCTAGCTCTCACACAGCCAATTAAATAGAGTATCTGATCTAGCTTAAGTGCTGTTTGGGTGTAGTTTTTTGTTTTCATGGATTGGTTTGTTTGTGAGAATGATTTATATCAGGTGACTTTTTTTTGTCTGTAGTTCTCAAACATTTTGACCTCTATATTTGTTTTTGCAACACAGAACTTTTTCCTGCATATGCTAGATTTCTACAATTATGGAAATTTGCCTCGATATGACGACCAAAGAAAATATCTCCTCTAAGTCTTATCCATTCTCTTCTAGATCTATGTTCACATTGTTATTACTCTCTTGTTGTAGGTGTATTTCTTGCATGACTTTTGTAGTTTAAGCAAGAGCTTACAAATGGTCCAGCAGCTCCGGCTTTTCAGGTATGAGTTTATGCGGGATTTTTTTCTTCTGAAGATACTTTTCATTTAGTTTTCATTCTTCCTTTTTGAAATTACAGCGGTTCATTTATTATTTGTTGAGACAGCCAGATTTATCCTGTAGAGGTCTTGATTTATCCTTGTCGTTGCATTACATGTATCTTATTTGACTAGACTTGTATTTTGTAGGGATCTTGTGAACGAGGGCATTTTTGACATCATTGCTGATGCTTTGCAGAGTGAGGACAATAGGCTTATACTAACTGGGTAAATACTTCTAAATGTAACTCCATCCATCACTCACATAGATGAATATGCACACACAACAGAAGAAAGAGATGGTGAACAGAAGACAAATGCACTAATGAAGATGTCATCCTAATTATGTGCCATTTTGGTGGATGCAGGACAGATATTATTATTCTTTTTATGAATCAAGACCCAAATCTTTTGCGTTCGTATGTTGTACGCCCAGAAGGAGCTTCGCTCTTGGGACTTCTGGTATGGCTTTCGTGAGGATATGTCAATGCACTGCATGAGATGATATTTTTGAAAACCAAAGTTATTCAACCTAAAATATCAAAGTAGGTTGAAGGTCGATCTGTAATAGTTCTAAAACAGAGTACATTTTGTATAGTTCCAGTGCAATGCTTTTTGTTGATCAGTAAAATACTAGAATCAACGAGCTATGAACGCAGGAAGCATTTCGTAAATGATTTGAGCGGCTTTTCTTTTTTTAGGTAATGGGTAGTTTTTTAAGTAAGAAGTGAGTGGTAGTTTTCTGTTTTTGACGCATTTACAATTTTTACCTTGGAAATAGTTTTTCGATGAGAACAACAAATTAAATTCACAAAAAGGAGATATTTCCTTTAATAGATAGTAGATAATGCAAGGGTAAATGTGGAAAGCAAAAGACAAACCTCACTTTTGGCTTAAATTTATAGATGTTAAGGTTGATTTTTGCCTGTTACAATGCAGTCGGTTCTGTATTAAGAGTAAACAATTATGGTGTTCCTGCTAAAATATAGCTTGTGACTCGTAGGTTAAAGGAATGGTGACGGATTTTGGTGATGACATGCATTGCCAGTTTCTTGAAATTCTTCGAAGTTTGCTGGACTCATATACTTTATCAGGAGGACAGGTTCTGCCTAATCATACACTTTGCTCATTTGATTTTTATTTTCCTAGTTTGTCATGGTGGTTGGATATTTTAGGAATTCTGGGTTTCTGTGTTGCATATTGGTTGTTCTCTCTAAGTCCCTTGCTAATTGTCCTCAATATTTAATAAGTACAATCTGTCTCTGAGGTTTTATCTCATCAGCTAGACGTGTTTCATCAGGTTGATCTTGATATCATCAGTAAGGAATTATATGCCAACTGTTGACTGGATTTTTTGTGAATTACTGTACTTTGCATCTTTTGCCATATGATCAATTGATTATGAGCAATTGTAAAAAAAAAAATTATGAGCTCTCAGCAGTGGAAATATAGATTACTAGGATGAATAAAAAAACTAGAATAGGTTATCAAATAAATTTAGCTGGTGAATTGCTGGTAAAAAATTTCAAAAAATAGAAAATCTTATTTTGGTGGCCCAGTTGAATGAAAATAAATGCACAACATGTCTAATCTAATGTAATCTAATCAACGAACTAAAAGCACATTGTTGGTTAAATTGACCAACGTAAACCCCAAACTGCCACCAGAATTAACAGCACGAGGCAACAATGTCCAAGCCGTTCTTGTCAAAATTCGAATCTATAAACTTAATCGAAGAACCACAAATACAACTATAGAATTGAACCCCAACAGCTCTTAAGCTATTTAGGAGACGATTCGCATTCTTGGACTTATTGTGCGTGATTCTAGAAATACTAATTTCCCATTAAAATATTTAGCTGAACAGGGTAGATAAACCATGTTCAAACTTCATCCTGTGAGCCAATAGATCTGAATATGAAGTTGCAAGATTATTTTGTGCCAGAAAAGTCATCTTAAACCATTTGAGGCATCAACCACATCATTTGGATGGAGTTTTGAATTTCCAATCTTCTTCTAGCTAGTCAAGACTTCACTATCAAGGCTAGCCCCATGAATTGAACCATTGGGTCTTGTGTTTTCTGTATCGCTCAATTGGACTACCCAAAGGGGACAAATATGTATGTTGCACTACCCTATTCGTCTGCCATTCTATTTCATATATGTCTCTCTGCTTTGTGCCAAGTATAGGCTGTTCAATTTTCGCATGGTGATAGCTCTTTGAAAAAATTTGTTTCTCTGAACCTGGACTGATCTTGTTTATTCTTTGTTCAGAGGGACAGTGTGATAGAGATTTTCTATGAGAAGCATCTGGGGCAGTTAATTGATGTCATTGTAGCATCTTGCCCCTCTGTCACATCTCATTCATCAAGAAAAGAAATGGGTTCTGGAAGAGTCAAAAGTCAGCAGAGAACGAAGCCTGAAATACTGTCAAACATATGTGAATTGCTTTGCTTTTGCGTTCTGCACCATCCATATAGGATAAAGTACTTATTTATACACCCTTACCATTTTGATAATTTATTAATCTAGTATGTTAGTCACATATAATTTTAACACTCCAATGAATTAGACTTGAGAACTAATTATGTCTTCTCTTCTCTGGTTGCAGATGTAACTTTCTTTTAAATAATGTGGCAGATAAGGTTTTGTTGCTGATGCAAAGAAGAGAAAAGTACCTTGTAGTTGCTGCTGTCCGCTTTTTTCGTACTATCCTCTCCCGTCATGTAGGTGTTTTTTTGTTGTTGCCCATTTTGATGTTAATTTACATGGTAGGATGCAGTGATAGATGAGTAGTGTCATGATTTCTCCTTTGATCTATATTTTTGAGCATGAGGCAGGCCTTGCATTGTATCAATGAAAGCACTTGGATAGTGGATGGAAGTTTTAAAGTTGAATCTGAAGAATACATAATCAATGAACCACTAATGAGTCTTATGACGTTTCTTATGTGTTTTAGTGTGGCAACTTGGTGATGTGTTTCTGATCTGCAGGATGAGCATATCATAAGCCATATAGTTAGGAACAACCTTCTCAAACCAATTGTGGATGCTTTTGTGAGAAATGGTGATCGTTACAACCTGCTAAATTCTGCAGTCTTAGAACTTCTTGAGTACATCCGCAAGGTTTGTATGCCCGTACCATGTTTTCAGTCATTCAGTTTCTTCTCCGCACAAACAAGTGCTGTGAATAAGTGAACGGCATCACTTGCATGGAGTGATCAAGTTGATGACCCTATTCATGCAGGAAAATCTGAAACCGTTGCTTAAATACATTGTTGATTCGTTTTGGAACGAATTGGTTAAGTTTGAGCACCTGCCATGTATCCAGTCGTTCAAAGTCAAGTACGAGCAGGTAAGGTGTATTGTGCCTACCCTGTTCTCTGCTTTTGAAGGAAGTAGTCAAGTCTAAGTCCCTAACTGGTTTTCTTCCAGTGCTTGGAGAATGGTGGAACGAGAGGCCCTATCGACGTGTTAGATCCCGGGAAAAGAATGGATGAGCGCGGTTTGGAGAAAGAGGAGGAGGACTATTTTAATGAAGACAGGTCTACCTACACTATCTGTATGATATTTTGTCCTTTTGTTTGCTTAGTTTTCTCTTTCATGACTGTCTACTTGTACTCAGTGATGAAGAAGATACGGCATCAGCATCTGTGTCTCGATCTCGGAAGGTACAAGCGCAGCCTGTTCTGTCCAATGGAGTTTCAGCAGGCCATCAGTCATTAAGGTGCTTGGATGCTTAAACTTAAGAATTTTCTAGAATACCATACGCTACAATTTTGGTCTAATGCATACATTAACCTTGGTTTATAGTCCAAGAACTGGTGGGTTGGTTGATTACGACGATGATGAAGATGACGAAGACTATAGACCACCACCTAAGAGACAGAAAGACAACCCAGATGATGAGGAAGCGACCATGGATTTCCTCAGGTTGAAAAGAAAACTGGCTCCTAAGGATAAGGAGCCCGATATATCCAAGAGGCCACGGCTGAACAAAAACCCCAAATCGAAAGACAGTGTGTTTGCAGCTTTGCGTTCAACGCTAAGTCAAGCAGCGATACCGAGTAAGAAGACTGCAAGCATCATGCATAGTTCACCACAGGCTGGGGATGGAGACAAGAATGCCCATGAACAAAATCACAAGGACTTTGCTCCCACAAGAGGCTCTTCAGATAGTAGCAGTTCAGATGATGAGACCCACAAGGAGAAGGAATCTACCAGTCCTCGGAGCTGTTCGGAGTGTGTACAAAGCCCCTCGGATAATAGACAGTTGGGGAGCGAGGACACCTCGTTGGTACAGCCAAAATCATCACCGGAGATGGCTGTGAATGGATCCTAGCTCCCATTTAGTCTTGAAGTGAGAGAATCTTATCATTTATTCGACTATGGAGCTGCAACAAGGCAAATCGGCCCCAGATTTAAGCAGCATTGGCCAAGAATAGCGAAAGAGGGGTATATACAGAATACGGTTTTGATCTCTCCGGTCGATGTTGGAACAGATGCTGTTTTGGTGATGCGGGGCAAGAGGGGGAGGGGACTACCTTCGTGGTTATGTGGCAAATCGCCTGTCTTACCTACGTGTTGCGTCGGCTATGTACTTGTTGCTTCTATAAAATACTCAGGCAATTGTTTCTCTTCCTCCGAACGTGTTTCTCGCGATTTCCCTCTGTATTTCGCCCAGTGGCGCGGACATGCAATGTGGTTGGGGCATCGATATAAGCTCTGTTTTTGTAGCATTTCTCTTTTCTTTTTTTCCCCCACTTTTTCCAGTTTCAGTGGTGGGGGGTTATGATAATCAAAGGGTTGGCTTAGAGGAATTGGGTTGAGAGGTCGAAGCTTTTTCCGCGCCTTTCTGTTGTTTCCCTCCCCATGGCAAGAGCTCAAAAAGTTTTCTCATTGTAGTGTCTTACATTCTCATTCATGGACTGATGTAAATTGTAATTTGGAATTTGTCCTCTCTTAAGAAAAATTTTGATAGCTCTTTTCTAACTAATGTCAGACGCTTGTGTGCATAATTACAGTACTTACATGTATTGAGCTTGGCATCATTGTGTATTCTGTTCATCTTCTCAGCTTGTGTCGACGGAGCTCTCTGCTTGGTAGTGTGGCTGACTTAGTAGCTTGCATACTGGAGAATCCGCCTCCAAGTGGCAGCCGAGCTCACTTGGCGCTTCTGCCGCCTGCAAAGCAGGCGGAGCGCTCGTTATCCTTACTGTTTTCTCTGCTGGTGTCCACTCTTTGCCCTACCTTTTCACTGAGCTCCTGGAAGTAACTATTGAGCCCATGATGACAGATTTTTTTTGTGCTACATGCAGACCTTATGGAGAGTTGACATGTGCTTATTTCTTTAAGGGGACTAGCTAATGGCATTTGCCCATGCGATTCCTCCCAATCGTTTGGTGTCCCGTCCCCGTCGAATCGGGCTTGTTGTTGGGACGGAGACGACATGGACGCTCTCGTAACGGAACTCGCTAAACGATCTGAACGAGTCTTACCTGGTTAAGTCCGGATTGAGTTGAGATAATCGGGAAGGATTGTTGCTGCTGCCGTTGAGTCCCAAAAAATGTTTAATGATTTGGCCCAATCTTTGATTCGGCTTCAAAGGCCCAGTCCAAAAAATTGGTCCTGGGGTGGCCCACCATGTAAATGGGCTGACCAGGCCCAATCCCAGCCGGGCTCTTGACCCAATGGGCCGCGCCCTATTTTCGGCTCGAGGTACTCGCGTGTAACTTCACGTAATTTCGACGCAAAAGGATAGCACGTCTCGTGGCCTTTTTTCTCATTTTAATTTTAATTTATTTTAACTCTATCATTTTCTGGAATAATCAAATTTACTTTTTTTTTCTTTTCTAAATTTCATTTTATTTGCCTCCTTTTCTTTTGCTGCTGCGACACGTGGCCCCCAAAACTGATTCCAGTAGTCGCCACGACGTTCGCGCCCTCGCTACCGAAATAACGGACACGTGTGCGTGGAGGCGACACGTGTACCCCCCCCCCCCCCCCCCCCCCCCCCCC
>BCNH02000001.1:1951906-1967531 GCA_001662345.2 Metrosideros polymorpha var. glaberrima | reverse complement strand
AGGGTTTCGGCCCTCGCCTGGATCTAGGTGAGGGTGTCGCGGCCCTCGCCTATGGCCATCATGCTCATCGGCAAGAGATTTAAAAAAGAAAAGAAAAAAGGAAAAAGAAAAGAAAAGAAAAGAAAAGAAAAGAAAAGAAAAGAAAAGAAAAGAAAAAAGGATAAAGAAAATAAAAAATAAAAGAAGAGAAATAAAAAATCAAAAAATATTATTAAAAATTATTCACATTAGCACCGGTCATCCTTGCTGGTCATGTCACATAGGATGATCGACGTTTATATAAGTGATTTCCGACCAAATTATTCAGGATGAATTCATTGGTAAAACGTGAAAAGGTTTAAGTTTCAATTCACAAAATTAAAAGGTTTAAAACTGAATTGATAAAAATGTAATAGGTTTAAAATTTTTTAGATAATTTTCTTGTGTTTTGACGTTAGCAATTTATTTTACGGGATGTTAGACAGAAGCTAAGGGATCTCATGGATGTACAATTTTTTGTGATTTCGTATAAATGCGGAGGTACCAATTTGAAATTTTAGATAGCGTTAACTATTTTTTTTATTTTAATTTCGTTTACCTTCTACTTTTCTCAACTTCTAATCTCATTTTCGTGCTTACCAATGGAACGTAAAAGGGGGGAGATTCGATTATCCTGTCTTAGATGCCTTTTCAGTCTTCAATATCCAATGTTGGACTAACAAAAAGATTATAAACATCGCTGTCAGCCGCCTCCCCGGGTGGCAGTAATGACAATGGAGCCAAGCGAATTCATACTCAAACACCAACACATGTTTTGACTTATCATCAAAGCGATTCACTTTCCTCCTATACTGTTCACGGTGACGACCGGTCGAGCCGTGTCATTTTCAGGTTTTGTCGGATCGTCTTCCTTCGTAAACGGGCGAGATCGTGTCGGGAACCGCAGTCCCCGGATCGAGGATGATCTCCCCCGTTCTTGCATGGGCAGCGAACTTGATATTCTTAACGGGGGAGGATTCAAGTCAAAGAACGGGAGAGTTGATGAAAGGTGAAGTGGTGGACCGATGAAGCTTTGGAACACAAGTGCATGAGGGAACGTCCTAGCCTCCTAGGCGGCTCTAGGAGTTTGGCATATCTCCACTGTCCTGGAAAGAGGTCCAGCTCATCGAAGCCCTTATCTAGCAGAGAAGAGGGCGGTTGTTTGAAGACGTTAACTCGCTCGAGTCGTGGTTTCTGCATAATCGAATTCGATCCCACTAGTCTAAATCTAGACAACTCGATAGCGACGCACGTGAATCGGTGATTCGGAAAGAAGATAAGCATGGCTTGAACCAGTCAGAACTGTGGAATTCAACTCCTTGCTACAGTGATTTGGCTCCTTATAAATAAAGAGTTCCAGAGTTCTGGTTCAGACCATAATCCAACATCCTTACGTTTCTCCCTTGCCCTTTTTTCTCTCTTCACATGGCTAAAATTATCTCCATGACGAGCGGCCGCTCATCGGCTCCTGCCATTTGTCTTCTGGGGCTCCTGATTGCCAACCTTTGCATGGCAGGTACGGCGACGATGCTATCGTATTCGATGTTGGTTCGGATAATCAACCTGTAGTGTATGCGCCAACTCTGCTGTCCATATTTCCTCTAACGAAAGCTTCCCATGATTTCATCGTCTTGAAGTAGCGCGTTTTCATGTGTTTTTGGTGATCTCGCTGATTGCTTGCATCCATTTTAGCACATGCTTTCCACGTGCGAATCCTCAATTTCACCCGATTCTTCCAACACATCTGATTGTAATGCTTGAAAAGCCAGTTTCAATTTGCTGAGCTGAACTCTAGAGTACCCCTGCGTTTGTCGGTAAGCATCGGAGGAATCCTGTTTCGCGAAGTTGAGTGCTTAGATGTTGAACACCGATGCAACGACACAAAGGACCGATTCTCCTGCTAAAATCCTAACTTAGGCATCACTTGCTAAAGGCATTTCCAATGAGGCATGAATCGAGGATGGCAATACCCGATCGTGCTTCGTAAACCTTTCTGATCTTCTCTTTCGCAGCTAAGCTTTTGGATTTTGCAAACAGGTGTGCAATCCGTAGGAGTCTGTTATGGGATGCTCGGGAACAACCTACCGCCCGCATCACAAGTTGTTGCCCTCTACCGGTCTCGCGGCATCAATCAGATGAGACTCTATGATCCTAATCAAGCAGCTCTACAAGCCCTGAGAGGCTCGAACATCGAGCTCATCCTAGGTGTCCCCAACTCGGGCCTCCAGGCCCTAGCTTCTAACCCTGCCAATGCGAATTCGTGGGTGCAGAGCAACGTGAAGAATTACTCACCGGGCGTCAAGTTCCGCTACATCGCCGTCGGCAACGAGGTGAGCCCCGTCAACGGAGGCACCGCACAGTATGCCAAATTCGTCCTCCCTGCGATGAAGAACATACAGGGCGCCCTCAAATCGTCTGGCCTGCAAAACCAAATCAAAGTCTCCACTGCCATCGACATGACTCTAATAGGGAACTCGTACCCTCCATCCCAAGGAGCATTTAGAGGGGACGTGAGGTCCTACTTGGACCCAATCATCAGTTTCCTGGTGAATTCCAATTCTCCATTGCTAGCCAACATCTACACCTACTTCAGCTATGTTGGTAACCCCAAAGACATCAGCTTGCCCTATGCTCTATTCACTTCGCCGTCGGTTGTTGTCCGAGATGGGTCCCGCGAGTACCGGAACCTGTTCGACGCAATGCTGGACGCGCTGTACTCCGCGCTGGAGAGGGCCGGCGGGGCTGCCCTGCAGGTGGTGGTCTCGGAGAGCGGGTGGCCATCCGCTGGTGGGTCAGTGGCGACGGTCGACAACGCAAGGACGTACAACGGGAATCTGATCAAACACGTGAAAGGCGGCACGCCAAAGAGACCGAACAGGGCAATAGAGACCTACATATTTGCCCTGTTTGATGAGAACCAGAAGCAGCCGGAGCTAGAGAAGCACTTCGGGCTGTTCTTCCCTAACAAGCAGCCAAAGTACCCACTCAACTTTGCTCAGGGAAGGACTTGGGATGTCTATGACAATGTCACGACTCCATTTAAAAGTGACATGTAAGTAGTAGATGTGGAGCTTTTGTATCTCCCAGAAAATCTGAAATAAAGAGAATCTCTGGTTTGTGCTGTGAAAATTGTTCTTGTTTTGGTAAAAGTTTGAACAAAAAATAAAATAAAATTGAGATTTGTGGCTGCTGGGATTCGAGCCCAGGTCTCCACGGCCACAACGTGGAATTCTTACCACTAAACTACAGCCACTCTTGGTTACCAACTCGAAGAAACCTTTTTTAAATAACTTCAAACTTGTAAAAACAGAGCCATCCCACTTCATCATGGGTTTCTGCTAACTTGGAGCTTTAACTTTGTAGATAGAGCAAAGAGTGTAAAGATAATACACTGAACGCACAAAGGCACTGACACAAAACTCCACCCCACTGACTGCGACCGCATAGTCCACAAACATGTACAAGATCGATCAACATTGTATGTAGACACATGGTTAAGTTCATCCGTGGCTCATGTTCCAGAACTCCACTTCGTGCTCGACCACGCGGAGAAACATGGCTTCGGCTTTCTTGAGTTCCTCGTTGGTAGCCCTCAGCAGCCGGCGGTCCACGATCTTTTGGAGCAACCGGCAGTACTGGCCGAAACCTTCGTTTCCCCATCTTTGACACGTCTCGGCAAGCTCCGGCGGAGTCCTAGAGCCCTGTTCGAGGCAGTAGGCAAAGCTCTGTTGGTAGACAAGCTCAATAGCCCAAAGCGCGGTTATTGCTACTGTGTACTCGACGTCCGGTCCCATCAAACTCTCCAAAAACCTGTTGCAGCAACGATGTGTCTTAATATCACAGATGCGAAAATCATGCTATAGATCTCGAGAGCTCTAAATTTCGAAGTCCAAGAGTGTTCTGCGCGATGGCTCACTGGCAGTAGTCTTGGTTCGCCTTTTGAGGGGCAAGGGAAGACAGTACAACACCCCATTTGGAGGCTTCTTTCTTGAACCATGCAATCTCGTCGTTTAGAGCAGCCAAGCCGCTTAGTAAGACTTCCATGTCGGTGTTTTCGTCGGACTTGCGGCAAGCCTTCAGTAACACGCTTGATACAAAAGGAACAAAAGCTCTAACAAACAAGTAATCCTGTCCCTGCAATTTTTTCAACCCAACTCAGCAACTCAATAGCTTTTCAAGAGAACAAGTAAATGTCAAGGAAACACAGCAACTGTGCTTGAATTCTGTGCCTTCATCAACACAATTCACTTCGCTCCGTGAATCAGCAAAACTTCACAAGAAAATAAACTCCAACGAGCAATGCTTGATCTAAGGTCTTGCATTAGAACAAGTGCACATTCTGGTGCATTTGAATTCCCTCAATATTCTCAAGTCTTACATCACAAATTCTCAGTCAGTTCCATTATCGTCCTGTTTTAAGCAACGAAAAGCTACTACATTACAGCTAAGTACAAACAGATTAGGATGAACCGTAAGATCTTTTCATGTTCTTTCACGAAAGTCAAACACTTCTTCTCTAAATTTGATTATGTAACTGTTTGTTCCAAAAGCAAAGAGCTCAAACAGGTTCGGCAATAGCGCCACATGCTCATCGCGATGTCAACATTCAACACCGAATTGACAATTGGTCAGGCCGCCTAGCTCTACTCACGTCGAAACAAGTTTCCACCCTTTCCTCATAGCTTATGAAAACAACAAAGAAACACATATCAGACATTTTGCAATTCCTCTGCTATTTAACAGAGCACATACAATCGTAACCCGAAGTCTAACAAAAAAGAACCATCGGCACATCTAATCCGAATCATCCAGTATCCATGTACGCGCGATTTTCGCCTATTCTACACTAACTTGACCACTATTACACCTCTCTGCACATACCATTCACGTCCCAAGTACGCCAAAAGTTCATATCTTTCTCCTCAACATACATTCATCGACAATTTATGAAGAAAATCCGACCCAAAAGCTCAAAGTCAGAACATCACTAATGCATGAATGAATGGATGGATGGATGGATAAAAGTGGGTATTTGAGATAAAACAGGGGGACAAGGCGATTTCTATGGAGACGAAGTGAATGCAGAAGCGCGAACGCAATCGCACCAGCCATCGCTTGAAGGAGCTGAGGTCGATGGACCCATCTCGGATGCTGAGGATGAGAGGGTGCCTGGTGGCCGCCGTGTACATCAGGCGGTGCTTCTTAAGCCACGTCGCCGTCGTCCCCTCCACCTCCGCCAGTTGCTCCAGTCCCGCCTCCATGACTCTCTCTCCCTCGGTCTAAGTCAGTCTCTCCAGCTTCTTCGACTTGCCGTCTAAAAAAAATCCGGATTTTTGTGGGCTTTTTGGGACCGCTTGGGGCTCGGGCACTTCGGATTTGCTGGCACGTACGTGGCAATCCGCGCTGTAGCAATACTCGCATGATCCGTACACATCAGCTCGGTCAATTCCCAGCCGTTCGATCACGAAAATTTCACATGAGAATCACGTGATCAGTGACTCAGATCAATTTGGTGCGTATGACTCGATCGCGGCCATTAATTGATGCAACTACTATCTGAAGTTTGACTGGAAAATTGTTTTAACTCTTGAGATGAAGCTAGAGAGCTAAAGTTATAAGAGCAAGGGGGCGTAGTTTACAATATTGAGTAGCAGAAGATCATCATCCTCTAAAAGAAAAATTCAAATCCCAAGCTTACTGAGATGTAAACTATTAATCACTAGGTAATTTTTGTCAATTCAGAAAATGTTGATATTCTCATTCGCTAAATTGTTTGCAGTCTAAAAGCTACCGATGGAAGGATAAATGAAAAATGTTTCTGTAACATAATCAACAATAATTGTATGGAGGCAAATCTGGAGTTTCCAAAATCAATCAAATAGATACCCGGTGTGGAGCAAATCATTCTTTAAAAAATATAGCTTCAAGAAAAGTATCACTCTATTCGCTCACGCTAGCCATTGAAGGATGAAGAATCTTACTAGATGATCAATGCCTTCTATTGACATTTTGATCTACATTTTGATCTTGGCTGAAGCATCATGTCAACTTCTACGACCAACTCCACCACTCCTTCAATTACGTTAGACTAGCAATTTAGGAAAGTACAGAACCTTGTAAAGGAAAACCTTTTTGTCAAAAGAAGATAGTGATGAAAAGCAGGTCATGAATCTCAGAAGAAAAACGATAGTTTAGTGCTTATCTACCTCTGTTAAGGAAACATGACTCGTCTCACTACTGTAATATGGGTATAAGATTGATCACATCATTATCACTGCAGTATAATATTTCCATAGAGAAATTAAGACTCCTCCCTTTCATAATTTCTAAAGATGCGTGTTCCAGATAATTTCGGTATTGCTTCCAATGAGTCGCAACCAGAAATATCCAAATCAACTAAATCCAACTTTTCAAGTCCCCAAAGTTGAGTGAGTTTCTTGCAGTCTTGAACTACTAGAGATACTAACTTCTCACATCTCGTCAAATCTGGCAAAGCCTTCATTAATTTGCATCCTGTGAAATTCAATTCTTCTAAGAACTTTGCACCGTCAAGACTGTGAATTTCGACTAGGTTATTGCAATGCTCAACGTGCAATCGTTTCAGATGAATCAATTGTGATAGGTTCAATCTTTCAATGGAACGACAATTATTTATTGAAAACTCTTCCAAGTACTTGAATCCGTTGAGCTTAAGCAACATCAGCTTATCACACTCCTCAATATAGAGTTTCAGGGGTTTTGAGGGAAGCTCGGGTATGTCTTCAAGTAGATGGCATGCCTGAAGATGGAGTTCTTCTAGGTGGATTAGGCTAGAAAGCTGTGGCAACCTAGGACTCTGACAAGAGACCGACAGATATGTTAAGCTCGAAGGAAGCTCTGGCAGTGACTGAAGCTCGTCACAGCCTAATAGGTCATGGCCTTGGAGAGCAGAAAGATTATGGATGCTTTCTGGTAGGTCAGATATCGGTGCGAAAGTGATATCGAGAACCTTGAGTGAAGACAAGTCACCGATTTCACTTGGAATTGCACCTTTCAAACTACGGCATGGTCGGAGACTTAGAGTCTGTAGATTTTTCAACCTTCCAATAGCACTGGGAAGCTTTTCAATCCCAAAATCACTCAAGTCAAGATGTCGCAAATTCTATAAATCCCCAATTGAGCTAGGGATTTCTCTCAGTGACTCACAACAGATGGCACTCAGTGTCTCTAGCTTCCTCAGAGAGCCAATAGACGTAGGAATCTCTGTAATACTTAGAGCATAATCTAATATAAGTTCTTCTAAATCTTCTAATTTGCCCACTTCCTCTGGTAGCTCCTCGAGACTATGATAGCCACGCAAGTCCAAGGAAACGAGGCTCTTGAGTTTGCCAATAGAAGGGTGGAGATGCTCCAGTTTGCGACAATATCTCAAGACGAGAACCTTCAGCCGTGTGGAAGCCGAGAGATCGGGAGTACATCTCAAATGCATGCAACTTCTAAGGTGAAGAACTTTAAGCCGCTTTGCCTCCTGTTATAGAAGGAGAACAACAAGCTGTCAAAGAACGAGCTGATTGACTAAACAAAACAAAACCAAAAATCAACAGAGGATTGTCTTTCTTCCATCACATCTTACCATGATTGAACTCCATCCTCCCCAATCCTCTGTGATCTCGCTGTATGATAAATCCAGCACTGCTAATTTAGGTAGATGCAAATTGGCCGGCCAAAGATCCAAATCACTTCCAAAGGCACGCCAATGAAGCCATCTTACTTCAGAAAAGAGTTCGTTCAAGTCGTCAGTTGAAGCTACCCGCATCAAGAAGTCATCGAACCCGAAGAAGCTCTGCAAGATTTTTGAACTGCTCATCTACGTTCATCTGGATATGGCGAAGGAATTCGACGAGACGACAAAATGCCTCCGAATCCCTTGCTTTGAAAACTGAAACCCCCTTTTTCTTTTTATTTTTTGTTGGTAAAGTATGTTTATAAAGTGAAGTGGTGTGGTGACATCGTTTATACGACATTTCCTCTAAGTAGTCAAGTTTTGTTTTTACTTTATTTTCTTACAAATAGTCAAGTTAGTCTAGCGGTTTTTGGCACAAAAGAGGCATTGTCCCAAAAAATTTAGATAATATAAAACAACTTATAGCGGATAGAAATGTTTTTTTTTTAGAGAGAATCCGCTCTTTATCATACGCTTGACCTAATCCATGAAATGAGCAAGTTCAATGGGATAAAACCTTAAAAAAAAGTAGGATTTTCCTAAAAATATTTTAAAGGGGATTTTTGCTATCTTATCTATTAAGAGGAAATAAGTATGAAAAGAGAGAGAAATAACTAGTAGAGGGATGGATATCTTCAAAATCAAAACGGAGAAAAGAAATTTATCGAATATTGGATTCCTAAATCACAATAGCACCACAATACATTCGGTCGTACTAGAAAGCAAGCACATGTGATAAGTGTGAAATTTTTTCCATTCTTATTGTTTTGAATTAATTATTAGTTGACGACCAAAAAAATTAATTATCAGTTATCATAATTGGCACATACTATCCTTTTTTTTTTTACCAAGAAAACTTCATTTATTTGATCTATGATGTTTATACTTCATTTTTATTCATTATTGTAATCCTTCTGATTATCAATATATTCAACTAGATATGACAATTACATGTTTTTAGTAAATGAGATTTATATTGTAAAATTGTAGTTAAAGGATCTTAAATTGATTGTCAATAAACTTTTTACAGATGTAATTTATATCAATGATAATAATTCAAATGATATAAAATTTTCATCCTTGAGATACTTATAATTTATTTCACTATCACAATTAATCTACAATGGACATAAATGGATCTTTACATAGACTTTTTTCCTAGAAAGTAAGAGCATCTGTTCATCCTAGATGAAATATTAGAATAGATCAGATTAAATTTATTAAAATAAGAGGGAGAGAAAAAAAGAAAGGAGTGACATATGTTACCCGATCATTTAGTACTCTTGAGACTCCCTTGTAGAAAAAGTCCGATGGTCCGCAACGTTTCTCAAGTGGTTGTCCTTGGCAAAAAATGCTCCTTCCAAGATCTCTCAGTTGATCATGCATTTCAAATTTATCCCACAATCCAATTTTAATTAAGCACCTCGACTTCAACTCTTCAATTCCTTGACTTGGGTAAAACCCACAGTCCTCCCACATGTGCATGGCAAATTTGCTCTTTTCGCCAATTAAAGAACAAGCAATATCGAGAAAAATTTGCTTATGTCCATTTTCTAATGCATCATAGCTTATTTTCAATATCTTTTAGACATCTTTATGTGGTTGGCTTTGTAATTGCTCCAGCACATCTTCCCATACTTTTCGATTTGTTTTTTTTTATACAAGTATGAACCTACAACCTGAAGTGCCAAGGGAAGCCCACCCATGGTGGATATGATATCATGAGATATACCCTTAAAGTCCATTGGAGAATGGTCCATACGAAATGCATGTCTGTTAAACAAAAGCAAAGTATGCACCTCATCCAATTCATTCATATGATACTTGTAGTCTACCTCGAATTCAGATTGATCAAGAATGGCTTCATTTCTAGTTGTAACAATGATCATACTTCCTGCCATAAACCAACTACGTTCCCTAGCCAACGCATCTAGTTGATTCTTGTCATCCATATCATCTAGAAGAAAGAGAACCTTTTTTCCTCTAAATCTAGATTTGATTATATTAATTCCATCATCAACTCTAGACACTTCATTTTTTCTATTTAGAATATCCAATATAAGTTGACTCTGTAGATACGTAATATCGTGGTGCTTGGTAGTTTCTCGAACATCTGGAAGGAAGCTGACATGCATAAATTTATTCGAGAGTTGATTGTAGATGCACTTGGCAAGATTTGTCTTGCCTATCCCACCCATGCCATAAATTCCAATCATTCGAGCATCGATGGAAGGACTGTCTATCCAATTCGTAATTTCCTTCAAATGACCATCAAGTCCAACTAGTTGCTTAGGCACATCTAATGGAAAATCTTCTTGTAACTTGCTTATAACAGTTTCGACCACATGTTTTATCAATTCTCCCTCATGCCTGTCAAACAACAAAAACAATGAGAGTTTATGAACCTAGACATAGTCTATACGAAGTATTCAATTCTTATCAACTGAGCTAACCCTTGTTGGCTATAGGAGGTTGATTTTATCTGGTGATGATCAAGCTTTGAAAGACCGAGCATAGGAGTACTTTGTAGGCCTACTGTTTCGTGATTGATACTATTGGCTGGAGGCATTGTCGTTTCTTTGTTTTTATGCTCTGTACAGGAGGAAAATGTAAAATTCTTGGGCACTATGGGATGTTTGGTTTTAGTTGTCGTTGGTTTAGTTTTTGGGGACATTTTGGGGAGTACTGGAGTTTGTTGTCTTCGAGGCATTATGGTTGTATTGGGACACTTTGGGGATCTTTTCTGAGCTTGCAATGAAAGTAATTCATGTGCATTTCATCAGTTCTGCGTGAAGAAGAAATCTTACTTATCAAAAAAGAAATTTCAGTAACATACTTGTCAGCAATTTTCTCTGATTCCCATCCATTTAAGTAACTGATTTCATTAAGTGCTCGTTGCCCTTCCCGAATATCATTCTCATCAAAATGCTCCTTACTCGAATGGAAGGCATTTCCAAAATTTCCTGTTAGATGCCGCACATCTGATGGGGCAACTTTGTAAAATATAGGCAACACTACGTGTGACGTGCTCTTCTTGCAGTCCATGATGTGAGCGAGCTCACGCAGGCACCATTTGCTCGAAGCATAATTTTCGGAAATGACCGGGATCGAAATCTTAGACCGTGTGATGGCATCGAGAATCTGTGAACCAAATTCCTTGCCAATTGGGATGCTGTTATCGTCCCTGAACACCCAAAATGGTACAGTCCCTGCCTTGACCAGACTTTGATAGAGGCAATCGGTGAATGCCTTACGGGTATATGAGCCTCTAAAGCTCAAGAACATATCGTATTGACCGCTACCTACACCTATGGCTTCCGGAGAGATGAACGAAGAAGTGGATGCTCCCTCAGTGCTCTCTTCCTCTGCTCTCTTTCTCTTTCTTAGACTCTGCCCTCTGTCCATGGCGATCTGAGGTAGGAAGTTGAAACAAAAGGTGCTTTTAGGATGCTTTTCTGCAAATGCTTGTTGGCTTGGTCCACTCCGAATAACGGGTACCCCCTAGCCAACGTTCAAGATTAGGTGGCCCTAAAGAGGCCCCCAACAAGCCCACATCATTTACTTGTTCGAAAATACATATTTGAAACACGTTTAAATATTTAAACACATATTTAAACAGATTGAAGTGTAATTAACCGACTTCCTTAAAGCACATTTGAACAACTACATAACTTCACGCACGTCAAGTTGAAACGAAAGATGCTTTTTCTGCAGCTTAAAGGGATTGATGAACAGAGAAAGATGGTTTTAGGATGCTTTTCTGCAAATGCTTGTAGTCCTTGCCTTATCAAGCAAGCGAAGCTCGTACGATCCTCGGTCAGCCAATCATGTGTAAAAAATCAAGTGCTTGAGAATGTTCAGCATACCTCGTGTCCTTACAGCCTCGGATTCTGCTTGCAAACTGTAATATTTGGTGCGAAAAAAAAAAAAAAAAGGGACTGAGTCAACATTGCTACAGTGAACCACTCGGTTCACTGTAGCTACCGAGAGCTGTTAAAACGCAGGGGAAGAAAAGAAAAACAGAACAAAAAGGAAAGAAGAGAAAAGAGAAAAGAAGAAGAAGAAGAAGAAAAAAAAAGAAAAAGGAGAAGGAGCTCGGGTCAGACGCCTCGCCAAGCCAACTCTACTATGTATTGCAGTGCTCGGTAAGCTCTTGCACCGCTCGTCCATCCTATCCGAGTAGTTTTTGGATTTAGGGCTCAAATTCGGAATTATGTGAAATTTGAGCCCCGAAGTCTGATTTTGGAGCTGTTTAGTTATGTTTTTATACTAGAATGAAAGTTTAGGCTGTTGTGAAGCCATGTGAGTTGACGGATCGCAATTTGGACTTACGGTTTGTCCGAAACGGAATTTTGAAGTTTGACGCGCGCAGTAAACAGTGCGCGACCAGAACTGTTGCGTCCGTTTTGTCGAATTCTGGGCAGATTTTGGAGGAGCTGTGTTGGGGGTTTTGAAGTACATTAAAAGAGATTTCTTTGAACTATAAGCTCGCTTTAATCGGGGCTCGGATGAGGAAGTTATGCTACGATTAAGTTTGTTGCTCAAGCGGTGCATAGTGGACAACTTGCGTATCCGCTATGAGCGAGCGTTTCGTTGGCACGTAGGTGTCATTTTTGTAGCAAATAGACGTTATCCTTTAGAGTCATGCGTTAGAGTAGTGTGTTACTCAGTTTTTAATACCGTTTTTCATATAATTGATAGGAAAGCGTGCGCGTCGGCTCGAGTAACCACGTAGGGTTGTTTTCGACTTTTCCAAGTGAGTGATACTATTTCTTCTATGAATTTACAAGCTCATGTCTTGAAAATGAATATGTTTTTAATAAAGTATGAATTATTGAGAACATGATTTCTGCATAAATTTGGATCGAACTTTCACTACTTTTGTGAACTGTTGTTGGAAGAGATTAGTTGTTTCTGCTCAAATCACTATGATGAGAACCCATTGAGGGGGGAGTATGCATACTGTTAGGACGTCCTTCTAGGCCGAACCGCCGGCTTTATAGGTGGTAGACCTAGCCAAGAGGGGTAAACTTGATCGCCTTTGTCACGGCGTTAAATATGACCATAGTGTTGATGATGAGCATTAGATTAGTCGGTGGAATGGACCATCGACGAATGTTTTGGTTGAGATTACTCAATGGATCAGACCATTGATTTCTGATGTTGTTGAATGAGTTCATATTTACAAAGCTTTGTCAAATGATATCAAATACCTTTGATATGTTATCTATATTGTATATTGGGATTGAGATTGATGCTATTTGTGCTGTATAGATTGCATAGTGATTGTTCGATCCGCTTAGAAGAAATGTATTCCTCACTGAGCCGTGGTAGCTCATTCCTTTCATCTCACTGTTTTTTTTCAGATTCTTCAACGAGCCGTAAGTAGGATGTGAGCGCCGCGTTAGCAGCAGCTTTTTGTTAGGAGGGGGTTTTGTGGTATGAACAGTTTTTCAGCTGTTGAGAGCTTGAGTTGGCATTTTGGTGGATTTGTGCTTATGCCATTTTTGTTTTTTGTGGTTTAAAGAAAAACTCTGATATTGTAATCGTAAAACCTTTTGATCAGGTATATATATAGATGTATATTTCGATATCAGATTGAGTTCTGATTACAGTGAGGCTGCGTCCTTTGAGTGACAAGGGCGGCCGTGTCATTGCCCTTGTTTTTGTTGTTTTGGGGTGTGACACAAACAGGTGGAGTCAGCTTCACAAGCTCGGTGAAATCGAATTGCGAGGCGTCGTCAATGGGGCGAAACTCTGCGAAGCATAGATTGCGTCCAGAGAGAGAGAGAGAGAGAGAGAGAGAGATGCCGGGACAGGGGGGGTTAGCTTTGGAAGGAGAATTAGGAGTGAAGGAGTAGAAGGAGGAACAACAATAGACGGGCGATGCTTGCGGTCCATACCTGATCTTCTTTTGGACCCCACCCTCCAATCAAGTCAAGCTTGTCGGCTTGGTCCACTCCGAATAACGTGTACCTTAATTTCTCCCCCAAGGCAATGTTGAAGAAGGTTCGTGTTTGTCGCGGCCGCCCTAAAAAATTTCAGAAATTTTTTATCCGTCGGTTCGGAGTCGCCACTAGCTTATTTGAGATTGGTTAAAAATCGATCGAGACGAGAGTGTTGTCTCGAATTTTATGCAACTAAAGATTTTCTAAGTTCGGGGACTTGGTTGTACTAGTTATCCAACTAATGCCCTTGCGGTACTTAAACTCGACCAATTATCAACTATATGTCCAAACAATCTTTTCCTTAACATTTTATCCTAATCGGGCTAGAAAAGCAAATGACAATTAACGTATTAAATGCAAAATCAATTGAAATTAAATTGAAACGCGTAATCAGCATCCTATACATTGTCTCTAAAAATAAAATGCATTCAAAATTCTATTGTAAAGCCCTAATAGCTCATTCGATTTGATATTTCAAAGTTTTTTTTTTTCGAGATTTGGACTGTATCGAGGAATCCGATCCAAAAAGGGTTAAATCTGAATCCTGAAAGTCTAGATTAGTATTTTTCTATTTATTTGATTTTTCTGAATTTTTTCTGAATTTTTTTTCGATTTTTTATTTTTATTTTTTCCTATTTTTATTATCCGATTTTATTATCTTTTATTTTTATTTTATCTTTTCTCTTTTTATTCGGGTACATCTTTCCCGCCCAGGTTCCTGCTCATCTTTTAATCTTTTTTCTATTTTTTAATTATTTTTTTTACTTTCTTTTTCCATTTTATTTTTTCTTTCTTTTTCTATTTTTTATATTTCCTTCTCTGGTTCTTCTTCCTCATGCGAGTCATCTGCGAGAGCTCCCTTCCCAGAACTCCTTCAACTGAGTTCTTCACTGAGACTGACCTAGAGCTCTCTCTCTCGACCTCGAGCTCACCGAGATCCTCCACCGACGAGCTCAGCGGAGCTCGTCACCTCCAATTGTCGACATCGGACCGCCAACTCACCCTCACCGGACTGCCACTTCGGCGACAGAACTTCAAGTCCGAACGACATTCCTCAGTCGTCAAATTTACAGCTAAGACAAACATGCTAAATCTAATCCAGCGAGCACACAGATGTGAATTTAGGAATAGAAAACTAACGTGGTGGGACTTTAACCCAATGCATCGCCGGAAAGCAAGATGACTCTCCGATTTGAATGTTCCTCCATGGCCGGCGTCGAAAACCGACATCATAACATGAAACGGAGAGCAACTGGTTTTGCGATGAGGAGACGTCGTCGGGGATCCGCGACGGCAAGGACCGAAGTGGGAACGATGAAGAACTTCAGCAAACAGGATTAGCTCTCCTTCGATGATCTGAGTTTTTTTTCGTTTTTTTTTTTTTACGAGCTCTCGGTCTGCTTGTGTGTGTCCGAGAACCAAAAGACCGAAGCCCGCCCCCACTCCTTTCTCTGGTGCTCTCTCTACAACTCCAGCCTTGACTCTGCAACTCGCGCTCGTTCTCTCTCTGTGATTTCGCTTCCAAACCGAATCCTGGTTCGTTGATTAGGTGAAGCTACCGGATTATAGCAGCAGAGCCTCAGGTGGCTGAACGGCGTCGGGTCACTGGAGGAAGGCGCTTTTCGTCATACCAGACCACCTCCTTGCCCTCATCGCCACCCTCTCTCTCTCTGTACTGCCTTCTGCCCAGAAAACCGAATGCTCTCCCCCCCGCGAACGGCGAACTCCTCGAATCTGTTATATCCCAAAACAGATTTAGATTCCTTTCTATATTCCAGCTGGCTTTTCCGTTTTTTCTTTTTTTTTTTTCAATTTTTTCCTGCATTTTTCCCCCCTCCGCGTGCGCTTGAACTGAAGAAGAAGATGATGAATAGTAACCGGGTCGGCCGGGTCGGGTCGGCTTGACCCGGAAGACCCGATTTGATCTAAAAATCGAAATTAAGCCCCAAATTTATCA
>BCNH02000001.1:1939256-1951885 GCA_001662345.2 Metrosideros polymorpha var. glaberrima | reverse complement strand
ACTCCTCGAATCTGTTATATCCCAAAACAGATTTAGATTCCTTTCTATATTCCAGCTGGCTTTTCCGTTTTTTTTTTTTTTTTTTTTTTTTTTTTCCTGCATTTTTCCCCCCTCCGCGTGCGCTTGAACTGAAGAAGAAGATGATGAATAGTAACCGGGTCGGCCGGGTCGGGTCGGCTTGACCCGGAAGACCCGATTTGATCTAAAAATCGAAATTAAGCCCCAAATTTATCATTTTTTTTTTCATAAAATCGAATATTTCTTACGATTCCATGGCATGTATAAGATTTGAACGTGCGGAAGTTTGGGCTAATTGTTGTGTTAAAACATAAAATCTCCCAATTATCCAAACCGGGTCAAACTGAATTTTGTCAAATTCTGGACCTTACTGACTTTTTCTCATGAAATTGACCTCACCATTGCGTTTCTTGGGGCTGATTACACTTAGTTTAAGGTTCAATTTCGGTCTATTTCTCCCCTTTGATCGAAATCCCCAAATTGGGCTTAAAATGGCCTAAAATGCACACGAATTTTGGGGAAAATCGAATTTCATGCCAAATTGTGAAATTGGCTTGTCCAATTTGTAATTGATAGTCTCTAGGTCAAATTTCATGAAGGACTCAAAATGTAAAAATGAATAGAAACGGTCCGATTGAATTTTTGTTCCATTAGGGTATAGTAATTACCCAAGAAATGGGGAAAAGTATACTCCCAATGGAATTTTGTAAAATTGACGATGCAAAAGTACAATTAGGAGAAAAATAAGATGAATGAATATTTTTTCATATTTTTCTGATCTCATTTGGTATTTTCTTAAAATTTTGACTCAATTTAAAGTGTAAGAAAATTCGAAAAAATCCGAAAAATTAAGAAAATTTTATTTTTTGCCAAATTTAGTTCCTAGTCCCTAACTTTGATTTTCATGATTTTCATAGAAAATTAAAAATGTACAAAAAATCCGGTGTCAACAGTGTTCTTGAGAAAGAGATAGGTAACGATGACATGGCCTTCAGTTAAGAAAGTCGACCTTCGTTTCATTGCAGAAGATTAGGGGTGCGAATGACAATCATTCTATTTAAAAAATCAATTTTTAGCTAGTTTTTGATATCTAGATGAGTTTCTAAGGTAAAAAAAACATTTGATAACGACACAAAATTTTTATTTTCAGAGCAAAAATTCATTTGATAAAACAACATAAAATTTATGTTTCTCTGATGGCGGTGGACGGATGGCAGTGGATGTCAGTCATTCATGGGCGGCGGGCAGATGGTAGTGGACGTAGGGTTGGTGATCGGCAGTGGACGATGGCGGCTGGTGATGGTGGCGGTCACTGACAGGGGCGGCGGACGTCAGATTGGCAAATGGTGGCAGATGGCGATGGTCATCGGACCGACGGAGGGCGATCGACGATGGCGGGGGTGGAGGGGAGTGGATGGCGGTGGACATCGGACCGGTGGCGGCAGGGGCGTTCGATGGAGGGTAGTGGTAGCTTGCGGCGGGCGTCGAATGGCGACGTACATTGGCTGGCGAGTGACAGGCTTCAACTGGTGGTGAGCAGGCGGTGGGTGACAACGGGCGAAGGTGGCGGAGGAGTCGGGGAGTGAAATTTTTTTTTCTATTTCTGTTCCAGAAATAGAGAAGTAGAAAATTTTTATTTTTGATTTCTAGTCTATTTCTATTTTTAGAAAAGAAATTTGTTCCAGAAATAGAATAATAAAATTGCGTTATCAAAACAATTTCTATTCCAAACTTATTTCTGGAACAGAAATTTTGTTCCAGAATAGTTGTTATGCACGCCCTAGGTGGCCCTCAAGAAGCCCCCAAAATGCCCTAGTCATTTTTGAAACACATTTAAATATTTAAAACACATATTTAAATAGATTGAAGTGTAATTAATCGACTTCCTTAAAGCACATTTGAACAACTACATAATTTCACGTACGTCTACTATATTTAAAGACGGATTCTTTCAATTCACACTTAAGATATCGAAATTATATAGGGAACTCCATAAAGCATCTTCCTCTTAATATAAGCTCACAATTAGACCTCATCCTTATCATAATCTTCAACCTTACTCTTATTATTTTTAGCCTAACATATAAACAACCCCAACTATGTCCACCACCTCCTTTTCACAAATCCTTCTGTCTAATCCCAATTTCATTAGCCGAGCTAATGTAGTGTCATGTAGTTATTGCCTAGTCGACCTCACCCTCTAAATGCCTGCACTTTATGCCACTTTTAGGTTCAGTTCAATTTCTCGATTTTCTCAATCGAAGATGCAACCAACTAATTTTCTAATTATTTAAATGGAAAAATTCCGATTAAGGGCCCGAAGTGGTCTTGTTTTTTTTCAAATAAGGACCTGAATATAGGGGCATTTTCGTCTTTTCACTTTATTGATTAAATAAAATAAAATATTAAAAAATGAAAAAAAAGAAAAATTTGAGGAAGAAGGCAAGGGGCGGCAGCCTTATTTGAAACATGATTCACTTCGAGCCCTTATTTGAGACTTTTTGGTCACTTCAGGCCCTTAATTGAAACATGGTTCACTTCAAGTCCTTATTTGAAAAAAACGAAGGTACTTTGAGTCCTTAATCGGAATTTTCCCTTATTTAAACACACTCCAAGCATATATAAAACTCTTCAATTCAATGCCAACAATTCACAATAACTCCCCAAGTTCTGCTTGAAGTTCATATATATATTATAGCACAGTCCAGATTGGGCTATGGAACTTTTCTCGGTCTTTACAAAAGCCTGCATGGTCGGCAAGAGCACCAAAATAAGATGAAAACCAAGCACAAACAGTTCAGAGGGGAGGGGATTTCTAGGGCTCATGTTGGGCTATGGAACTTTTGTGGTAATGTATAGAAGGAGTTGCTGACTTTGATCAAATACCACAATCGGCGCAATGACTCAATCGCAGTGGGATTATGCACAAACTGTTTTCCGATCATTAGGTGTCAGATTGGTGAAGTCACTGCAGAGATTTTCGGGGTTAGCGGCGGTAAAGTTAGTGCGAAAAATGGTTACTTGCAACTGAAGGAAGCCGGTCGAGCTTGGCAACTGGTAGCATTCAGCACTGAGAAGGAAAAACAGCAATACCCATTTGACAGTGGGCTGCTAAAGGTTACTGTTAATGATAACCCCTGAACAGGTTAAAAAAAAACTAGGTGCTTGTGAAATGAATTGAGCAAAGAAATAAAGGGCAGACTATACTGGATTATGTTGATATTCTTTCGATCTATGCGATGCATAGATCGAAAGAAAAGCGTTCTTGTATGACCACACTTGCATTTTATTTGACGATAGTGGTGGAAATGTCCTATGTTAGTTGTCTCGGACAACTTAGGGCTGAGTTTTAATCTCTCTCAGTAGTAATCAGAAGGAGCTTAGTTAGTTTCCTGAGGAGCTACAGAAGTACTGAATGGCCGAAATGTTGTTCACTGAATGGCCAATGTGATTACTGGATGACGGTGGAGAAAATATTGCAAAACTATGTAGAGGGACCGCATTCAAAACTGAAGATGGTCATTACTGGAGGCTCCTTCTAAAACTACTGAAAAATTTTGCATGGGACTCGACAGCAGCAAAAGATTACTCTACTCCGGTTGTTGAATCTCGGGATCTTTGTGGATTCAAAGTCCTTTCGGTGTTTCACCCGACTGACGAGGCTGTGAACTCGGCCATTATGGCTAAGAAAGATGGGAGGCCTATCCAGGTGACCAGAAATGGAATTCTAGCTAGAAGATGTTCTTGTGTCCTGAGGCAATGTCCTGAAACATGGCAACATTATCAAAGACGTTAGAGTAGATGAGCAACATAATCCCGATATCTTCCTTGAGTTCCCACCGCTACACTGTATTTTCTAACTTGAGAATAATGTCTAGACACTCAATTTAATCCGTTGAAGAGATGTGCTTGAAGAAATCATCTGGGTTCATTAAGTTTTAGAATCTCAGATGCTTCTTTCGGAGTGTTTACTTCATTAAGCGAGAATATCGGCTGTATTCTTCACAGTAGTTGTGCCTGGATGGAAATTGGCGACACCACTTATGATCTCAATTTCAGATCAAAGTAGGACTTATTCCAGTCTTACTATGCTCGCAAGAAATGTCTTCCAATTGTGTGAATTGCTTAAATTTAAAAGCTTTAAGATGTTCTGCTTCATTTATGATGGATTTCGAGTCAGCTTCAGTGTCATGTGCAAATCTTAGAACTCAAATACACAGCTACATTTGCAACACAGATAGCAATTACGGGAAACTCAGACCACAAAGATACTCCCAGACTATCATGTCCTAGCATATAAGTTAAACAACAGTAGATAAAACACATAATAATCATATATTATCAGTAACCACAGAGTAAAACAGCCAAGCGAACAGTCTGATTGTTCGATGAGATATGTTCATCACCCCACTCTTGGAAGAATATGAGCTACGGCCAACAAGTACTAAGCAAGTATGCGAAACGCACCCCTGCAAACACTTGCTACTCGAATCGCCAAGCGGAAAGAGAATGAAGAGGCGTGCCCTTCCACCCGATAACAAGACATTTTCCGTTCATGTCAAGCGTGCAAGAACTTCCGCATGGAAATTTCTGTGCTATCAAATCTGCTTGATATAGCGATGCCATGCCCAAATCTACCTCGACCATTCCGAACCGACTGAAGAATGCCCTCCAGACATCGACTTTTACCTTCCGACTATTCCTTTCCTCTCCTTCAGTAGCCAGTGTGGTCCTAATTCCTCGGCCAAAGTAATCAGATTCGAGAACTGTTCTGTTCTCATCTTCTCGTTCCATGCACTCTTCGAGACAGTCAAAGTATGCACTATAGTAGAAAAGCACATCAGCAAACCGATTTGTGAAAGCTGGTGAGTTGTGGTTTGACTCGACTTCGATAACCACCATCACAATTGGGTTTAGCTTTTTAATCACTTTCATGGTGGACTCGAGCCTCTCAGGCCGAGAAATCATCGTTTTAAGGAGGAATTGAGCATAAACGACAATAGATTCTTCCCCATCCAGATCGAAAAGATCTTCCTTGAGTTCTAGCATGTCCTGCAACATGATTATTTTGAAAGAAAATGGCACATCGAACAGTCGAGCCAAAGTCTCCAGCCTTTTACCTGTGTCCTCGATCACTTGCTGCGAACAAGTACCTATAGCCGTTACCTTCAACAGCTCAAGGGAGCATTCATGTCGAGCCATGAGGGCTTGCATTAGCACTGTCCACTGGATGCCGCTCCGTATTCCGAAGTCAACCACATGAACTTTCTTAGCCTCCGCCACGTTCTCCACGATGCTCTGTATCGAGGAGAATTGCTGGATCTGAGAGAATGGGACTAGTTGGTGATACGCAATGATTGGAAGGCTCGGCCTCATGATGACTTCATCTACATCGAGGGTTATCCTCTTTCCCAGGCCCTTTATGCTGATTCTCCCCGTTTCCCGATCAATCTTCTCTCTAAGGGCTTCAGAAAAATAGTACACGATCCGTTGCACCGGATTTCCTGTGCTGCAGCACAACTCAATACACTGGTCGAGCAAGTCACTCGCCGCATCAAACTGTTGACATCCCACTTTCTCAGCAGCAGCTAGGAGGATCTCGGCAAGTTGCACGTTCCTTATCTCATCTTCTGATAAGCAAGAGAAGTAGTAGTAGCAAGGATGACCCGGCAGCGCAAGATCATCGCCTGCCCCTGAAGACAAATGGATATATTTGGCGCTAGCAATCCTCAAGGTTTCAAAAGTTGACAGCTCCGCCTTTCCGCACTCAGTGTGCAGCTCGAATACCCCATCCCCGGTCCGTTGTTTAAATCCACTTCCATAGTTCCTCAGACGTTCGAGTGATGTTATAGAAAACTGGGACGGCTTGTCCTTCCTGGCCTTATCAATATCTTGCGACTCGGTTGAGATTCTAGCCAACTTAGCAATTTCGTCTACACGAGTTTGGATTGGTAGAGACGCAACATCGCATAGCAAATTATCGAGGAGCCCATAATTCGAAAACGATTGTTGTAGCTGATCTTGCTGCTGATTCTCCGAAAAACGAGCTTGCTTCCTTGTCAAGTCATTCTGATGAAATCCGTAGTTGGAAAAAGAGCTGATGTCCCCGGACTCTCCCCAATCTTCTGCTTCGGAAAACGGGACTTGCAATCCTTCTCCTGCAATGATGCTTCCATAGCTTCGGCTCGATGAACTCAACCTGTCCTCGACTCCGTAAAAGCTGTGTTCTGCAGAATCAAACGCTGAACTTGCCATCTAAAACTGCACACTTTGCTCACAGTTTGTCATCCCCGCTGTACCTGTGACATTATACTTGTTAGAGTAATTAAATTTTAAAATAAGCCTTCATTTAACACCTTAAGCTAGTTGGAAGTGGTCTCATGATATCAGAGCAGGAAGTCTTAAGTTCAAACATTTTAGGTCCCTATTTGCCTCCCAACGAAATATTTCCGTGCTTAGTACCAAGTCAAAAAGATCATACTAAGAGTGAGGGAGTGTTAGAGTAATTAAATATTAAAGACGCCTTCATCTAACGGCTTAAGTTTTTAGAATCGGCTGTGTCCCATAAAATCTCTTAATGTCGATATTTGTACACGATGCGTGGTGGTGTGTAGTCCTTCATAACAAGACGCCACAAGAGTACACTGATGTCATACTCAAGATTCCCTTTGAGATGTCTTCTATTAAAAAAAAGGATATATTCACAATAAATCCTAAAACTTACAAGGAAAGTGCGTTTAAGTCTTAAAACTTACAAAAGGTTCAGATAAGTCCTAAAACTTGTCAAAATGTTACATTCGATACCTATCCGTTAACTCCGTCAATTAAGCTCACGGAAAATGCTGACATGTCATTTTTAATTATTTCTTATTTCCTACTTGGCATTTTTAAATATTTTTATTTTCCAAATCATATTTACATTAAGTTAAAAAACTAAAAAAACTAACATTTTAATAAAAATAGACACAACTGGAAAAAAAAAAAAGAGAAAAGGAGGGGGAATGGCAGGCCTCGCTGGTGAGGCACTGCCGCCGGTGCTGCCCATCGTCGGAGGGGCCGGCGGAGGTCGCCGGCCTTGGGCGAGGGTGGTCGGCCCTCACCTAGAGTTGGCAAGCCTCGCCTAGGAGTGGGTCGAGAAACCTAGATTTGGGCGACCCACTTCTAGGCGAAGCCGGCCGTCACGAGGGGCCGGCAAGGGCCGATGAGGCTTGCCCGAGGTAGGCGAGGGAGGCGCCATGGTTGGACTTGGTGCGGAAGTTGGTGACGATTTGGGGGATCTTGGCAACGCCCTAGAACACCGGGCTCACTAGCCTGAACGCGAATGACGCCTTGTCCTTGGCACTGCATAGGCAGTCCTTGAAATAGTTCTCCACCCATCTCACGCATGGCTTCTCCTCCCTCGCACAGTGTGCGAGTGACAGCGTCTTCCTTCCCCCCCCCTCTCTCTCTCTCTCTCTCTCTCTCTCTCTCTCTCTCTCTCTCTCTCTCTCGTGCATGCCTGCATGTGCGTGTAGTATGCGAGCGACGGCCCTGCGCAATGGCTGGCGTCACCTAGACCTGGGTTTCTCGACCCACTTCTGGGCGAGGCTCGCCGACCAGGCCTCACTTGGGGCCGGCCACCCTCGCCCAGGGCCAGCGACCTCCGCCGGCCCCTTCGGCCATGGGCGGCAGTGCCTTACCAGCGAGGCCTGCCATTCCCCTTCCCCTTCCCCTTCCTTTTCCTTTTTTTTTTTTTTTGAGTTTTGTCTATTTTGAGTTTTTAAATTTAATTTAACTATGATTTGGAAAAGAAAATATTTAAAAATGCCATGTAGGAGAGAGTAATTAATTAAAAATGACACGTTGGCATTTTTCGTTAGCTTAGTTGACGGAGTTAACAGAAAGGACTCGAATGTAACATTTTGACAAGTTTTAGGATTTGTTTGAACTTTTTGTAAGTTTTAGGACTTAAATGCATTTTCTCATAAGTTTTAGGACTTATTGTGAACATATCCCTAAAAAAAAAGAATCCTTGGAAGATTCTCAATAGCTGGAGTTCGACATTATCGAGACAACCGACATAGTAGGCAATAGATATTAACGATGTGGTTTTTATGTCGTAAAATTTTGTGGGATCATAATAATCTATTTAAGATCTAAGCTAATAGGTAGAGTGACACTACACGATCATACAGGTTATTGAGCCCCATAGACAAGTGAGATGAGATACTTTAACACTCATTTCATGTGCCAACCGGATTGAGAACGACATGTGGAAATTAAAGAATGGAAGCCTCTTACGTGAAATAAATGTGGATAAAAACCTAGTTTTGATACCGTGTTGGAATGTCCAACTTAAAATCTTAACCTGATTAGGCTCAATGAAACTCCACAAACAAGTAATGTGATACCTTAACATGCATGATGACAATTACTTATTTTGTAAGACTTGAAATTATGGTTTTTGCTACTAACGCATTTTCATCAAGAAATTGGGGCGAGAAATAGTTTGACAAGCAGTTTTCATTTGGTAATGTTTCGCCGAAAATGGTCATCGAGGAAATACCTTTCACCAAACATTGTTTCTTCGGTTTTTATTAAGAAGAGACGGTTATCATGGCGATTTCGGATATGAGTCTCAATAAATCACAAGGAAAAGATATGCTTCGTTGGAATTTAATAGATGACAAAGTACAAAACACTTTGCCGGAATTTAATAAGTGAGATGATAGAAAGATACAACACCGGAATTTAATTGATGACGAAAATTTGAACCTACGTCACGATAGATACAACACTGGAATTTAATCGACGACGAAGATATGAAATTATGACTAAAGTACTGGAATTGAAAGATATTTAAATTACAGAAAAGTAAAGATAAAGATAAATTTGCGAGAATGTTGAGTTTTTTGATTGATTGGAGATACTTCTACATGAATACACTTCGGTATTTATAGCCTAACATAATCGATAAACGGTTATTATTTGAAGCTTTGGGTGTAACTTCTGTGGCACGATCTCAGGCTATATAACTCCCTTATGAAGGGTTATTACTTGAATCTTCGAGCCCAACTTCCTTGCCACGATCTTAGACTTCATATCACGTACTTCTTATCCGAAGCAATTTCAATTGTCTTTAATACTTATCTTGAATATTAATTACGTGGTTAAACCGTTAACGATTAATCACTATCGTCTATCAAGAATACTTTTTCTTTTGTCTAGTTTTATCATATCCTATTTCCATTTTATAAGCCACAGTGTATGCTACGTGCTGTGTGCATATTGTAAAACCTTGTTCCCTCACTCATATGTCCTCATCCCAACCCCTTTGAAAAAGTGGGGAATCGGACTCCCCACCTCCCCCTTCAAAAGTGAGAAGGTTGGCCACTGGGGCAACCTCCCGTGGTTCAACATAGTCACTGGTATTCATGATTATCAAATAATTGTTAACAAATCATCATTGCATAGTAATACTTGGTTATCAATATAGCTATTACTCACCAATATTGAAGTCAATCGTCAACCAATCCCCATCGCATATCCATAGCAATACTTGGTCGTCGATATCCAGAAATCGATCGGCATTTTCCTCTTGCCAATAGTTCTGTCCATAATCGACCAAACCTTTCTCCCATCAACTAAGTTTGTCGCTTGTCGATAATAATCAAACGTTAGTCATTTTTGGGTGTAAATGGGTAAAATAAATGAATTTTACATTCTTGGGAAAATTTTAATCAGCTCCGACAGCAACTCAGACAGGCTTTGCCTGGCTCCGTCGAAAGTTCATTGTATGGGTATGTATAAACAAACACACTTTGAATTTTACATCAGAAAGGCAAAACGTGAAGATAAGACCAGGCAAAAGATGGGACATAACTGTAGCTAGTTGAGTTTTATGATTAGTTCTGGAAGCCCCTCTTCTTTACCAGTGAGTTGCCACAATAGACATCATAAGGGTAGGCTTCCTGTCTTTCGTCTCAACAAGCGTTCAACAGCAAATTATTTTGGAAAAAAAAACCAACCCAAAAGCTCAAAGTCAGAACATCACCAATGCATGAGGGAATAAATGGATTGATAAAAATGGGCATTTGAGATAAAAACAGTGGACAAAGCGATTTCTATAGAGATGAAATGAATGAAGAAGCACGAATGCTAACGTACTGGCCATTGTTTGAAGGAGTTGTAGTCGATGGAACCATGTCGGATGCCGAGGATCAGAGGGTGCCTGGTGGCTGCGGTGGACATCAGGCGGTACTTCCTCAGTTCGTCCTCTGCCGGTTGCTCTGGTTTCGCCTCCATGACTATTTCTTGAGCTCAAGTTGGTTCTACACCTTTAATTTTAAAGCATATTTTGTATTCTACACCTTTGTCGGACTTTAGATCCAAATTCTACCTGGTCGGCAAGAGCTCCAAAGAAAAACAAGAGAAATTCGGAGGGAATTTCTAGGACTTAAATTTGGCTCCTGTTGAATCCTTTTTCTTTATTTTGGAATTTCGAAGGTATAAAAAAAGAGACAATAGTTATAAGTCAAATTGAATTTTTTAATTGTGGGTGTTGAAACTATCATGGCAATGGACGGGAATAATCGCCGACGTTGAACATCCCTCACCCCCTGTTTAAAAAAAAAAACACCAACTATTATTGTCTGGAAAGCAGGGGAAAAGAAAGAGACGTCGAGAAATTCATGTCCTTTATAGATCAGAACTAGTATTTGGATTTATATTATAGACCTCGTCAGTGTAAATGTGTCTTTTTATTTATTTACACAAGTAGTCCTATCATTCTGTTTTCAGAATAAATCTACATGCCAAAAGTAAAAATCGTATGTGTCGCTCCCAGAGACCTACTTGTACAGAATAAAAGTTCTTAGTATTTTTAGTGGTCAGAAAACACAAGGAACGCGACAACCGGTTTGGAAGTCGCGCATTTTTGATTCAGTTGTCTATCAATTGGTATCAGAGTTTCGAGAACAAGAATAGGAGAACCTTATGCAGTAAAATAAGAAAGAAAGTAGTTTAAATCTCGTACAAATCCCACAACCAGCTCGGTGACTCAGCCGCGGTGGAGTTCTGCCCAAACTGTTTTTTTTTTTTTCATCATTAGGTTTTGCATTGGTGTAGTAACCGAAGATATTTTCCGGTTTGGTGACAGTAAAATTGGGTGGAAAAAGGTTATTTGCAACTGAAGAAAAGCCGATTGAGAGGGGCTATTATGGAAGATTCGCTAAGATTTACATACTGTTATTTTAATATTTGGTGTATCTCTTATCATTAGTTAGATTCACATTTTGTTTTTAGTTAGCATAATATTTGGTATATCTTTTAGAATTAGTTAGAAATATCTGGTAGATCGTTTTCTTTTCCTAATCTATTAAGCAATACCTTGTATAAATATTTGTATTGTATGATGAACAATACAAGCAAGCAATTATGAATTTCTCTTGGTATCAGAGAAGAAAGTTTAAAACACGCTAGACAATTCGAGCCACATTGTTTATCAAGGAAGCATCATCTGCAAATGAGGTGATTGACTCTTCCTCACCATATTATCTCAACACCCATGACAATCTCGAAAGCATACTTGTTTCGTGCATGCTGACCTGGGATAACTAGGCGACATGGTTGAAGGCAATGAGACGCGCATTGTGGGTGAAAAACAAACTCTGGTTTATTGATGGATCGTTAGAGAATCTAGATTCGATAGCCCTGAATTTAATGCTTGGGACATTTGTAAATCCATGATAGTTTCAGGATTTTCAATTCCTTTGACAAGAGTCTACAGGGAAGTGTGGCATATGCGAAGGTAATGTGGGATGAGCTGAAGGAAAATTCACCCAAGGTAACGGACCTCGCATCCACGAGATTAAAATCGAGATTGGGCTGCTATGGCAAGGACTCTATGTGGTGGAATATTAGACCAAATTGAAGGTCTTATGGGATGAACTCGATGACTAAGATGACGTCTCAGAATGTACCTATGCAATAGCCACAAAGTACGCAAAGAAGAAAGAGGTGGAGAATAGCTACCAGTTTTGTATGGGCCTCAATGCTGAAACCTGGGAATGTTTGTTCCCAAATTCTCAACCTCGAGCCACTTCCGTCCTTTGGTAAGGTTTATTCTATGATCACTCAGGAGGAGCATCAACGATCAATTGTCTGGGAGAGGGAAGAGAAATCGAGGGTGGTGCTGCTTTCACGTTTAGAAGAGGAGGCCCTAGGAAAGTACCATCCGAGAAACTTGAATGTGACCATTGTCTGAAGGTAGAGAACGAGAAAAGTCATTGCTGGGAGTTAATTGGATATCCTCAGAAGTGGAAGTTGAGGCAAGGTGGAAAGCACGCAAAGGGAATACTCCTATGGCGACCGTACAGTCCACACAAACTAGCAGCGGCGGTGCCAACACTATTGCATATAGCAATCGAGGAGGTCCAAAGGAGACTGAGACAACAACAATAGTGATCAATATAAGCATTTAATTAGTTTGCTCATGACAATGAAACTGCCCACTTCTAATGAACAACTCTCAGGTAAGCTTTATTGGCCCAAAGATATTTTCACAAATTGGATTAACGATAGTGGAACCTCCCATATTGTTGGGCTAACACTACAACTTAGAGGGGGGGGGG
>BCNH02000001.1:1876860-1939235 GCA_001662345.2 Metrosideros polymorpha var. glaberrima | reverse complement strand
GAATAGGTTGAGTGAAGATAAAAATAAACTTTTGCAGAATACCCAACCATCTTCACGCTAGATGGTGTTGCAAATATATCAGCGTGTGTGATGTTGGTAAGTAAACAAAGTGAGATAAATAGATCACACAGAGTTAGAAGATAGCACACTGAGTTTTTATAGTAGTTCGGCTTTATCCCCAAGCTTACGTCCACTCTCAAGACTAACAACTACAATGAGGCTGGAATTTACTAGTAATCAGCATTGCAAGTTATAATTGACATATGTTGTTCCTTTCACATGATATATCACACTATTAGGACACAATCATTTTCATTCACACTTGTACACTTGACTCTACATGATTACAACTCAGTCGCACCAAACAGAAACATAATCAGTAGTGTAGCTTCTATAAACAGAAGAAGAAGACTCAAGAGCTATAGACTCGGTTTGTATATTTCCACCCAACACTCTCCAACCTCACTACTTCTCTTGAATTGAGTATATATAGCCATCTAATTCTTTAGATGACTGTTCACAACTCCTTCCATGAAGTATCCGTTGGTGTTATCGTTGCCATCTTCAGAAGAGCTCTCCAACGGCTCTTTCTGATAGTGGTAGTTTCCCAAACCAGTTTAACTACTCCTGTTAGAGTTTGTCTTCTGTCAGAATTGCTATAATTGCTTTGACACATCTTCAGCGCTCTTGATGCGAACTCCAAGCCTTTGTAACGGCTAGTTTCATCTTGATCAATGTTCCCATCAACTGAGTAGATGGCCAGCACGTTTCAAGACTTGATATTTGCAATGTCCCTTACCCATATAATCTGGATTGCAGATGGTTAGTAGTCTATTGATGTTGTCCACCGACGAAAGCTTGTGGAATGACTTCCGATCAATCTTCCAATGATCCTCTTGGCTTCTTCAGCTTCCAAAGACTTCCAAGGACATCAACACACCTGTTGACTCCTCATCTTCATTGAATGCCCGAGTCAGCATCCAAAGACCTTCAAGGACATCAGCATCACTATTGACTCCTTGTCTTCATTGAACTCACTTAACCATTGGCATTGTCACTAGCTTTCCACCTGACTCGATTTTTTAGCTACGGAATCCAGAGCTTCAATGGGTCTATTCTGAACCATCAACGTTCTTTTTCAGTGTGTATCTCACTATCATTAGACTCGATACATTACTATATCAATCTCATGCACACTATCACTGGTGCAGATACTAATGAGCAGGTTGACCATCTTTAGTGAAGATACCAACTGCTTCGACACATAATGTTGAGTACAACGATCCTTCCATCTTCATTAGTACCAAAGACCTTCAAGAACACTAGCTTGACTGGTCCTTCCAAGATACCATGATATACCCTCATTGGTACTTGTTCACCTAAACGTCCAAGTCTAGTTTTTTTTATTTATTTATCTTTGTTGACATGTAAGATCATTGATAATGGTCAATAATATTTGCATCTTCATCAGTATCAAGGACTTCCAAGATCACTAGCTCGACTGGTCCTTTCAAGCTACCATGATGTATCATCATTGGTACTTGTTCTTCTAAACGTCGAAGCCTAGTATCGTTTTTACTAACATGGAAGATCATTGATGATTGTAACCTATTTCGCCAGCTGTACTTGTTATGGTAAACATTAAACTAAAGATAGTTTAGTGATTATCAAAATATCATAGGGATGTTTCCCAACACCTTCGAATGTATGACATGGCAGATTTCACTTCTAAATCAACCAAGGAATGTCACGGGGGCATATCCTATTCAAACTCCAGATGGAAAAGTGACTTATGCTACCAAAAGAGGCAATGTTTATTTAAGCCTTGATTTTATTTTGCACGATGTGCTATATGTCCCAAATTTTAGGTGCAACCTTATTCATGTCGGAAATTTGAGTTCAAATATGCATGCTTGGTAACGTTCTTCTGTTCTCGATGTGTGATACATGATGTAGTCTTGAAGAGATTGATTGGGGTGGGTAATCTTCGAGAATGGGTTTATTATCTTGGACATATCGACACTCATTCGGCTTTTTCAGTAGTCAAGGGACAGAATATTGACATCTGGCATCAATTATTGGAGCACCCATCACAGCAAGCTATGAATTTGATCACCGGTATTGAGATAAATAAAGAAGTGGTTGATTTGTGTGATGTATGTTATCATGCAAAACAAACCCGTTCTTCATTTCCTTTAAGTAACAATAAAGCCGGTGGAATCTTGATTTGTTGCATTGTGATGTTTGGGGACTGTATCAGACAGTGTCTCCATTGGGTGCACATTACTTTTTAACTATTGTTGATGATTATAGTCGGGTAGTTTGGGTCTATTTGATGAAGGAAAAATTAGAGATTTACAAAGTCATTGTGAATTTTTATGGGAGAAAGATACCTGGAGTGCCAAAAGTTTCAAAACAATCACTTAAGTGTTAAAATTAGAGAAAAATGATCACTTAAGTACCAACTCTGATATACTTGGTCGGAAATCCGATGTGGCAAATTTTTTTATTAATATTTGAGCTCGCCGGAGGTCCACGTATGTTTCTCCAATTTTGGTACTTAAGTGATCGTTTTGAAACTTTTGGCACTCTAGATTTCCTTCTGCTGAATTTTTATCATATGATAAAAACCCAATTTGTTCGAGTAGTTAAAATTGTTCAGAGTGATAATGACAATGACTTTCTTTCTATTTTCATGAAGGATTTTTTTTTTCTTCAAAAAGGTGAAGTCATACATCAGACCTCATGCACCTACATGCTACAGCAAAATGGGTGGGTTGAAAGAAAACATCAACATATGCTCAATGTAGCACGAGCAATTTGGTTTTGGGGATAATGCATATTAACCGTTGCTTATTTAGTTAAATTATACTCTGACTCCATCACTATCCGGAAAAAACACCTTTTGAGCTTTTATTTGGTAAAACCTTGAATTATAACTATTTGCGAGTTTTCGGTGCATTGTGCTCTGCTCACAAATCGGGGCTAATATAAATTTGAAGAAAGGGCAAGAAAGTGTGCACTTTTGAGATATCCATATGACACGAATGGTCGGTAAGTTCTTGATTTGGAAACTGAAGAATTATTGGTATCTCGTGATGTTATTTTCAATGAAGATAATTTTCCGTTTGTTTAGCAACCAACACATGAGAATCAAACCTCTCCTCTCTTGACACCGACTTGTGAGTTAGGGCCTTTTGATGGTGGGCAGAATGAACCTCAAGGGGAAGAAGAATGGTTACCAACCCAAGTTCATGAAGAAAATGGGCAGACAGTGATGAAGGATTGTGATTGTCTAGTCCAAGTTGAAGAACAACCCACTGAGTAGTTCGATGATCAAATATCAGTCCCAACTCACATTGCACGACAGAAAAGATAGTCGACCCATCTCCGAGATTATGTGTGCCATACGGTCCAAACAAAGACCCCCAACTCCTCAGCCCACTTTGTCAATATCTTCAATTTCTGAATAAATCACAACAAACTGAGATGGATTTGTGGCAACTAGTGATAATATAAAACTATATATATACAAACACACGTCTGGGTTGAGAATTACTCTGCATTTGAATCTGGAGCTCACATTCTAACTTGCACATCTCTTATTCGTCAAATTCCCTGAATGAAGTGTTTAAGCTAGATCCGTATAATTGATGTTCAGAATCAGGTTTGATGCACGATTGCTCCATAGATCGCGAGAACTATGTGTGACTTTGAATTTCTCTTCATTTTATGTAATGACATTGCAACTTCTGGCACTGGTCATCCATGAGTTGGAACCATACCGAGCTCTATTGCTGGCGATGCCTTGGGTTAAAGTCCCACCATGTCAGTCTTCTATGCCTTAGTTCATATGTGTATGGGTGCTTGTTTAGATTTAGCATGTGTTGTTTTGGCCAGAAATTGAAGGTCGATGAATTAAAAATGGGTGCCGGCGGTGATAGATTAATGATGGTGGTTCGGTAATGGCCGTGACGGTTGATGGCGTAGGTAGGTTAGTGTTAGTGACCAGAGGTGTTGGTCGGCAAGCGTCGACAATTGGAGGTGGTGGTCGATGGTTGAAAGTTGCTTCGGTTAGCTCTTGGGAGCTGTCTCGGTGCGGTCTCAGGAAGAAAAAGATAAAACAAATAGGAAATAAATAAAAATTATAAAAAATAAAAGCTTAGAAATTAGATTTTGATTAGTTTTGTTAGATTTTTAGTGTTAATTCTAGTTTGGAATTAGTTTTACATTTTCCTATATTAGAATTCACGTAGTTTAGGAATTTTAATAAACATTTTAGATTTAGCATAAAGAATGTGAAAACCCTTGGACAAAATTTGGACTCAAAATTTAACAAGCTATTAGGGCTATACAATAGGGTTTTGGATGTTCTTAGAGACAAATGTTAGGTTGTTGTTTGTGCATTTCCATTTCAATTTTGGATTAATACCACGAAAAACCCCAAATTGATACACTTGTGACAAATTTACCTCAAACTAATTTTTTGACAGCGAAAAATCCCAAAGTATATCCGTGGCAAATTTACCACCCCAAATTGGTACATTTATAACAAATTTTTCCTCTGTTAGTTTTTGTTAAATTGAGTTAATATCACCAAAAATCTCAAACTGGCACACTAGTGACAAACGAAGGGTAAAATCCTTGGTACACACTGTCAATTGTCACATGTCATTAAACTCAACAATTTGACGATAAAATTTGACAGAAATTAACGAATGGTAAATTTGTCACATGTGTACTAGTTTGGGGTAAATTCGTCATAGATGTATCGGTTTGAGATTTTTCGTGGTTAAAAAATTAGTTTAGAGTAAATTTATCACAAGTGTACCAGTTTGAGATTTTTATGGTATTAACCCTTCAATTTTACCTGATTGCGCACTTTCAATACATTGTTTGTTATTTTCCTATTTAGCATGGTTAGGATATAATAAACCCACAAAATTGCATGGCATTTAGCGGATGAGAATGTTAGGGCTCATAATTGGTATAAAGATTGCCTAAACACTTTAGTGAACAAATGATTGAGTTTAGGTAACAAAATGGCACTAGTTAGATGACAAGTGTAATCAAGTCCATGACCCTAGATCTCTGGTTGTGTAGAAATTGAGGTACACTCTCATACCTCACTTGATTTCTAGTTGACCCCAATAGGTTAGTGGCAACTCCTCACATAGACTTATCATAGGGTTGATTGACATAAAATTGAATATTTCAACATCACGTGATGTATTGGCTTGGGAGAGCCTGCGCTCGAAATTGATGGACCGTTTTGGATTACCTATTGGATGATGTGTTCGAGCCATTTTTTAGGGATGCCAATTTGGACCCTTTTTTGAGTAAGTACCTCTAAATCTATTCTCGAGAGTGGCTCCCTTGAAGGGTAGGTCAAGATAGCTTCAAATAGTGATGATTCAAAATTATATATATCACATCTAGGTTGAGAATTATACTGAATTCGAATCTGGAACTCACATTCTAACTTGCACATATGTTGTTTGACGAATTGCTTGAATGGAGTGTTTAAGCTAGATTCGTAGAATCGATGTTTAGAGTCGGGTTTGATACACGATTGCTCCATAGATCGCGAGAACTATGTCTTACTTTGAATTTTTCTTCATTTTATGTCATGATATTTTAACTTCCGGTGCCAGTCATCCATGAGTTGCAACCATACCAAGCTCCATTGCCAGCGATGCCTTGGGTTAAAGTTCAACCATGTTAGTCTTTTATGCCTTGGTTCATATGTGTGTGTGCTTGTTTAGATTTAGCATGTGTTGCTTTGGCCGGAAATTGATGGCCGGTGAATGAAAAATGGTTGTCGACGGTGATAGATTAATGGTGGTGGATTGGTAATGGCCGTGACAGTTGGCGATGAAGGTAGGTTGGTGTTAGTGACTAGAGACGTTGGTCGACAAGTGTTAACAATGGTCTATCCAATTTAGAAGTTTATTTCTTACAAACAATTTGTTAAGCATCAAATCGTTTTTTTAGCAGCAGTTGATTATGATATTGAGCCTAGGACTTACACTGAGGCTATTAAAAGACCTTTGTGGAGAGAAGCAATGGCTGCAGAAATTAAGGCACTTGAGATAATCCAAAGGGTAAGAAACCCATAGGGTGCATGTGGGTTTACAAAATCAAGCATCGAGTTGACGGTAGTATTGAGCGATATAAAGCTCGTCTTGTTGCCAAGGGATTCACCCAGATAGAGGGTGTGGACTTCCATGAAACCTTTGCACCAATGGCTAAATTATTCATTGTACAGTGTCTTCTTGTAGTTTCATTGGCTTGTAATTGGAAATTGCATTAGATGGATGTCAACAATGCTTTTTTACCCAGTGACTTGGATGAGGAATTTTATATGAAGCTTCCACCAGGTTTCATGATAACGGGCTCGAATTGTGTATGTTGACTACAAAAGTCCTTATATAGTCTTCGACAGGCATCTCAAAATTGATTTTCAAAATTCTCTAATGCATTGAGGGAGTATGGTTTAGATCCATCATTAGCAGATTACTTGTTGTTCACATATTCTCATGGATATACTTTTCTAGCCATTTTTGTATATGTTGATGATCTCATCTTGGAAGGAAATAATTCAAAATAGTGCGTAGTGCGTAGCCCTTTCCTTGATGTTTGTTTTCACATCAAGGACATTAACTAATTAAAGTATTTTTTGGGAATTGAAGTGACCTGGATGACTTAAGGATTATTTCTATGCTAAAGAAAGTATGTACTTGACATCCTTGCAAAATGCGGCATGCTAGTAGCTAAACCAACAACTTCTTTGATAGAGCAACATCACCAGTTAGCTATAGCAATTGGCCCTTCCATGATAGACCCAAGTTGCTATCGTCGATTAGTGGGATGTCTACTTTATCTCACTATCACTCGGCCTAAATTATGTTATTCCGTCAACATACTTTCCCAATTCATTTAGGAACTGAAATAGCAGCGGTGGGAAGCCTTTATACGATTTCTTCGATATCTTAATAATAACCAAGGACAAGGGATTCTATTATCAGTCCCGATTTGGCTTCACTAAACTGCGTTTTGTGACTTTGATTGGGCAAGTTGCCTGATCATTCGGCGATTAGTTATTGGTTACTTTGTCATGCTCGGTGGTTGTCCCATGTCTTGGAGGACTAAGAAGCAGACTACAGTTTGTCGGTTCTCTACTGAAGCTGAACATCACGCTATGGCAATTGCCACTAGTGAACTGATTTGGTTGTGCACTTTACTTGCCTCCCTTGGGGGATTGCACGATAAACCGATGAAACTTTATTGCAACAATCAATCTTCCTTACATATCGTGACAAACCTGGTATTTCACGAATGAACAAAGCACATTGAGATTGACTGCCACTTTATTCGTGAACATCTACGGTCGGGCGCCATTAGAATTGAGTTCGTAACCACTACATTTCAACTAGCAGACATTTTTACGAAGGTTTTGGGTTGAGATCAATTTACATTTCTTATCAGCAAGTTGGGCATCCGTGATCTCCATGTGCCAACTTAATGGAAAGTATTAAGGAAGATTTGCTCAGATTTATATTATGTTGTTCTAATATGTGGTGTATCTCGTATTATTAGTTAAGAATTACTTTTTGTTTTTAGTTAGCATACTATTTGATATATCTTTAATAATTAGTTATAGCTATTTGGTAGATCTTTTCTTTTCCTTTTTTTTACCAAGCAATACCTTGTATAAATATTTTTAATGTACGATGGACAATACAAGCAAGCAATTACGATTTTGTCAAGGACAAACAGCCATTGGACAATGTGCTGCTAAAGGTTTCTATTTATGATAACCTTGAACAGATTCAATAGAAATCGGTGTTTGTGAAACAAAATTAAGCAGATAAATGCTCTATATGTGAATTTGTCTCGAACAACTTATAAGCTGAGTTTTAGTTTTCCTTAGGGAGAAGGAAATCTAGAGTGCCAAAAGTTGTGTACGGCGCTCATTTTGGTGCCAAAAGTTCCAAAATGATCACTTAAGTACCAATTTTTTTTTGAAAAACGATAACTTAAGTGTCAACTCTAGTATACTTGGCCGGAAATTCGACGTGGCCTTTTTTTATTTATTAATATATGTGGGTCGATGGAGGTCAATGTGGATTTCTAAAATAAAAATAAACTAAAAAATTAAATTAAATTAAAAAAATGAGCTAAAAATTAAAAGCTAAAAAAAGGGGGGAAGGGAGGCTAGCCCTCGTCGCCTGGTTCAACCTCCTATGTTTGTTTGTTTGTTTTTTTTTTTTAAATTTCATTTTTTAGATCATTTTTGAATTTGTTTTTAACTTTCAACTTATTTTTCCACGTAGAAGTCTAAGTGGCCGGATTTTTATTTTTTTAAATTGCCACTTCAGTAATTTAGCCGGAATTTCTCCGATTTGGCACTTTATGTGATCATTTTTCTCTGATTTGGGAACTTAGGTGATCGTTTTGAAACTTTTGGTATTAAAGTGAGCGCTGTACACAACTTTTGCACTCTAGGTAGAGGAGCTTAGTTAGATTCTGGTCATGCGGAATACTGAATGGCAAGTGTTGTTCGCTGAATGGCCATTACGATTACTGGATGACAGGGCGAGAATGCATTCGAAGCTCAAAGATGGTCTTTACTGGAGGATCCTAATAAGACTACTGAAGAGTTTTGCACGGGGACTCAACATCAGCAGAAGATTACTCTACCCGGTTGTTGGATCATGGATTCTTCATTGATATGAAATCCTTTTGGCGTTTCAACCGACCAACGAGGCCGTCAAATCGGTCTTTATTGCTGAGAAACATGAGAGGCGTATCCAGGTGACATGAAATGGAATTCTAGCTAGAAGATGTTCTCATGTGCTGAGGAAATGTCTAGAAACATTGCAACATTATCGAAGAAGTTAGAATAGATGAGCAAACCACAAGACCCCGCACCTACACTGAGTTTTCTACATGGAGAATGATGTCTACACTCGATTTAATTTGTCGTGGAGATGTGCTTGAAGAAATTATCTGGGTCCATTAAGTTTTAGAGTCTCATATGCTTGTCCTGAAATCGACTAAAATTTTACTTCATTAAGCGAGAATTTCGGCTGTAATATTCCCTGTAGTTGTGCTTGCATGGGAATTGGCGACACCACTTAAGATCTCCATTTCTGATCAAAGTATGACTTATTCCAGTCTTACCATGTTGGCAAGAACTGTCTTCCAATTGTATGAATTGCTTAAATTTAGAAGCTTTAAGATGTTTTGCTTCATTTATGATGCCTTTCGTGTCGCCCGTGTCACGTGCAAAACTTAGAATGCAGATTCTTGGCTGCCGTGGAACCTAGAGGTGTTTCTGTTCTTCTTCAAGAAGAAGTGAATTGCTTCATGGTCGGGATGCTGAATCACTTTTGCAAAACACAATCTTCTGTGATATCTCAAACCATTCAGAGATTGACCCACTCTAAAAGCACAATTAGTGCAACATATAAATGGCAAATACACAGCTTCATCCGCAGCACAGGTAGCAATAACGTGAAACTCAAACCACAAAGATCCTGGAAGATTATCATGCTCCTAGCCCATAAGTCATGCTACAGTAGATGACACAAGAACAAGAAAGAAACCCGATATCATACATCTCTCGGGATTGTTTGGGAAGCGACATACCATGGAGCTTGCAATCTTGTCACGGTACTGCAGACCTCGAAGAAGGAATCTCAAAACCAAAGGTTGGCCAACAAAAGAATCTCTCTTATCCCATTCCCCCAGCGTAAAAAGCCTACGAACATTCCGACCACTAACGAGTTATGTTAACTATCCAACACTTGGAAGAGTATGAGCAAAGGTTATTAACAAGAGTTTGCTGCTATATTTTAAGCTACGGCAGACATGTACTTAGCAAGTATGCGAAACGCACTCCTGCAAACACTTGTCATTCGAATCGCCAAGCGGAAAGAGAATGAATAGGCGTGCCCTTCCACCCGATAATCAGGCATTTTCCGTTCATGTCAAGCGTGCAAGAACTTCCACAAGAAAATTTCTTTACCATCAACTCTGCTTGATATAACGATGCCATACCCAAATCTACCTCGACCATTCCAAATCGACTGAAGAACACCCTCCAGACATCGACTTTTACGGGCCGAATATTCCTTTCCTCTCCTTCAGCAGCAAGTGTGATCCTAATTCCTTGGCCAAGGTGCACAGATTCGACAACGGTTCTGTTCTCATCATCTCGTTCCATACACTCTTCAAGACAATCGAAGTATGCACTACAGTGGAAAAGCGCTTCAGTGAACCGGTTTGCGAAAGCTGGTGAGTTGTGGTTTGACTCGACTTCGTAAACCACCATCACACATGGGTTTAGCTTTTTAATCACTGCCATGACGTAATCAAGCCTCTCAGGCTGAGCAATCATCGTGTTAAGGAGGAAGCGAGCATAGATGACAATGGATTCTTCCTCATCCAGATCGAAAAGATCTTCCTTGAGTTGTAGCATGTCCTGCAACATGATTATTTTGAAAGAAAATGGTACATCGAACATTCGAGCGAAAGTCTCCAGCCTTTTACCTGTGTCCTCGATCACTTGCTGCGAACAAGTACCTATAGCCGTTACCTTCAACAGCTCAAGGGAGTATTCACGTCGAGCCACGAGGGCTTGCATTAGCACCGTCCACTGGATGCCGCTCCGTATTCCGCAGTCAACCACATGAACTTTCTTAGCCTCCGCCACGTTCTCCACGATGGTCTGTATCGAGGAGAATTGCTGGATCTGAGAGAACGGGACTAGTTGGTGATACGCGATGATTGGAAGGCTCGGCCTCATGATGACTTCATCTACATTGAGGGTTATCCTCTTTCCCAGGCCCTTTATGCTGATTTTCCCTGTTTCCCGATCAATCTTCTCTCTAAGGGCTTCAGAAAAATAGTACACGATCCGTTCCACTGGATTTCCTGTGCTGCAGCACAACTCATCACACTGGTTGAGCAATTCACTCGCCACATCAAACTGCTGACACCCCACTTTCTCAGCAGCAGCTAGGAGGACCTTGACAAGTTGCACGTTCATTATCTCTTGTTCTGATAAGCAAGAGAAGTAATACTCATAAGGATGGCCCGGCAGCGCAAGATCAATGGCTGCCCCAGAAGACGACTGGATAAAGTTGGCGCTAGCAATCCTCATGGTTTCAGTAGTCGACAGTTCTGCCTTTTCGCTGTCAGTGTTCGGCTTGAGTAGCCCATCCCCACTCAGTCGTTTAAACCTTCTTCCATAGTCCCTCAGAAGCTTGAGTGATGTTGATGAAAACTGAAACGGTTTGTCCTTCCTGGCTTCAATAATATCTTGCAGCTCGGTAGTGATTCCGCTGAACTTTGCAATTTCATCTAGACAAGTCTGGATTGGCGGAGAGGCAATATCATATCGCAGATTATCAAGGAGCCCATATTCTGAAAATGATTGTTGTAGCTGCTCTCGCTGCTGATACTCGGAAGGAGCTTGCTTCTTTGTCATGTCACTGTGATGATATCCGTAATCAGAAAAAGAGCATATGTACTCAGGCTCTCCCCAATCTTCTGCTGCGGAAAACGGGATTTGCATTCTTTTTCCTTCGATGCTTCCATAGCTTCAGTTTGATGAACTCAACTTGTCCTTGACTCTGTAGTAGCTGTGTTCTGCAGAATCAGACCCTGAACTTGCCATCTAAAACTGCAAACTTTGCTCACTGTTTGTCATCCCCAATGTACCGGTGATATGATATTGATATTTATACACGATGCATAGTGGTGTGTAGTCCCACACAACAAGAAGAAACGAGTGTACTAATTCTACTCAAGATTCCCTTTGAGACGTTAATTTTAGGAAAAATACCTCGGAAGACTCTCAGTAAGGAGGACTTAAAGTAGTGACTTCAATAGTGTGTATTTTGACGTTGTCTAGACAATGTGCATCGCAAACAATAGATATTAACGTCTTGCACCGTGAAATTCATGGGATCACAGCCAACTATTCTAAGTTGATCGGTGGAGCCCCACTACATACACATAAGGCTTATTGAGTTAGATACTTAACACCTCCTCTCACGTGCAAATCGAACTAAAAACGGCATGTGAAATTGATTAATGGGAAGCATACATGAAGTAAATCCGGGTCAAAACCTGATTTTGATACCATTTAGAGCGTTCAACCTCAAAGCTTAAGCCGATAGATGAAGAGATAATACATGAGTACAAGGCCCACTAAAAACCCATAGATAAGCAATGTAGGATACCTTAACATGCATGATGACAATTATTTATTTTGCAGGTCTTGAAAATTGTGGCTTTTGCTATTAAAGCGCATTTTCATCAGGACAATTGGGGCAATAAATAGTTTGGTTAGCAGTTTTCACACGATAAAATGAATGAGATTAACTGAGTAAAAGCCATGGAGCCAGAATTTACATTCTTGATTTTACATCAAAAAGACAAAACATGAAGATAAAACCAGGCAAAAGATAGGACATAATTATAGCTAGTTGAGTATTATAATTAGTTGTAGGGGCCCCTCTTCATTATTAATGAGTTGCCCTAATAGACATCCATTATGTCCCAATGCTTCAAGTCTTTGAACTGATTTTTCATTCCATATGGTACGTTTTTCTAGAGTCTGCTGTGATATCATGTAGATTTTGTGTGGCTTAGCATGTTAGACTACTGCTGCAATAGACAGTTAAGACCACAACGCGTTTGAGGGCCAAACTCAAGGTCATGAACCAAAGAATTGATAATCGACTCGCATTCCGTGAAGATATGACGTAAAGGAAGTAAGCAAACAAATGCTGGACACAGTACACATTAATTAAGGAACACAATTCTTGCGACATCAGTGACCATAAAACAGATATATGGAACGATATCATTATCAATCTTATAAGAACTTAAGAAAAGAAAAAAAGGGTTTCAATCAAAGTTTAAGTTAATTCTTTGTCCAGTTTAGGATATTTGCAAGCTTTTTTTTTAGGTCGAAGGATATTTACAAGCTGGAAGTGCGATAATAAAGTATTCACGCAGATATTCTGTCGGACGACCATTTGTGTCTTGCGAACATTAAACTAATCCTTGTGTATCAGCCGAACGCCATGAATCGCAAAATCAGGATGAGACAAAGCATCTTGAAGGACTGGAAGGTTTTACTGCCGGAAATCGGATTAATGTTCCTTAAACAATTCGGTAAGGAATTTTTCTGAGAACAAGCATTGCCGAACTCAAGCCACCATAATGATCTTCACGCCTCAATTCTAACTTTTTCTCACTACCTCGAGTCACAACTAGTTAAAATCTATTAAAGTCTTCACGAGGAATTCCATCAAAGATAGGTAAATACATAGCTTGACTCAGAAGCGAGTCAAAATTCAGGCGGCTAATAGCCCAAACATGATACCCTTTTCCCTTAGTATTTTTGATCCTTAATTACTTAGTCAATACTAATTACTTCTCTAACTTGAGAAAACATTTGCAACTTGGATAATATATTTTTTGGGGTCCAAAAGAATAAAGGGATCTGAGAACAAAGCGACAGGAAAAGGACAGACAGCTCACGGAGCGCTTAATTTGGTCCGAAGCGTATGAGAGAGTGAGTCTAAAGAATCTCAGGGACTTTTGTATACTTCTCCTCGTCGCTTCCTCAGACGTTGCCCCGAAAGGACATCCAAACCCAACGTAGATTTGATGTTGGTAAAGACAAATGCGTGGATCAATAGTTGGATCGTCTCAAATGGGCAGGGTCACTTTCTCTTTGTCGCTTCCTTGGACATAGCCCCCGATAGGAAAGCCGAAACTCACATAGATTTGACGTTGGTAAAGACAAATGTGACTTCGGTTTAGCCGGAGATTGGATGTGTGGATCAATAGTTGGATCGTCTCAAATGGGGAGGGTCACTTTCCTTGGCCATCTCTCTCTCAAGGCAAGGCAAGACCAGACAAAATGCTTGTTTTCGTTTTGAGATGCTACTTATAATCACATGATGGAAACTTACTAAGAAAACTCCGTACAAGCTCTTCCCCCTGTTCTGGCTGGAAATGGAATTCTAGCTAGAAGATGTTCTCATGTCCTGCGGCAATTTCCTGAAACATGGCAACATTATCGAAGAAGTTAGAATAGATGAGCAAATTATCCTGATATATTCCTCGAGACCCCACAGCTGCACTGTGTTTTCTTGTCTACACTCAGTTTAATCTGTCGAAGAGATGAGCTTCAAGAAATCATCTGGATTCGTCAAGTTTTAGAATCTCATTTGCTTTTCTTGAAATTGACAAAATTGTGACTTCATTGAGCAAGAATTCCGGCTGGATTCTTCACAGTAGTTTTGCTTGGTCGGGAATTGGTGACACCACTTAAGATATCCATTTCAGATCAATGTAGGACTTATTCTAGTCTTACTATGCTAGCAAGTAATGTATTCCAATTGTGTGAATTGCTTAAATTTAAAAGCTTTAAGATGTTTCGCTTCATTTATGAAACACTTCGTGTCGCTTCAGTGTCATGTGCAAATCTTAGAAATCAAATTCTCTCGCCTGCCGTAGTACCTAGAGGTGTTTCTGTACTTTAAAGAAGTGAATTGCTTCATGGTCAGCATGCTGACCAACTTTTACAAAGCCCAATCTTCTGTGTTATCTCAAACCATTCAGAAATTGACCCACTTCAAAAGCATGATTAATGCAACATATAAAAAGGCAAAATACATAGTTACATCTGCAACAAAGGTAGCAATTACGGGAAATTCAGACCACATAGATACTTGCAGATTTTTATATCCTTGCACATAAGTTATACAACAGTGGATGAAACACATAATAATAATATATTATCAGTAAAAAAATTTAATTTTCTGGTATCACACACGAACAAGAAAGAAACACGATATCTCTCGGGATTGTTTGGGAAGCAACATATCATGGAAATTGCGATCTTGTCACGGTACTGCACGCCTTGAAGAAGGAATCTCCAACCAAAGGTCTCTTATCACATTCGAACAGGGTAAAACAGCCAAGCGAACATTCTGATTGTTCTGTGAAGAAGCGAACATTCTGCTTATCACATTAGAACTCAAATTCTCGGCTGCCGTGTTATACAGAGGTGTTTCTGTTCTTCTTTGAAGAAGTGAATTGCTTCATGGTTAGCATGCTGACTCACTTTTGCAAAATCCAATCTTTTGTGATATCTCAAACCATTCAGAGGTTGACCCACTCTAAAAGCACGATTAATGCAAATATGAAAGGTAAATATACAGCTACATCCGCAGCACAGGTAGAAATAACGTGAAACTCAAACCACAAAGATGATGGCAGATTATCATGCTCCTAGCACAGAAGCCATACTACAGTAGATAACACACATAATATCATATATTATCAGTAAAAAATCTTAAGTTTTCCGCTATCACACAAGAACAAGAAAGAAACACGATATCATACATCTCTCAGGATTGTTTGGGAAGTAACAATTATGGAGCTTGCAATCTTGAAGAAGGAATCTCAAAACCAAAGGTAGGCCAACAAAAGAAGCTCTCTTATCAGATTCAAACAGAGTAAAACAGCCAAGCGAACATTCTGATTGTTCAGCGAGATATGTTCACCACCCCACTCTCGGAAGAATATGAGCAAAGGTTACTAAAATGAGTTTGCCTCCTGATCAAGCTATGGCAAACAAGTACTAAGCAAGTATGCGAAACGCACCCCTGCAAACACTTGTTATTCGAATCACCAAGCGGAAAGAGAATGAAGAGGCGTGCCCTTCCACCCGATAATCAGGCATTTTCCATTCATGCCAAGCGTGCAGGAACTTCCACAAGGAAATTTCTTTACCATCAAATCTGCTTGATATAGCGATGCTATGCCCAAATCTACCTCGACCATTCCAAAATGACTGAAGAACGCCCTCCAGACATCAGCTTTTACTGGCCGGATATTCCATTCCTCTCCTTCAGTAGCCAGCATGATCCTAATTCCTTGGCCAAAGGGCACAGATTCGACAACGGTTCTGTTCTCATCATCTCGTCCCATACACTCTTCTAGACAATCAAAGTACGCACTACAGTAGAAAAGCACTTCAGTGAAACGATCTGCAAAAGCTGGTGAGTTGTGGTTTGACTCGACTTCGCTAACCACCATCATACATGGGTTTATCTTTTTGATCACTTTTATGACCGACTCGAGTCTCTCTGGCCGACTATTCAGTGTGTTAAGGAGGAACCGAGCATAGACGACAATAGATTCTTCTTCATCCAGATCGAAAAGATCTTCCTTGAGCTCTAGCATGTCTTGCAACATGATTATTTTGAAAGAAAACGGTACATTGAATATTTGAGCGAAAGTCTCCAGCCTCTTACCAGTGTCCTCGATCATTTGCTTCAAACAAGTACCTACTGCCGTTATCTTCAACAGCTCAAGGGAGCATTCAGGTCGAGCCATGAGGGCTTGCATTAGCACCGTCCACTGGATGCCACTTGGTATCCCGAAGTCAACCACATGAACTTTCTTAGCCTCCGCCACGTTCTCCATGATGGCCTGTACCGAGGAGAATTGCTGGATCTGAGAGAACGGGACTAGATGGTGATATGCGATGATTGGAAGGGTCGGTCTCATGATGTATTCATCTACATAGAGGGTCATCCTCTTTCCCAGGCCCTTTATGCTGTTTCTCCCTGTTTCCCGATCAATCTTTTCTCTAAGGGCTTCAGAAAAATAGTACACGACCCGTTCCACTGGATTTCCTGTGCTGCAGCACAACTCATCACACTGGTTGAGCAATTCACTTGCCGCATCAAACTGCTGACACCCCACTTTCTCAGCAGCAGCTAGGAGGACCTTGGCAAGTTGCACGTTCATTATCTCTTGTTCTGATAAAGGATGGCCTGCCAGCGAAAGATCATTGGCTGATGTTGAAAAATTTGAATATGTGCGGAAGCATGGTGTTAATATGGATGATAGTTTGTGGTTAGTAATGTGCAAGTGTGTATGCTATAGTTGGTAGAGAATGGACAAGGGTGAAGGTAATAGTTATGTGTTCAAGGCTATGAGAGAGGAAATATAGTTTATTTAGTTTTTGGTAGAAATGGGTAATACAAGAAGTTAGAGGAGGTATTAGTGTTGGTGGAGGGGTATGCCCCACGCACACTTTCAAGAATGAGCATTAAGTCTATTTATGTACAACTTTTCTAGAATTATCTAGGAGTGATTTAGATTTTTTCCCTAGATACATCTAGACTTTTCTACAAATATCTATTCCACAAATATCTTGGCTATGTTAGATATTTCTAGACTTCACTAGCAAATGTCTATTCTAGAAATCTCTAGAAATTGGATCACAAATTTCAACATTCGAGATGATAGACTTGGGCTTGATGCACTACTTCCTTGGCATCGAGATCAACCAAAATGACAGAGTCTTTATCTCACAGAATAAATATGCCGAGAATCTACTGAAAAAATTCAATATGAATTATTGCAAAACAGTTGCAACACCGCTCGTGACAAATTAGAAGACATTGGAGAAGCACAGTTAGAATCAACTCCAATAATGTGTGACAACAAGTCAGCAATTGCTATCTCAAAAAATCCATTCTTTCACGGATGAACTAAGCATATTGATATTAAATATCATTTCATACGAGAAGTGCAAAGCAAAGGAGAGATCGAACTTAAATATTGCAAGACCGAAGATCAAGTTGCGGACATCTTCACAAAAGCACTACCACAAGCTAAGTTCGAGACGTTGCGCGCTATGCTTGGAGTATCACAAAAATGGATCAAGGAGGAGTATTGAATAAAAGTGATCCATTTTTTAACAATATTCTAGTCAAATCTAGAATTGTCTAAGTCAGCAATCCAAGTCGGCAATAGTGGACGTGGGAAGCAAGAAGACTTGGAGAGAGAAAAATTTGGAGTTTTCTAGGACAAGACTTGCTAGTAGAGTCTAGAAAAATTTTAGTCTTAGGCGGTGAAAAAGTCAAAAATGTTGTGGTAGAAGTCGGTGAAACTCTTCTATAAATAGGACTTGATGGACGTCCACTAACTAGAAGCAGAACAACTAGAAAACTCTCTCCTTCTTCCATTGTAATATCATTAAATAATAAAAGCCCTTGTACCATTGCCATTATTGCTCTTGCTTTCTCTAGTTATTGCCGTTTCCTCCTCTCTTCTTCTTTAACAAATAACCTACGCACACACCCTTGCACATCAAACACACACGCTTCCGCAAAATAACCAACAGTGGTATCAGAGCCAGGTTCGAGACGTTGCGCGCTATGCTCGGAGTATCACAAAAATGGATCAAGGAGGACTGGATCAGTCGTTTAAACTCGCTTCCATAGTTCCTCAGAAACTCAAGTGATGTTAAAGAAATCTGGAATGGCTTGTCCTTCCGGGCTTCAATAATATCTTGCAGCTCAGTAGAAATTCTGCTGAACTTTGGGATTTCATCTAGACAAGTCTGGATTGGCGGAGAGGCAATAGGATATTGTAGATTATCGAGGAGCCCATATTCTGAAAAGGATTGTTGTAGCTGCTCTCGCTGCTGATACTCGGAAAAAGGAGCTCACTTCTTTATCATGTCACTGCGATGACATCCATAATCAGAAAAAGAGCTTATGTCCTCAGACGCTCCCCAATCTTCTGCTTCGGAAAATGGGATTTGCATTCTTTCTCCTTCGATGCTTCCATAGCTTCGGTTCGATGAACTCAACTTGTCCTCGACTCTGTTGTAGCTGTGTTCCGCAGAATCAGACGCTGAACTTGCCATCTAAAACTGGAAACTTTGCTCACAATTTGTCATCCATAATGTACGTGTGATATGATATTGATATTATACCTGATGCATAAGGGTGTGTAGTCCTACATAACAAGGAGCTACGTCGGTACTGATTCTACTCCAGATTCCCTTTGCGATGTCCTTAATTTTAGGAAAAATACCTCGGAAGATTTTCAGTTCGGAGGACTTGTAGTAGCGATTCAATAGCGTGTATTTTGACATTGTCTACACAATGTGCGTCGCAAACAATAGATATTAACGTTCTTGCACTGAAATTTTATGGGCCACAGACAACTATTCTAAATTGATTGGTGGAGCGGCACTGTATAAACATATGGCTTACTGAGTTAGATACTTAACCTCCTCTCATGTGCAAATCGAACTAAGAACAGCATGCAGAATTGATAAATGAGAAGCCTCATACGTGAAGTAAATGCGGGTCAAAACCCGATTTTGATACTATTTAGAATGTTCAACCTCAAAACTTAAGACAATAGGGCAAGGGACAATACATGAGTATGAGGCCCACTGAAACCCCGCAGACAAGCAATGTTGGAATTTATGGTTTTTGCTATTAAAACGCATTTTCATGTGGACAATTGAGGTGAGAAATAGTTTGATTAGCAGTTTTCACCTGGTAAAATGACTGAGATTAACCGAGTAAAAGCCAAGGAGCCGGAATTTCCATTCTTCAGAGAATTTCAGTAAGCTCTGAGAGCAACCCAGACAGGCTTTGCCTGGCTCTGTTTCATATAGTCATATGATTATGTATAAACAAACCCACTTTTATTTTACATCAGAAAGACAAAACATGAAGATAAGACCAAGCAAAAGATAAGACATGATTGTAGCTAGTTGAGTGATGATCTTGTAGAGTCTGCTGTAATATCATGTAGATTTTGTGTGGCTTAACGTGTTAGACTACTGCTGCAATATACAGTTCAGATCACAACACGTTTGAGGGCCAAACTAAAGGTCATGAACCAAGGAATCGATAATCGACTTGCGTTCCGTGACAATGCGATGTAAAAGAAGCAAGCAAACAAATGCTGGACACAGAACACATTAACGAAAGAACACAATTCTCGTGACATCAGTGACCATATAACAGATACACGATACAATCTCATATTCATACTTACAAAAACTTAAGAAAATAAAAAAAGGGTTTCAATCAAAGTTCAAGATTCACTGTCCAGTTTAGGATATTTGCAAGCTGGAAGTGCGAGAATAAACTATTCACACAGATATTCTGTTGGACGACTATTTGTGTCTTGCGAACGTTAAACTAATCCATTTGTATCAGCCGAACCCCGTGAATCGCAAATTCACGAAGAGACAAAGCATCTTGAAGGACTGCAAGGTTTTACCGCCGGAAATCGGATTAATGATCCTTAAACAATTCGGTAAGGAATTTTTCTGAGAACAAGCCTTGCCGAACTCAAGCCATAATAATGATCTTCACGCCTCAATTGTAACTTTTACTCACTACCTCTTGAGTCACAACTAGTTAAAATCTATTGAAGTCTTCACGAGGAATTTCATCAAAGATAGGTAAATACCGAGCTTGACTCAGAAGCGAGTCAAAATTCAGGAGTCTAATAGCCCAAACTTGATACCCTTTTCACTTAGTATTTTTTTATCCTTAATTACTAAGCCAATCCTAATTAATTCTCCAACTTGAGAAAACAATTGCAACTTGGATAATATATTTTTTGGGGTCCAAAAGAATAAAGGGATCTGAGAACAAAGCGACGGGAAAAGGACAGACAGCTCACGGAGCGCTTAATTTGGTCCGAAGCGTATGAGAGAGTGAGTCTAAAGAATCGCAGGGACTATCGTAGACTTCTCCTCGTCGCTTCGTCAGAACGTTGCCCCGAAAGGACAGCCAAACCCAACGTAGATTTGATGTTGGTCAAGACAAATGCATGGATCAATAGTTGGAACGTCTCAAATGGGCAGGGTCACTTTCTCTTCGTCGCTTCCTTGGACATTGCCCCGACAGGACAGCCGAAACTCACATAGATTTGATGTCGGTAAAGACAAATGTGACTTCGGTTTAGCCGGAGATTGGATGTGTGGATCGTCTCAAATGGGGAGGGTCACTTTCCTTGGCCATCTCTCTCTCAAGGAAAGGGAAGACCAGACAAAATGCTTGTTTTCGTTTTGAGATGCTACTTATAATCACACGATAGAAACTTATTACGAAAACTCCGTATGAGCTCTTCCCCCTGTTCTGGCTTGGAATTGCACCTTAAAAAAAAAAGTCTATGGACATCATCTTTGTTTATTTTCATGCGAGTGATGTATATATTTATAAGCCGTTAATCATAGGCTTGGTGTCCGATAAAAAAAAAATAGAGCAAAACACGTCCCTCGTTATACTGAAGAAAGATATCGCGACTAGGAAATCGCCCAAGAGGTTTGATATGAGAGATTGAGTGGTGTTAGATATCAGAGATTGGGGCCATTGTGGACACAAGGCCAAGGGTTCACGGTATCTTAATCTTAAAACTTAGCCAATAACATAAATATTGATAAGCTTTAGTCATGAGATAAGAAAATCCAAAGATATACAGATGAGCAAGTATGCAATGACCGTGTTATATGTATTAGAGCGTGATTAGATTATTAGATATTAGATTTATATGGATCACATTAAATTTGACGGTTCAAAACGGTTCTCTCTCTCATAACATACTGATGGATAACAAAAGAAGTAGCCCAACAACTTGGTCAAGAAGGCCCATCCAATTATAGCTCATCAAAACGAATGATCAGTTAATGCTGAGCCCAAACATTTCCCTCCTGCTACTATTTAATTGGAAATTTTTTTAAAAAATTATGCAATTTACTTCTCTTTTTTATCCTTCAAAACTTTATGTTTCACTCTCTATCTTCAACAATATTCCACACTGTATTCTGAAAATCTCAAAGAAAAGCCATACACTTATATTGTCTATAGCTTATATGGTTTCTTAGATTTTGAGGCCTAGAGTTTACTTTCTCTTTAAAAAATTCACAAGAAAAGAATTTTTTTTGGTCTTAAAAGAAAATGTTATTTAAAAGACAATTTAAAGTACTTTTTTTTTTATCACACCGGGATAAATTTGGAGATTTTAATAGTACAAAAAAAATGAAATATTCATCTCACGATAAGCACATTTAAGATTTTGAGCAACATAACAAAAAATTTAGAATATTAGTGCCAAGGTGAGCATAGGTTAGAATATTTGCCAGCAACCGACCATTTCCAGGTTCACTCACTATGCCCAATAAAAAGAGGGAGTATTGCCCAGTTGTCCAATCATGTCATGCCACGTCATCCAACTTGCCACCACCTGATGTGTGAGTCAAGAGGACGGGTCATACTTCTCTCTTGCCAGCAACTCCCAAGTTAAACCTAACCAATGCCAAACGAAAATATCATTATCATCGCAATCCCAATCACGACTCACACATAATCAGCACACCCCTCGAGTTTTGAGTTCGGAGTCGGTCGGAGAAGATCTGATCGGGATTGTCAACGACGAGCCATGGCGGAGGACAAGTATGAACTGAAGATTTTCCGATTTAGCGACAATAAAAGTAGGGAGGAAATTGTTACTTAGGACTGAAGGAAGCCGATTGAGCTTGGCATCTGATAGCAGTAGAAACAACCATTGGACAATGAGCTGCTAAAGGTTACTATTGTTGATAACCCTGGACGGATTCAATGAAATTAGGTGTTTGTGAAATAAAATCAAGCAGAGAAATTGTAATATTTGATCTGGTCAAAAGGGTGGCCCTTTCGACAAAAAAAAAAAGGTTGGCCCAAAAAAAATTTGACCTGTCAACAAAAGAAAAAGAAAAGTGGACTCTAATTATAAAGGGAAAAGGAGAGCACGCGCAGAATAGAGCAAGAGAAAGGAGGAGAAAAAGAAAAAGAAAAACGGAAAGAAGAAGGGAAAAGAGCACTACAAGTCTCGATGATCTCGCCAAGCCACATTGATTTTGTTTTGCAATGTCTGGTAAGGATCCAAACAATTTGTTCATCTAATCGGAGTAATTTTCAAAGTTCGGGCATAGATTCAAAGTTATGTTAATTCTAAATTGCGGGTCTAATTTAAGAGTTGTTAAGATGTGGAATTATATGAAATTGATAGTTTAGGGTTTTGTGGAGCTGTGGGTTTGACGAAAATCAATTTTGAGTTACGATTTAGTCAGAGTGAATTTTTAAAGTTTCGCGCTCAAGCTCCACGATGCGAACAACTCTACTTTTAGAGAGCCTTTTATCGGCGTGTGGGAATCGTTGGGTTAGCGATTAAGCTTAGTTTAGTTGATTTGTAGTTGATGTATCGTTTTACTTGATTTTAGTGTTGTTTCTCGATTATTTGATAGGATTGCGAGTTCGTCGCTTGAGTAATATTTGTCGTTTGGTTTTAGGCATTCCCAAGTGAGCAACGCTTATCTCTTCTTTGAGCTTATAAATTCACATTTCGAAAGTGATATGAATTAGATAATTGTGAGTTATGAAATGGCATTTATAGTTGCATAAAATCTGGATAGGGCATGTACAACTCTTTGGTTATTTATGAATGGTTTGAGAAACGTGTTATGAAAGGTATTGCGAAAAGTTACATGAATTGCTTCGTGAATCTAGTTTATGAAATGAATTCTGAAATGATTTGAGAAATGCTTTAAGAAAGGTATTCTGATTGATGAACTGAGTTGCGAAAGACTATTTGTTTTGGTTTGTGAAATGTATTATGGTTTATGAGATAGATTATGGATTTGACTTATGGTATTGGAGAATGATGATTTGATACTCATTATGCTATGAACTCGTTTAGAGGTTTCTATCCTTCTGGGCCAAGCCATAGATGTGGACCTTCCCAAGAGAGAATCTTGGCCGTCTTATTACTAGATGTTATGTTGTGATCATGGTTGGATATTGAACGATAAATTAGTTGATGCAATGAACCATTGATGTGTAATTTGATAGAAATTGATTGATGGATTTGACCATTAATGTTTGATTTGTGATGGTAGAAATTGCTTTGTAGGAATAATGTGAAACTCAGACAAGAAAGATCCTCGCCTAGCACATAAGTCATTCTACAGTTGATAACACACATCATAATCATATATTATCAATAAAGGATCTTAAATTTCCGGTATCGCACATGAACAAGAAAGGAACACGATGTCATACTTCTCTCGGGATTGTTTGGGAAGCGACATACCGTGGAGCTTGCAATCTTGTCATTACACTGCAGACCTCAAGGAAGGAATCTCAAAACCAAAGGAAGGCTAACGTAAGAGGCTCTCTTATCACATTCCAGTGGAGTAAGAACAGCCTAGCGAACATTCTCATCATTCAAAATGAGATAAGTTCACTATCTGATACATGGAAGACTATGAGCAAAGATTTTAACAAGAGTTTGCCACCAGATTAAGCTATGGCAAACAAGTACTGAGCAAGTTATGCGATCACACTCCTGTAAACACTCGTTATTTGAATCGCCAAGCAGAAAGAGAATGAATAGGTGTGCCCTTCCACCCGATAAACAGGCATTTTCCATTCATGTCGAGCGTGCAAGAACCCCCACAAGGAAATTTCTTTACCATCAAATTTGCTTGATATAGCGATGCCATGCCCAAATCTACCTCGACCATTCCAAACCGACTGAAGAATGCCCTCCAGACATCGATGTTTACGTGCCGAATACTCCTTTCCTCTCCTTCAGCAGCCACTATGATCCTAATTCCTTGGCCAAAGTGCACAGACTCGACGATGGTTCTATTCTCATCATCTCGCTCCATACACTCTTCCAGACAATCAAAGTATGCACTATAGTAAAAAAGCGCTTCAGTGAACCGATTTGCGAAAGCTGGTGAATTGTGGTTTGACTCGACTTCTATAACCACCATCACACATGGGTTTAGCTTTTTAATCACGTTCATGACGGACTCGAGCCTCTCAGGCCGAGGAATCATTGTTTTAAGGAGGAACTGAGCATAGATGACAATGGATTCTTCCTCATCCAGATCGAAAAGATCCTCCTTGAGTTCTAGCATGTCCTGCAACATGATAATTTTGAAAGAAAATGGTACACCAAACATCTGAGCGAAAGTCTTTAGCCTTTTACCTGTGTCCTCGATCACTTGCTGCGAACAAGTACCTATTGCTGTTATCTTCAACAGCTCGAGGGAGCATTCACATCGAACCACGAGGGCTTGCATTAGGACGGTCCACTGGACGCCGTTCCGTATCCCGAAGTCAACCACATGAACTTTCTTAGCCTCTGCCACGTTCTCCACGATGGTCTGTATTGCGGAGAATTGCTGGATCTGAGAGAATGGGACAAGTTGGTGATTCACGATGATTGGAGGGCTCGGCCTCATGATATCTTCATCTAGATCAAGGTTCATCCTCTTGCCCAGGCCCTTTATGCTGACACTCCCTGTTTCCCGATCGATCTTCTCTCTAAGGGCTTCAGAAAAATAGTACACCACCCGTTCGACCGGATTTCCTGTGCTGCAGCACAACTCATCACACTGGTCAAGCAATCCACTCGCTGCATCAAACTGCTGACATCCCACTTTCTCAGCAGCAGCTAGGAGGATCTCAGCAAGTTGCACGTTCCTTATCTCGTCTTCCGATAAGCAAGAGAAGTAATAATCATAAGGATGGCCTAGTAGTTCAAGATCATCAGCTTCCCCGGAAGATGACTGGATAAATCTGGCGCTAGCAACCCTCATGGTTTCAGAAGTCGACAGCTCTGCCTTTTTGTTCTCAGAATGTGGATTGAGTAACCCATACTCGCTCAGTCGTTTAAACCTGCTTTGATAGTTCCTCAGAAGCTTGAGCGACGTTAAAGAAATGTCCTTCCTGGCCTCAACGATATCTTGCAGCTCTGTGGAGATTCTGCTGAACTTTGCGATCTCGTCTAGACAAGTCTGGATAGGGGGAGAGGCAATATCATATGGCAGACTATCGAGGAGCGCACATTCCGAAAACCATTGTTGTGGCTGCTCTCGCTGCTGATGCTCGGAAAAAGGAGCTTGCTTCTTTGTCATGTCACTGCAATGAAATCCGTTATCTGAAAAAAGGCCGATGTCCGTTGGCTCTACCCAATCTTCCACTTCTGAAAAGGGGATTTGGATTCTTTCTCCTTCAATGTTTCCGTAGCTTCGGTTCAAAGAACTCAACCTGTCCTCGACTCCGTAAAAACTGTGTTCTGCAGAATCGGACGCTGAACTTGCCATCTAAAACTGCAAATATTGCTCACAGTTTGTTATCCAGATTGTACCCGTGATATGATGCTGAATAAATACACGATACAAGTGGTGGGTATTCCTACATAGCAAGAAGCACAAGAGTACTAAGGTTCAACTCAAGGTTCCCTTCGAGATGTCCTTTATTTTAGGAAAAATACCTCGGAAGATTCTCAGTTAGGAGGACTTGTAGTTGTGACTTGGATAGTGCGTATTTTTGACATTATCGACACAAAATGCATTGAAGGCGATAGCTACTAAAGATATGCCTTTTACATCGTGATATTTTGTGCGACCACAGCCAATTATTCTAGGATTTTTAGGTGATAGGTGGAGCGACAATGAGCATATGACTCATTAAGCCCATAGACAAGCAAGATGAGATACTTAACATGCACATATGACAACTATATATCTTACAAGTCTTGAAATTATGGTATTTGCTCCAAAAAACGTATTTTTATCTAGAAATTGTCAGTCACTAATTTTTTGATGAGTAGTTTTCAAATGATAAAAAAAAATGAGATTAAACAAGCAAAAGTCATAGAGCCGGAATTGACGTTCTTTGTAAAATCCTAATCAGCTTTGAAAACAACCCAGACAGGCTTTGCCTGGCTTTGTCTGAACTTCATTGTATGGTTATGCATATACAAACCCCCTTTGAATTTTACATCAGAAAGATAAAACTTGAAGATAAAACCTGGCAAAAGATGGGACATAACCTTAGCTACTTGAGTACAATAATTAGTTCTAGAAGCTCCCTTTTCTTCAATGAGCTGCCCCTAATAGACATCAACTATGTCCCAGTGCTTCAAGTCTCTTAACTAATTTTTCGTTCCATATGGTATGATCTTCTAGAGTTTGCTCGAATAACGGGTACATTTTGTGTGGCTTAACGTGTTAGACTGCTGATGCACTATATACAGTTCAGATCGCAACATATTTGAGGGCCAAACTCAAGGTCATGAATGATTATCTTCAAGGTCATAAACGAAAGAGATCGATAATCGATTTGCTTGCCATGATGATGCGACTTAAAGGAAACAAGCAAACAGGTGCTGTACATATTACACATAAATGAAAGAACACAATTCTTACAACATCAGTGACCGTAAAAAAGATAAACGCAAGGCTCTAATTTTCATACACAAAAACTGGAAAAGAAAAAATTCAATCGAAGTTGGAGTCAATTCTTTATCTAGTTTAGGACATCTGCAAGCCGGAAATGGGAGAATAAACTAATCACGCAGATATTCTGTCGGACGACAATTTGTGTCTTGTCAGCATTAAACTAATCCTTGGTATCAGCCGAACGTCATGAATGGTAAACTGGAAGAGACAAACCATCTTGGAGGACAGAAATGCTGACCCAAATTGCAATACCTTAGTACTTTTAGTAAGGAGTTTTCCTGAGAACAACGCTGGCCAAACTCAAGCCTCAACATTGATCTTCACGCCTCAATTCTAACTTTTTCTCACCACCTCTCGAGTCACAACTAATTAGGTGTTTGTGACATAAAATTCGGCAGAGAAATGAATGGTGTATTACGTCACACAGATCAGTACGAAAAGCTTCCTGTACGACCCCAGTTGCATTCTGTTTGACGATAGCGGTTGAAATGTGCCATATTAATGTTAAAATATGTCTCGAGTTTGAGTCCGTGCATGAAATCTGAACCGAGATGAATTGTAACCTGGTCTATTAAAGAAAAGTCCGAGAGTTAGACTTTCTGTGACATCCGGAACCGAGCAAAGCAGAATGATAGAGAAGACATAAAAGAGGAGTCGGCTTTTTATTTCCATGTTGGAGTCCAAAAGTGATGTTAGACTTCGACCGTGAAAAGAAGACATGATAAAGAAAAGTGTGGACTTGCTGATTGGGTCAGAGAAAGAAAAACAAACAAGGAAACTCCTTGTTTGGGTCGGCAGAGTATATACTTCTTTGGCTCCTGCATTGGTGAAGTGCGGTTTCCGACCGAATGCATAGCGTGGGTTTTCTTCGTGATTTTTTTTTTTGTGGAGCGATAATTTTTACGTTGAAACCGATTAAATCTTGTTGGCTTGAATTTGTTAATTCCTTCGTGAGATTGATAAACTATTTCGTGAGAAATTGTGGGGTTAAATACTGTGTGAGTTATTTGATATAATTTGAGGATGGAAAACACTAAAACTGTTTTAGTGACTAGAGTGTGGTTGCAATTTCGTTGTATCCCTCGATCTACAATAGAATTTTTTTGTTGCTCTCCCCGTGGACTTAGGTCATACCGATCGAACCCCGTGAATCTAGCATTCGATTTATTTTCTTTGTTCCATCTATTTTACTGTTGGATCGCTTGCTTTCTGCAACAGTTGATTTGTCTCGAACAACTCGCCAGGGTTGAGTTTTAAATTTCGGTTTTCTGGTGAGCTTCCCGAAATACTCAATGGACATAGTATTTTCACCGAATGGCCATTGCGATTACTAGATGATGGGGGAGAAGATAATCGCAAAACTATGTATAGTACCGCATTCAAAGCCGAAAAATGGCCATTACTGGAGGCTCCTACTGAAACTTTGAAGAATTTGCAAGGGGACCCAACAGCAGCAAAAGATTACTCTACCCAGTTGTTGAATCTCGGGATCTTCATGCGTTTGAAGTCCTTCCAGTGTTTCAACCGACCGACGAGGCCATTAACTCGATCGGTGTTGCTAACAGACACGGGAGGCCTATCCAGGTGACTTGAAATGGAATTCTAGCTAGACACTGTTCTCATGTCCTAAGGCAATGCCCTGAAACAAGGCAGCATTATCGTAGAAGTTACAATGGATGGAGAAAAACTATCCTGATATCTTCCTCGCACCCCACAGCTACATGGTGTTTTCTACCTCGAGAATGATGTCTACACTCAATTTGATCTGTCAAAGAGATGAGCTCGACCAAATCAAGTGCGTTCATTAAGTCCTAGAATCTCTCATGCTTTTTTCAAAATCGACTGAAAGTTGGTTCATTAAGCGAGAATTTCAGCAGTATTCTTCACACTAGCGCTTGGATGGGAAGTGGTGACACCATTTAAGATCTCCATTTCAAATCAAAGTAGTACTTATTGTAGGGTGTGGATTCCTACAGGAGTGCTGATTTGTTTCGCAAAATTTAAGATGGCGATAACAATTCAGAAACCAAACATGGAGGCAACCTAGGAAAAAAATTGCGGAAGCTAGGCCAAGAAAGGCAGCTCTAATACCATGACAGAAAGTGGAGAAAAGAGAGAGATTGGAAAAATGTAGTGTATTTCACAAGTATGAATGTACATGCACTACGACATATTTATAGTACAAAAGAAAGATCAAAGAGAATATACATGATATTTTCCTTCCTATTATATTTCTCCAATATTCCAACAATATATTGTCATGGATACATCGTATCAATTGCAATCATGATTAGTATCGAATCAAATATCTTCTCCAACAGTACTTATTCCAATCCGACTATGCTAGTAAGAAAAGTCTTCCAATTGTGTGAATTGGTTAAATTTAGGCTCCGTTTGTTTCGCAAAAAATGTTTTCTAGGAATACATTTTCCGCAATTTTTGGCATTTGGGGGCAGAAAATGAGGATGATCAAAGAAAACCTTTTCTGGTTAAGGGAAATAGCCTTCTAAAGTTGGGGAAAATGATTTCCGTTTCTAAAAAGTGGAAATCATTTTCCCCATCTCTCATAGGCTGCTTCTTGACATCCCAGATTTCAGACCACTTTATACAGCACACAACAGAGAACAACTGTTGTGACGTTGTGACTAACGGTCGATAGAATTAGGAAAGGTTGAGACTGGGCATGAACAGAAAAAAATTGGGATATCCCGACCACACCCAAGACTTCCAAGCTTTGTAAATTCTTCTTCTCCAAACAAATCGACAGTGTGATTTTCATATAAAATTACGTTTCCGTCCTTGCAAACATTTTTAATTCCTAAAATACCCTTAGGTACACACAATTCCTATTCTACCCTCACGTTCATAATTTTGTACCTATATTACCCTCGTTCTGTGCCTAAATGACCTAAATACCCTTGCCCATGTGAAATACCTATTCTACCCATAGAAACTTACCTAAAAGACTGAATTGCCCGTGAAATGTGTAATTTCTTGAGTGTCCCTAAACTATCTTTCCAAATGACCATTATGCCCTTATAGAAGTGAAATTTCTAAATTGTCCTTACAATTTTGCTTAAATGCCGAATTAGTCCTTTGTAATGTGAATTTGCACAAATGTCCATCAATTATCTTTCTAAATGACCTTTGTGACCTTCTTACTAATTATATTAAATTCAACTTGAACCTTCTTCATATCTAGTCTAGGTTCAAAACTTAGTTTCCAAGAAAACTTCATAAGCACAATAATTTATTAAAAGCTTGAGTTTATCAATTTGAAATTCAAGATTTAATTATTGTTTTCTCTAATTTTGAATGTCCTAATTTTCTATAATTTCGAATTTAACAAAATTTTAATGAGTGGTTAAATTATCTTTGGTTATCAAGTATTAAATAAATTAGGAATTAATTGAGGAACCGAATTTTGAGACTAATAGGCAACAATTATTTTCTTCAATTTAGCCACCACTTAGTATCAATTGGTCACCAATTTCCACTAGAAGAACCAAGGTGCCGCCCCCTTCATTTGTGATTGCCAAAATACAATTTCTTGGGAGATTTCTTGCATAGTTTGTCTTAAGATGACAAGCCATCTTTTCATTCTTTCCTTTTGCCCAATTGGATTTCATGCAAACCCTTAAGTGGTGTGCTTGGCACACAACTTTCTTGTCACCAATCTCTTCCATCACTCTCTCTCTTTCTCTCTAGCAACTGGCGCCCATTTCCCTTCCCCTATCATTTAATTTCTTTTCTAAATTTTGATGAAAGAATTATGCATGAGAAGCAAGCCTTGGTTGATGGACAATTGGCAAGAATTGCCTAATTCATGCAAGAATCAAATGATGGCCCTAAGCTTCTCTTTCACTCAACCCTCACCATTCATAGTCGGCAGCCCTCTCTCTCTCTCCCTTTCATTCACTTCATTTCATCTCCTTCATTCAGCAACCTTGCTCTCAAGACCTTGAAGACAACTGGGAACCGAAAGTCCAAGAAGTGGTGAAAGAAGGGTTCCAATTTTTCTATACTCTTTCCTATCCACCTTAAGCTTTGTCTCATCTTTTCCTTTTCTTTGGACAGCTTCTTGAGCTGTTGATCCATGAGCTTTGATAGGAGAAAAGGAGAAGTTTGGGTGGCTAGACTTCAAGAGGCAAGTGGGACAGCTAGGTGGATAATTTTGGATCCATCCTACTCTTGATTTGGTTACTAGTTGAGCCATGCAAGCTCTAGTGTGTTTCGGCTTTTGCATGTGAGAAAAACACAAAGCTTAGAGGGTCTCATGACTTGATAGAAGCCGTATGTAGTTCGAAAGAATTTTCTCTTGGTTTCTAAGCTCGATTTGCCCTTGCATGTTGAACCGAGTTCCATTAGACTTATGACTAAGGGGTGATTCGGTTATGCCTTAATTGTTTCATGCTTCGGTTGATTTCATGCAAGAATGGTTTCGTGATGAGCCTATGTTATAAAAATGAAGATTTCTCAAACCTTATGAACTAAAATGCAAACTCTGGAATTTTATGGACTACACAATGATTTTTGTGAACATTTAGTTGCTGGAAATTTTTATCAAAGCCTACGGTGACTTGCCGAGTTGGATATGACTACTTTGGATCAAGTTTTGAAATGAATATGAACTTTAATATCTGGTCTTCGTTGATTTGAATTATGGTGGACGGCACGGTGGAAAAATGGATTTTTATGACACTAAAGTGTAAAATTTATTTTTGATGTGCAGCATGGTGAATTGAGGCCGAGCTATGTGCTGGAAATTCTGAAATTGTGTACCAATTTTGTGAGCTGAGCCGAATAGGCTGATTTGAGAATGTGAAGTTTTATATGGGAGTGATTATGGCTCTAAGTTGGGCGAAATGGCCATGGAATGGAGGTGTTAGTGCCAAGTCGGTACCTATGTTGTTTATGTGTTTAAAAAATTGAGTTTTAAATGAATTTACATGACTGAATTTGCTGAGTAATGTTGGGGCCTTGAATTTTTATGGTGGTCTTGCATTTGATTTGAAACATATCGCATATAGCATGGTAGCTCATATACAATAGCAAGGCCATCGGACAGCGAACCGGTGATGCCCCCGGGGAAGTTCCCAAGGAAGGAAAACCTTGGAAGTACCCAAAGATAGTGAACCTTGGATGCCCGGATAGCGAATCGGATGTGTTTGTGCGGGACGGATAGCGAACCAACGAGAACCGCTTATGAAATTGTGAAAGTGTGAAAAACCAAACTCATGAATTGCATTAGCATAATTCATGTGCTTGTAGTCCACTTTGCTTGTGTATGCAATTTGGAATTGAATTTTTAGCTTGAATTATATGTCTTCTATTTTCTATGTTCGGTTAGATGATTTTTGTTGGCAATAGGTTAATTGCATTGTTATGACTAGATTTCCATTTAAGAGATTTTGGATCGACTTTTATAAATCTATGCCATCTTGCTTACTGGGCCGTTTAAGCTCATCCCTTACATTTTTAGATTGAATTGAGATGGACGTTCCTCCCGTCGCCCGTTATGGTTTACCTACTCGCATTGTGGTTCGTACTGAGGACATGGAGAGTTCCGTGAGCTCACTACTGTTTGTTCGTGTGGTAACTACAATTTGGATGGATATTGGTACTCCACCACTTAGACCGGTGCGGTTTGTGGCTTGGTTCTAGAAGCGGAGTGATGGACTCTACGGACCGCTGACTTTTGGAGCTCCCGATGGTGGTGGTGATAGTGTGTTTGACGGACCAAACTCGAGCAAGGAAGAAGACCCTAGTGAAGTGGCGGATTAGGAGGAGGAGTTGGGTGACGAACCGTGAGTTGTAGTTAGTATATATGGAGGAAGTGGCACCGTTCTTTTTGGACAAGCTCACGGTTTTTCATGGTGCTTAGTGGGGACAGGTGAAACTTTTTGGCCCCCAATCCCAATGGTAGTCGAACTCTTTTGTTATGGTGTGCTAAATATGTATTTTGTGAAAATGTGTTTTCCGTCGTCGGAAGGTGAATGCTTTGTAAGGAACCTTGTTATGTAAATGTATGGTGGTAATGTTAGTACATGTGTTTTTCCCTTACCTTTATATATATGAGTGGTGAGATACCATTCATGTTATAAATGTTGATCTTCATAGGCTTAGACTTCCGCTTGCGCACTATTTAAATAATAACCGATGAGTCGCGGTAGGTGACGTGCCTAGGACGTCATAGCTTCTTCCTCTATTATCGTCACGTGAGAGCTTCATTTCTCCATCCAGGATGAACGCAACCTAGGGTTTCTTTCTCGTTCCTCTCAGAGCTCCTCTCTCCTGTCTCGCGATTCTCTTCTCGTCCCTCTTAGAGCTCCTCCTTCTCTACTGCTGCCTTGCGATTTTTGTCCCTCTCAGAGCTCCTCCTTCTCTACAGAGCAATGAGGGTATCCGTTGTTCTCACTTTCCAGATCTAGGTTGGCTTCTACTCCCTTATCTCTAGTTGTGTTTGTTGATTATTGTGGTATGGGTTGATTATTGTCGTTCTCGGGGCTTAGACAGAATCAAGTCTCTTCTTGTTCCTACTAAGCAAAGTCTTCCAACGTTTCAGTCGGGGAAGAAGAGTTCTATAAGTGATTTCAAAGTCTCACAATTCGGTGTCTTTTGTGTTCAGGGGTTGAAGAAGCAGGCAACCTGACCTCACTTGGTGGGGGGTGGTGGGTTGTGCCCTATTGAGGGGGACGTGATAACTCTGGTTCTCTTCGGATCCGATTGATTCGTTTTGCTTTCCTTGTCTCTGGGCATGATGACTATGTAGGGATGGGGCTGGGGATAATGCGTGTAGTAGAAGAGAACATGGCTAGGGTTTCATCTCATCTCATCTTGGTCTTCGCTTTTAATGGGTGGGGTTGACTTTACTTTTATGCATGTCTCATCAAATCTGTAGCTTGGGTTTGTGTCTTTCTCTCTTTCCATGAACCGTTTTGAGAAAATTGGAAAAAATTGAGATAATTCATTGAAAGCAAACCTCGACTTCTCTTCCTAATCCTCTTCTTCACCCAATGCTATCCCTTGTCTCTGTCTAAAATGATGTCTCTAACTTCTCTGGGTTTTATTTGTTTTCCTTTCTCAATGCTTCATTTCTTGTCTGGTTTTGTGTGGTTGCTTTTCGCTGCTTGTGGAGTAAATTTGATAGTTGGGTTCTCTATTGATGCCACAATTCGATCGTTAGTCTTTGCACTTACATAAGACGCATGTGTTTAGTCTCTGACTGTGTTGATTTTTGGGTAATTTTTTAGGTTGCTTGAGCCTTCTGCGAGTGATGAAATCTGTAGGCTTGATTGGTTTTTCGTTGTTGGTGCTTATTACTATTTGCTGGAATAAAGGGGAGGAAGAAAGGTTGCCAACCCAAGTTCATGAAGTAAATGGGCAAACAATGATGCAGGATTGTGGTAGTTCGGTCCAAGTTGAAGAGCAACCCAGCGGGCAGCCTGATGATCAAATTTCAGTCCCAACTTGCCCTACACTACAGAAAAGACAGTTGACTAATCTCCGAGATTATGTGCGCCAAACGGTCCAAATGAAGACCCTAACTCCTTAGCCCACTTTGTCGATATCTTTAGGTACGATCTATCCAATTGAGAAGTTTATTTCTTATGAACAATTTACCGAGCATCACATCATTTTTTAGCTGCCGTTGATTTAGATACTAAGCTTAGGACTTACACTGAGGCTATTAAAAATCCTTTGTAGAGAGAAGCAATGGCGGCATAAATTAAGGCACTTGAAGATAATAAGACTTGGACTTTGGCAACCCCGCCAAAGGGTAAGAAACCCACAAGGTGCAGGTGGGTTTGGAAAATCATGCGACAAGCTGATGGTAGTATTGGGCAATATAAAGCTCGTCTTGTCTCCATGGGATTTACCTATATAGAAGGCGTGGACTTCTATGAAACCTTTCCACCAGCGGCTAAACTAGTTACTCTACGGTGTCTTCTTGCAATTGCATTGGCTCGTAACTAGGAGTTGCATCAGATAGATGTCAACAATTTCTACATGGTGACTTGAATGAGGAAGTTTATATGAAGCTGCCACCAGGTTTCATGACAATAAGCTCGAATCGTGTATGTTGACTACAAAAGTCCTTATATGGTCTTTGACGGGCATCTCGAAACTGGTTTTCAAAATTCTCTAATGCATTGAGGAAGTATGGTTTTGATCAATTATTAGCAAATTACTTGTTGTTCACATATTCTCACGGTGGTACATTTCTAGCTGTGTTACTATATGTTGATGATCTCATCTTGGCAAGAAAAAATGCAAAACAATGCGTAGCCCTTAAACTGTACCTTGATGAGTGCTTTCATATCAAGGACATCAGTCAATTAAAGTATTTTTTGAGAATTGAAGTGACGCACAAGACTTTAGGACTATTTCTAGGCTAGACAAAGTATATATTTTACATTTTTGCGGATTGCAGCATGCTAGCAACTAATCCAGCGACTTCTCCAATTGAGCAATAACACTTGTCAGCTACTGCAACTGGAGCTGCCATGACAGATCTAAGTCGCTATCGTCGATTTGTGTGACGTCTACTTTATCTCATTATCACTTGGCTTGAATTATGTAATTCCATCCACATACTTTCCCATTCAAGAACCGAAGGAGCAGTAGTGGGAAGTCACTATATGAGTTCTTCGATATCTCAAGAAAAACCCAAGACAAGGGATTCTGTTATCAGTCCCGACTCGGCTTCACTTGATTGCTTTTTGTGACTTTGATTGGGCAAGTTGCCCGATCACTCGTTACTGGTTACTTTGTGATGCTCGGTGTTGTCCAGTGTCTTGGATGACCAAAAGTAGACCACAATTTCTTGGGCCTCTGCTGAAGCTTAATATCGCGCTGTGGCAACTCCCACTAGTGAACTGATTTGGTTGTCTTATTACTTGCCTCCCTTAAGGTATTGCATGACAAACCACTGGAACTTTATTGCGACAACCAATCTGTCTTATATATCGTGACAAACTTGGTATTTCATGAATGAACAAAGCACATCGAGATTGATTGCCACTTTATTTGCGAACATGTACAGTCGGGTGCCATTACAATTGAGCCAGTACACACTATATTTCAATTGGTTGACATTTTTAGAAAGGCTTTAGATCGAGATTGATTTACATTTCTCGTCAACAAGTTGGGCATCCGTGACCTCCATGCACCAACTTGAGGCGGAGTATTACAAAAGATTTGCTAAGATTTACATTAATTTATTCTAATATTTGGTGTATCTCTTATCATTAGTTAAAAATTACTTTTTTGCTTTTAGTTAGCATAATATTTGGTATAAAATTATGAAAAAGTCATAAACCTAATACAATCGTGCCAATTCAGTTCATTTGGTTGGCCAATGCTAATGTGGACAATTTTTATAATTTTTTAATATTTTTTTTGCTTTTTTTTTTCGGCGAGGGTTGCAACCCTCCCCCAGATTTGGGCGAGTGAAGTCTCACCAAGGCCTCACCGACTGCAAGCAAAGGTGGTCTTGCTTGCGATTGGTGAGGCCTACAGCAAGGCGGCTTCGCCCGTGGCTAGCGAGGCCCTTGTAAGGCGGCCTTGCTCGCTGCCACGCCTCGCCTTGCCCACCCAATTGAACCTTCCTTCTTGGAATCTATCCTCTTCTTCGGCCTTGGGTCCGCGAATTAGGGTTTCTTTTGGTTGTTTGCAGCGAAAATCTACTCAGATTCCCTAGTGCTTGAACCAAAGTCTTGAAATTTAGGGTTGTTGGATTGGGTTTCTTGCTCCTCGGATCTATAGAAGAAGGGGGATCAAGGGTTCGAGGCTGTTTGCGCAAGGACCCTAACCATCGCTGACAGCCTGTGAGGGCTTCGTAGCCCTTGCCTAGTGGCTGGCGAGGGTCACCGGCCAAACAAAAATAAGAAAGAAAAAGCAAAGGAAAAAAATAAAATAAAAATTCAAAAAATATTAAAAAAATTATCCGCGTCAGTGCCGCTCGTGCCATGTTAGTGCCAACAGACCAAATGGACTAAATTGGCACAAATTGGAAAGGGTTTAGGATTCAATTGACCAAAAAAAAGTATAAGATTGAATTGCCACAATTGGAATAGGTTTAGAATTTTTTTGGTAATTTCCCTTTCAATAATTAATTAGAGATATTTGGTAAGTTTTTTCTTTTCCTTTTTTAATTAAGCAATACCTTGTATAAATATTTGTACTGTACGACGAATATTACAAGCAGGCAATTACAATCTTGTCAAGGACAAACAACCATTGGACAATGTGCTGCTAAAGATTTCTATTTATGATAACCCTGAACAGATTCAATGAAAATAGGCGTTTGTGAAACAAAACTAGGCAGAGAAATTAAGGGTGCACTATACACAATTATGTCGACATTCCTCTTTATATGCATGCATCACATAGATCAATAAGAAGAGCCTTCTAGTATGACCACAGTTGCATTTTATTTGATGATAGTGGTTGCAATTTTCTATGTTAATTTGTCACGAACAACTTACAGGGCTGAGTTTTAGTTTTCCTAAGTAGTAAATAGGAGGAGCTTAGTTATATTTCTAGTGACTCGGAATACTGAATGGCAAATGTTGTTCGCTGAATGGCCATTACGATTACTAGGGGCCTATTTGGTAACAATTCTATTCTCGAGAACAATTCTTTAGCAGAAATGATATTTTCTAATTCTGTTCCTGAGAACAGAGAAATAGTTTTTTTTTTTGCTTCTTATTTCTGTTCCAAATCTGTTCCCTGGCCATTGATCTGTTCCCACAAATAGAAAATTAACTAACGTTACCAAACACATTTATGTTCTTTTTCTGTTCTCGGGAACAAAAGAACATGAATCAAAGAAACATGAGCATTACCAAACAGGCCATAGATGACGGGGCGAGAATAGATTCGAAACTCAAAGATGGTCTTCACTCAAGGCTCCTAATAAGACTACTGAAAAATTTTGCACGGGGACTCGACAGCAGCAAAATATTACTCTACCCGGTTGTTGGATCCTGGATTCTTCATGGATTTGAAATCCTTTCAGTGTTTCAACTGACCGATGAGGCCGTCAACTCGGTCGTTATTGCTGAGAAACATGGGAGGCGTATCCAGGTGACTTGAAATGGAATTCTACCTAGAAGATGTTCTCATGTGCTGAGGCAATGTCCTGAAACTTAGCTACATCATCGAAGAAGATAGAGGAGATGAGCAAAATTAACCTGATATCTTTCAAGACCCCGCACCTACACCGAGTTTTCTACCTTGAGAATGATGTTTCCCTCACTTTAATCTGTCGAGAGCTGTGCTTGAAGAAATTATCTGGGTCCATTAAGTTTTAGAGTCTCAAATGCTTTTCCCGAAATCGACTAAAATTTTACTTCATTAAGCAAGAATTTCGGCTGTATCATTCACAGCAGTCGTGCTTGCATGTGAATTGGCGACACCACTTAAGATCTCCATTTCAGATCAAAGTAGGACTTATTCCAATCTCACCATGCAAACAAGAACAGTCTTCCAATTGTACGAATTGCTTCATTTATGATGCGCTTTGCGTCGCCTCCGTGTCACATGCAAAACTTAGAACTCAAATTCTCAGCTGCTGTGGTAACTAGAGGTGTTTCTGTTCTTCTTTGAAGAAATGAATTGCTTCATGGTCAGGATGCAGACTCAGTTTTGCAAAACCCAATCTCCTGTGATATCTCAAACCATTCAGAGATTGACCCCCTCTACAAGCACGATTAATGAAACATAGAAAAGGCAAATACACAGCTACATCCGCAGCACACATAGCAATGGCGCGAAACTCAAACCACAAAGATCCTCGCAGATTATCATGCTCCTAGCACATAAGTCATGATACAGATAACACGCGTCATAATCATATATTATCAGTAAAATTTTTTAATTTTTCCGGTATCACACAAGAACAAGACAGAAACATGATATCATACTTCTCTTGGGATTGTTTGGGAAGCGACATACCATGGAGCTTGCAATCTGGTCACCATAATGCAGACCTCGAAGAAGGAATCTCAAACCCAAAGGTTGGCCAACAAAAGAAGCTCTCCTATCACATTATCACAAAGTAAAACAGCTTACTGAAAACTCTGATCACTCAACGAGATATGTTCACTATCCAACACTTGGAAGAATATGAGCCAAGGTTATAAACAAGAGTTCGTGGCCAGATTAAGCGATGGCAAACAAGTACTGGGCAAGTATGTGAAACACACTCCTGCAAACACTTGTCATTCGAATCACCAAGCAGAAAGAGACTGAAGAGGCATGCCCTTCCAACCAATAATCAGGCATTTTCCGTTCATGCCAAGCGTGCAAGAACTTCCACATGGAATTTTCTTTGCCATCAAATCTGCTTGATATAGCGATGCCATGCCCAAATCTACCTCGACCATTCCAAATCGATTGAAGAACGCCCTCCAGACATCGGCTTTTACTGGCCGACTATTCCTTTCCTCTCCTTCAGCAGCCAGAATGATCCTAATTCCTTGGCCAAAGGGCACAGATTCGACAATAGTTCTGTTCTCATCATCTCTTTCCATACACTCTTCGAGACAATCGAAGTATGCACTACAGTAGAAAAGCACTTCAGTGAACCGATCTGCAAAAGCTGGTGAGTTGTGGTTTGACTCAACTTCGATCACCACCATCACACATGGGTTTAGCTTTTTAATGACTTTTATTACTGACTTGAGTCTCTCAGGCCGAAGAATCATTGTGTTAAGGAGGAACCGAGCATAGACGACAAGGGATTCTTCCTCATCCAGATCGAAAAGATCTTCCTTGAGCTCTAGCATGTCCTGCAACATGATTATTTTGAAAGAAAACGGTACATTGAACATTTGAGCGAAAGTCTCCAGCCTCTTACCTGTGTCCTCGATTATTTGCTTCGAACCAGTACCTATTGCCGTTATCTTCAACAGCTCAAGGGAGCATTCACGTCGAGCCACGAGGGCTTGCATTAGCACCGTCCACTGGATGCCGCTCTGTATCCCGAAGTCAACCACATGAACTTTCTCAGCCTCTGCCACGTTCTCTGCAATGGTCTGTATCGAGGAGAATTGCTGGATCTGAGAGAACGGGACTAGTTGGTGATACGCGATGATTGGAAGGCTCGGCCTCATGATGTATTCATCTACACAGAGGGTCATCCTCTTTCCCAGGCCCTTTATGCTGACTCTCCCCGTTTCCTGATCGATCTTTTCTCTCAGGACTTCAGAAAAATAGTACACGACCCGTTCCACCGGATTTCCTGTGCTGCAGCACAACTCATCACACTGGTCAAGCAATTCACTCGCCGCATCAAACTGCTGACACCCCACTTTCTCAGCAGCAGCTAGGAGGACCTTGACAAGTTGCACGTTCATTATCTCTTGTTCTGAAAAGCAAGAGAAGTAATAATCATAAGGATGGCCTGGCAGCGAAAGATCATTGGCTGCCCCAGAAGACGACTGGATAAATTTGGCGCTAGCAATCCTCATGGTTTCAGAAGTCGACAGCTCTGCCTTCCTGCTCTCAGTGTCCAGCTTGAGCACCCCATCCCCACTCAGTCGTTTAAACCTGCTTCCATGGTTACTCAGAAGCTTGAATGATGTTAAAGAAAAATGGAACGGCCTGTCGTTCCTGGCTTGAATAATATCTTGCGGCTCGGTAGAGATTCTGCTGAACTTTGCGATTTCATCTAGACAAGTCTGGATCGGCGGAGAGGCAATATCATATCGCAGATTATTGAGGAGACCATATTTTGAAAACGATTGTTGTAGCTGCTCTCGCCTCTCATACTCAGAAAAAGAGGCTCGCTTCTTCGTCATGTCACTGCTGTTGAATTATGTTTCGAGTTTGAGCCCTTTACCATATCCCACCCAGCTGGATAAACATCAAAGTTACAACCGCACAAAAGAAATGGGAAGTAATATGCCCCTACAAGACAAGAGATGGGCACATAGTTTATAATATATATGTCTTCGTGGTGGTGAAAGAAGTGGACGTGGACATCTTCAATATTGGCTTCTTGTAGCTGAACCAAAGAAGACAAGTGGGATCCACTGAGAAATTAAAGAAAAGAAAACAAAAGGAAAAAGGTTAATATCAAGAAAAATCCCAAACTTGTACGCCTGTGACAAATTTATCTCAAATTAATTTTTTTATCACGAAAAATCTCAAACTGGTACATTTGTGACAAATTTACCCTAAATTGATACACATGTGATAAATTTACCTTCCGTTAGTTTTCGTTAAATTTTACCATCAGATTGCTGAATTTGATGACACATAATAGTTAACGGGGTGTACTAGTTTGGGGTTTTATACTCCGTTTGTCACAGATGTGTCTGTTTGAGATTTTTCATGATATTAACCCAATTTATTGAAAACTAACGGAAGGTAAATTTATCCCAAATATATTAGTTTTGGGTAAATGTGTCACAGATGTACAAGTTTGAGGTTTTTCATGATAGAAAAATTAGCTTATGGTAAATTTATCACATGTGTATTAATTTGGCATTTTTCTTAATTAAAAAATTAATTTTGAATAAATTTATCGTAGATGTATCAATTTATAATTTTTCGTGATATTATTCAAAGGAAAATATGGTCTTTCTTTTCTAACCTTAGGTATGCTCACTAGCTAAATAGCCGAACAGTAAGGGTGGGCTTTCTTTTCTACAAGGAGCCGCACAGTCAAGGGACTGCAAGTCATGACCAAAACAAAAGAAAGGGACTGCAAGTGAACTTCAATGAAGCCGCCCGACGACTCCAAGACTGAAGAGATCCCCCGCACAGTAACTCCTCGAAATCTGTGAGTTGAGTTTCTTTTAGGGTTAATACCATGAAAAACCCCAAACTGTTACGCTTGTGATAAATTTACCCAAAACTATTTTTTTTACTACGAAAAATCATAAACTGGTACATTTATGACAAATTTACCCCAAACTGGTACACTTGTGACAAATTTACCCTTTGTCAGTTTCTATCAAATTGTACTGTCAAATTACTGAGTTTGATGACACGTAACAGTTGACAAAATGTATTAGTTTTCGGTTTTATCTTCCGTTTATCTCAGATTTGCCAGTTTAGAATTTTTCGTGGTATTAATACAATTTAACGAAAACTAACGAAGGGTAAATTTGTCACAGGTGTATCAGTTTGGGGTAAATTTGTCACAAATATACCAGTTTGAGATTTTTCGTGGTAACAAAATTAGTTTGGGGTAAATTTGTCACATGTGTACCAGTTTGGGGTTTTTCATGGTCAAAAAAATAATTTGGGGTAAATTTGTCATATGCGTATTAGTTTGGGGTTTTTCATGGTATTAACCCTTTCTTTTATTTGTTGTGGGTAGAGTCTTAACATCTTGAGATTTGTGCCGTAAGTTATTTACTTTTAAATGAATTGTTTATTTGTAAACACTTTAGATTTGGGTTTAATCTAGATATGAAAAATACAAGCATGTGAGTGAACGATTGTAAACTTGAATTTTTTTATTATTATAGTAGATTATTTACTGACTCTCCTCATGAATGTAAGTATTGACACTCGATACCGAATCAAGTAAATTTTGGTGTCCTTATGGATTCTCGTTTAATTTCTCCAGTAATTTCACGTTGACATAAATTTAGAGGTGAGCATCGTAGACCGCCTGAATCGGACCGGACTGGGACAAGACCAAATCGGCCATTTTGGTCCGATCCTAATGGTCCCAATCTGGTTCCCGATTCCTAAAAGTGGAACTGGTGACTGGGCGGTCCGGTCCCCAGTTCCGAGGGTAATTGGACCGGACCGGACCACATATATATAAATTTTTTTTATTTCTTAAGTTAAAATTAAATTGGTTGAAAGAAAGTTAAGATAGATGGATTCTTTGTTGGTTGGAAAATCATCTCAAGAGATATCAAATGAATTTACGTGTTATTTTTTGTGGTGAACCGTATGTTTTTGCTCTCATGTGGAAAACTTACATGCTATTTTCCTTTATAAAACAAATTGCATAGTAGATATTTGTGTTTAGCAATAAATTTAATTATTGCCAATAATGACAATGGGATTTGTGAGATTCAAATTTATTCAAGAAATTTGATTTCTTGATTTCGTCCTTCAAATTTACCGGTTCCATTGGGACCGGACCAACGGTCGAGTCCGGTCTCCGGTTTCGAAAATAGGGAAACTAGGACTACCAATCCGGTCCGCAGTTCCAAGGGGGATTGGACCAATCAGGACTGTGCACACCCTTACATAAATTGCAAGATCCAGGTTAACATTTCCACATACGTTAATATTACAACAACTACGATCACATCCATAACCGGAAAAGGAGATTATGTCCTCAGAGTCTCCCCAATTTTCCGCTTCGGAAAACGAGATTTGCATTCTTTCTCCTTCGATGCTTCCATAGCTTCGGTTCGTTGTACTCAACTTATCCTCGACTCTGTAGTAGCTGTGTTCTGCAGAATCAGACGCGGCACTTGCCATCTAAAACTGCAAACTTTGCTCACAATTTGTCATCCACAATGTACCTGTGATATGATATTGATATTTATACATGATGCATAGTGTTGTGTAGTCCTACATAACAAGAAGCAATGAGGGTACTAATTCTACTGAAGATTCCCTTTGAGCCGTCCTTAATTTTAGGAAAAATACCTCGGAAGATTCTCAGTAAGGAGGACTTGTAGTAGCGATTTCAATAGCGTGTATTTTGACATTGTGTAGACAATGTGCATCGCAAACAATAGATATTAACATTCTTGCACAGTGAAATTTCATGGGACCATAGCCAACTATTCTAGGTTGATTGGTGGAGCGACTTAGATACTTAACACATCCTTTCACGTGCAAATCGAACTAAGAACGGCATGCGAAATTGATAAATGGGAAGCCTCATATGTGAAGTAAATCCGGGTCAAAACCTGATTTCAATACCATTTAGAGTTTTTGAACCTTAAAGCTTAAGCCGATAGGCGAAGAGACAATACATGAGTATGAGGCCCACTGAAACCCCACAGACAAGCAATGTAGGATACCTTAACATGCATGATGACAATTATTTATTTTGCAAGTCTTGAAAATTACAGTTTTTGCTATTAAAATGCATCTTCATCAGGACAATTGGGGCGAGAAATAGTTTGATTAGCAGTTTTCACAAGATGAAATGAGCAAGATTAACCGAGCAAAAGCCATGGAGCCGGAATTTACATTCTTCAGAGAATTTTAATCAGCTCTGAGAGCAACCCAGACAGGCTTTGACTGGCTCTATCTCACATGCTTATGTATAAACAAACCCACTTTGATTTTACATCAGAAAGACAAAACATGAAGAAAAAACCAGGCAAAAGTTAGGACATAATTATAGCTAGTTGAGTATTATAATTAGCCCTAGAGGCCCCTCATCTTTATCAATGAGTTACCCTTAATAGACATCCATTATGTCCCAATGCTTCAAGCCTTTGAACTAATTTTTCATTCCATATGGTATGATCTTCTAGAGTTTGCTGTGATATCATGTAGATTTTGCGTGGCTTAACGTGTTAGACTACTGCTGCAATATACAGTTCAGATCACAATGAGTTTGAGGGCCAAAATCAAGGACATGAACCAAAGAATTGATAATCGACTTGCATTCCGTGACGATGCGACGTAAAGGAAGCATGCAAACAAATGCTGGACACAGTACACATGAATGGAAGAACACAATTCTCGTGACATCAGTGACCATAAAACAGATAAGCGGACAGATATCATTTTCATACTTACAAAGACTTAAGAAAAGATTAAAAAAAAAAAAGTTTCAATTAAAGTTCAAGTTATTTCTTTGTCCAGTTTAGGATATTTGCAAGCTGGAAGTGAGAGAATAAACTATTCATCCAGATTCTGCTGGACAACCATTTGTGTCTTGCGAACATTAAACTAATCCTTGTATATCAGCCGAACGCCATGAATTGCAAAATCAGGAAGAGACAAAACATCTGGAAGGACTGAAATGCGGACCCGAATTGCAATACCTTGTCCTGCAAGGTTTTACTGCCAGAAATCGGATTAATGATCCTTAAACAATTCGGTTAGGAATTTTTCTGAGAACAAGCCTTGCCGAACTCGAGCCATAATAATGATCTTCACGCCTCAATTCTAACTTTTTCTCACTACCTCTTGAGTCACAACTAGTCAAAATCTATTGAAGTCTTCACGAGGAATTTCATCAAAGATAGGTAAATACCGAGCTTGACTCAGAAGCGAGTCAAAATTCGGGCGTCTAATAGCCCAAACATGATACCCATTTCACTTGGTATTTTCGATCCTTAATTGCTAGCCAATCCTAATCAATTCTCTAACTTGAGAAACATTTCCCACTTTTTTTTTGGGTAAAAAAAACTTGAAGTTTCATTAACTCTTTTTGGATAACATCTTTTTGGGGGTCTAAAAGAATAACGGGTCTGAGAACAAAGCAACGAGAAAAGGACAGACAGCTCATGGAGCGCTTAGTATTGTCTGAAGCGTACGAGAGAGGGAGACCAAAGAATCGCAGGGACTTTCGTATTCTTCTCTTCGTCGCTTCCTCAGACATCGCCCCTAAAGAACAGCCAAACCGAATGTAGATTCGATGTTGGTAAAGACAAATGCGACTTTGGTTTGGCCTGAGATTGAATGTGTGGATCAACGGTTGGATCGTCTCAAATGGGAAGGGTCACTTTCTCTTCGTTGCTTCCTTGGACATTGCCCCGACAGGACAGCCAAAACCGACATAGATTTGATGTCGGTAAAGACAAATGTCACTTTGGTTTAGCCGGAGATTGGATGTGTGGATCGTTAGTTGGATCGCCTCAAATGGGCAGGGTCACTTTCCTTGGCCATCTCTCTCTCAAGGCAAGGCACTGATGGGGATAATTTGAGTGTGAACCCCTCACAACTCACTCAATTTAATGAGGAGACAAATAGGCTTTTCTTTTCTTTTCTTTTGATGGGAAAAGCCTCGATTGATAACTTTTGAAGGTGATAATTCTTAATCGGCAACACTCAAGACTCAAGGAACTCGAGGGAGACGAATAGGCTTTTTCTTAGTTCACCTTATCACCCCTTATCCAAAATGATAACAAGATTTGCCTTAATATAGGATTGTTACATGACTCTTCACCTAACTCTTAAATGACTCATAAATGTATCTAGAATTACAAAAATATAAACTCCTAGAAACATGAATAGTCAACATAGAAATACGAGCAGGCTCTTAGAAGACAATGCTACAATAAAGACTCTTAATTCTTGCACCGGTCTTGGGAGCCGAACAGTCATCGACAACATTTATGAATTTGGTTTAATTACTAATAGGCACAACTAGAAAAAAAATGTTTGTTTTCGTTTTGAGATGCTACTTATAATCACATGATAGAAACTTATTAAGAAAACTCTGTACAAGCTCTTCCCCCTGTTCTTGCTGGGAATTTTACCTTAAAAAAAAAGTCTATGGACATCATCTTTGTTTATTTTCATGAGAGTGATGTATTTAGTTATAAGCCATTAATCACAGGCTTGGTCTCCAATAAAAAAATAGAGCAAAACACATCCCTCATCATACTGAAGAAAGATATCGCGACTAGAAAATAGTCCAAGAGGTTTGATATGAGAGATTGAGTGGTGTTAGATATCAGAGATTGGGGCCGTTGTTGACATAAGGCCAAGGGTTCACGGTATCTTAATCTTGAAACTTAGCCAAGCACATAAATAAGTTACAAATTATGAAATTATTGATAGGCTCCAAGTCACGAGATAATAAAATCGAAAGATATACAGATGAGCAAGTATGCAATGACCGTGTTATATGTATTAGATGGTAGCAAGATTGTAAGATATGGTGAAAAGTGTATCTCATATGGGTTTACATGGATTCCATTTGATTTGACGGTTTAAACGTGGTTCTCTCTCTCTCATAACATGCTAATGGACAACAAAAGAAGTAGCTCAACAACTTGGTTAAGAAGACCCATTCAAGTATAGCCCATCAAAACGAATGCCCAGTTAATGCTGAGCCTAGAAATTTCCTTCCCGCTACAATTTTAATTGGAAAAATTGCAAAAAATATATATATGTAAATATGCAATTCACTTCACTTTTTTATCTTTCAAAATTTTATGTTTCACTCTTTTATCTTCAACAATATTGCATACTGTATTCTGATAGTCTTAAAGAAAAGCCGTACACTTTATATTGTCTATAGCTTATATAGTTTCTTAGATTTTAAGCCTTAGAGTTTACTTTCTCTTTTAAAAATTCACAAGAAAAGAAAATGTTTTTTGGGTCTTAAAATAAAATTTTATTTAAAAGACAAAATTTAAAGTACTTTTTTTTATTTATCAAACTGGTATAAATTTGTAGATTTTGATGGCACATAAAAATTGAAATATTCATGTCACGATAAGCACAATTTAAAATTTTGAGTGACATAGTAAAAAATATAGAATATTGATGCCAAAGTAAGCATAACTTTGAGTATTTGCCAGCAACCAAAGATCTCCAAGTTCACTCACCATGCCCCATAAAAAGAGGGAGTATTGCCCAGTTGTCCAATCACGTCGCGCCACATCATCCAACTTGCCACCACCCGACACGTCAAGTCAAGAGGACATCTCTTAAGTTAAGCCCAACCAACGCCAAACGAAAGATCATTATCCTCGAAATCCAAATCACCACTTGCGTAATCGTCACACCCCTCTGGATTTGAGTTTGGAGTCGGTTGGAGAAGATCCAATAGGGATTGTCAACGACAAGCCATGGCAGACGACAAGTATGAACTGAAGATTTTCGATTTAGCGACAATAAAACTAGGGAGGAAATGGTTACTTAAGACTGAAGGAAGCCGATTGAGCTTGGCATCTGATAGCAGTAGAAACAGTCATTGGACAAGGAGCTGCTAATGGTTACTATTGTTGATAACCCTAGATGGATTCAATGAAACTAGGTGTTTGTGAAATAAAATTATAGGATAAGTGCATTAGAATAACTAAAACTTATCATGAAAGTGCAATTGAGTCCTAAAACTATCATAGTATGCAATTAAATCCTAACTTGTCTCGAAAGTACAATTGAGACCTAAAACTGTAAAAAAGTGCAATCAAGTCATAAAACTTATCACGAAAGTATAATCGATTCCTAAAATTTTCAAAAAGTCTAATCAACGAAATAACTTGTTTGAACCAATTTGACAAGTTTTAAGACTTATACTTTTTTTGAAAGTTTTATGATTCAATTGCACTTTGTGACAAGTTTGATGACTTAATTATACTCTTTAAGAATTTTAGGACTCAATTTCACTTTCGTGTCAAGTTTTAGGACTGTCAATGCATTTATCTCTAAAATTAAATAGAGAAATTGTAATATTTGATCAGGTCAAAAGGATGGTAAAACAAAAACAAAAAAATTTAACAGTCAATAAAAGAAAAAGAAAAGTGGACTCTTATTATAAAGGGAAAAGGAGAGCAGACACAGAATAGAGCAAGAGAAAGGACGAACAAAAGGAAAGAAAGAAACGAAAATAAGGAGAAGTGAAAAGAGTACAAGTCTTGCATATCTCGCCAAGTCAGATTATTTTCTTTTCGCAATGCCCGGTGAGGATCCAAGCCCTTAGTTAATCTAATCGGAGTAATTTTTTGGAGTTAAGGCATAAATTCGAAATTATGTGAATTTTGAATTGTGGGGTCTAATTGAAGAGTTTTTTTTTTGGGTCGAATAATTTAGGAGTTGTTAAGTTGTGGAATTATATGGAAATGTTAGTGTAGGGCGTTGTGGAGCTGTAGGTATGATGAAAATCGATTTTAGTTTACGGTTTAGTTGCAACGAATTTTTAAATTTTGCACTTGAGCTTTGCCTTGCGGACAGCTTTAAATATCTACTTTGAACGAGCATCTTATTGGAGCATCGGAATCGTTGCATTAGTGTTGAAGCTTAGTCTAGTCGGGTTGAGGTAGCATTTTACTTGATTTTAATGTTGTTTCTCGATTATTTGATAGAATTGCGAGTTCGTCGCTCGAGTAATCTTTGTTGCTTGGTCGTAGGCCTTCCTAGGTGAGTGGTAGTTATCTCTTCTTCGAGTTTGTAAACTCGAATTTCCAAAGTGATATTAATTAGATATATTATGATTTATGAAATAGCATTTTTAGCTACATGAAATCTGGTTGGGGCATGTACAACTCTTTGGTTATTCGTGAATGGTGTTATGAAATGTATTGTGAAAAGTTATATGTATTGCTTTGTGGTTTTGGTTTATGAAATGAATTCTAAAATGATTTGAGAATTGCTTTCAGAAAGGTATTATGATTGATGAACTGAGTTGCAAAAGATTATTTGTTTTGATTTGTGAAATGTATTCTGATTTATGAGAGAGATTCTGGATTTGATTTATGGTAATGAAGGATGATGGTTTGATACTCATTATGTTGCGAAATCGTTTAGGCGTTTTTGGGTATGCATACTGGTTTTAGAATATCATTCTAGGCCAAGCCATATGTTAATAATAGTTGTGGATCTTGCCAAGGGAAAATCTTGGTCGTCTTGTCACTAGGCGTTATGTTATGACCATGGTTGGATATTGAATAATAGATTGGTCAATGGAATGAGGATCATTGACGTGTGATTTGATTGAAATTGATTAATGGATTTGACCATTAAAGTTTGATTTGTGATAGTTGATTAAATGAGTATTTTGATATATTTAAACCTCTGTTAAAATGAAACAACTCATATGATTTGGTATGTATTTATATTTTGGATTTAGATTATGAGTTTCTGGTATTGCTTTATTTATATATAGTGAATGCTTGATTTGCTTAGAAAAAAAATACTACTCATTGGTCTGTGGTTGCTTATATCTTTCGTCTTAAATTTATTTAGGTTTTTTGGTTAGTGGCAAATAAAATAAAAGCATTCACGTTATCGCATTTTGATAGATGGATTTTTGGGTATGAGCTTAGTTAATTGTATACTTTTGAGCTATAAATGACTGAGATGAGTTTGCTGGGTTTAGCTGTTAGTTGAAGATGTATATATTCTTTTTTATTGATTATTCAAACTCTAATATTAAAATCAACTTTCTGGTTTATCACACACACATATGTAATTTGAAAACAGGTTATTGGTTTGTGTTCAAGGCTGAGTCGTTTGGGTGGAAGGATGACCATGTCATTCCCGAATGTGACAGAAATGAAGGGTGTCCTTGTATGACCACAGTTACATTTTATTAACGACAGTGGTTGAACTGTTCTATGTTAATTAGTCTCGAACAACTCGATAGGGCTGAATTTTTAATTTCTCCTAATAGTAAATAGGAGGAGGAGATTAGTTAGTTTACTAGTGAGCTAGCCGAAATCGTGATCAGCAAAAGTTTTGATTGCTGAATGGCCATTACGATTGCTAGATCACAATCAAGAAGATATTGCAAAACTATGTGATAAGTCTATAAAAATAGAGTTATTTAGGCAAGAAATAATGTACTGTTTTTGAGAAAATATTTGGATTTCCCTCTATTTATTCAATTTTTCCTTATTTACGCAGAATAATGAGATATAGAGAAAATAAGGAAAATTTGGCAAAAAGAAGGAAAGGAAAATGCTATCCATATCCACATAAGCTTTAGAAGATAGAGGCAAAATCAGGAATTCTGAGATTTGTTCCCTCTTTTAATGTGAAAAATAAGCAATTGCCTTGTTTTTAGGAGTTTGGGATTCTATCCTATATATATGATAATATTGAGAGTTTAAGAGGGGAGCTAAGGTTTTTACTTTCATATCGTTCTTTAATCGTTTTAGAGTTTTCCAATCTTTTGAAGAGAAGACAAAAGTGGTAACAGAATTCTTGTTCTTTGATTCAAAATGTTGGGTTTAATTTATATTTTTGTTTCTTCTTTTATTATGTTCTAATTTTCTTTCGTTAGGGTTACGATGTAGCCTAACCATGATGATATGAATTTCATGATGTTTATGTTTTGAAGATGATTTCATTCATGTGAGTTATATATTATTGTACTTAATGCTTTTAAGTGTCTGACCATCACTTGAATGATTTGATGTGCATGTTTGAAACTGATAAGTGATAATATGCAATTGCTCTTTACAATATATAACAATGAATTAAACATGGATAGATGTATACCATGTTATTTGTGTGGCTTGCAGTAATAAGGTGGTCCAAAAGATTCATTCTAAACCGCGAATATTCACAAATTTTAATGCACTTATGTTTATTTAAATTCACATAGAAATATAGTGAATTGATCAACTGAGTTTGTTTACTATACCTAAAGATAGGATAGTAAATAGACAAGGAAATTCTGCTACCACATGTTTGATATCGTTTTTGCATGCGTAATAATCTGAATTCATATCTAGTGGTTATGGTGAAATCAAATGCTCTAACGTATTTATTTAATTGATTGCGTTTAGTTTTGAACTTTTTCTTCCAAGTTTTTGTCAATTTTAATTTATTCTCAATTCTATTTTGATCTGTTAGATAAATTTTAGAATTAGTCCATTTTTAGTATTTAATTGGTTTATTGATCATCAATCTCTGTGGGACGATATCTTTTCTCATTATTATATTACTTGTTCGACATGTTCACTTGCATTGAGAAGTCTACGAACACTATGCATAGTACCGCATTTAAAGCCGAAAAAATGGCCATTAATAGGTTCCACTTGTTTCGCAAAAGAATGAGTGATTTGGAAAATATTTTTTTAAATCGATTGTTTATATCATTTACAAAATTGAATTAACGAAAAATATTTTTATCGTCTATACAAATGTTTAGACACTAATTGTTGTTGGTAGTAAAACAAACGAAGCCTAAAACTACTACAAAATTTTGCATGGAGACTCAACAGCAGCTTTGGTATTGGCCGTTTGTCTTGCCAACAGCCTCTACGTAAATCACCCGACAAAATTTCCAACACTCAAACTATGGTCAATGTCGCCTGACAAAACCTACCCATCTCTACTTTTAAAACAACTATGATTATATGAGCATTTTGATGGCCCAAGACATATAGGACATCGTGGAAAAAAGATGCAAGTGTCTGGGCAGAACAACAAAAGGATGCAAGGGTTCTTGGAGTGAAGATCGTGAAAAAGGAATGGGACACATCACAAGAAGAATTTTAAGCCAAGATCGAGATGTTGCGGAATATGCTTGGAGTATCATGAAATTGGTTCAAGGAGGAGTGTTAAAATGCTAGTCCAATTTCTAGAGTCTTCTAGGATGATGCTAGAAAAGTCCAGAAGTATCCTAAAAACTATCTAATATATACATATAGGTCTGATGGTAATTCATGGAAAGTGGGAGCAGAGCATAAAATCTATGTTCCTGGAAATGCTCCTGCACCAATACCATTTGTAAAACCTTTGTTAAACTAAAGAAACTATATCCTATTGCCTAAAAACCTTTAATTTATGTACCTTGTACCCTTGTCCATCCTCTATCATATATATTCTACATACATACACACACATTAATCCACAAACTGAACAGTTGTATCAAAACCACGCTTCCTCAATCAATCCAACAGCTGCTTTAGTTCTCAGAAAATTCCAACAAAAAGATTACTCCACCCGGTTATTGAATATCGGTATCTTCACGGATTTTTTAAATCCTATCGGCGTTTCAACTGACCGACGAGGCTGTTAACTTGGTAGTTATTGCTAAGAAACATGGGAGGCCTACTCAGGTGACTGGCAATGGAATTCTAGCCAGAAGATGTTCTCATGTCCTGAGGCAATGTCCTGAAACATGGCAATATTATCGAAGAAGTTAGAATAGATGAGCAAATCATCCTGATATCTTCCTTGAGACCCCATAGCTACACTGCATTTTTTACTATGAGAATGATGTCTCTACACTCAGTTTAATCCGTCAAAGAGATGTGTTCGAAGAAATCATCTGAATCTCGTATGCCTTTTTTGTAATCACTAAAAGTTTACTTCTTATGCAAGAATTTCAGACAAATGTGACTTCGATTTAGCCTGAGATTTGAATGTGTCGATCAATAGTTGGATTGTCTCAAATGGGCAGGGCCACTTTCCTTGGCCATCTGTCTCTCAAGGCAAGGCAAGACCAGACAAAATACTTGTTATTGTTTTGAGATGCTACTTACATCATATGATGGAAAATTATTAAAAAAAACTCTATATACATGTTTTTCTCCCCTCTGTTGTGGCTGGGAATCTTTGTTTATTAATGTACACATTTATAAACCATTAATGGTGGAATTGGTCTCCAACCAAGAATAGAGCAAAGCACGTCTCATTATACTACCGGAGAAAGATATTGCCCTTAGAAAATAGACCAAGAGGCTTGATGTGAGAGATTGGTGTGAAGATATACGTGTGACTTGACTTAGTTTAAACTTTTGAATGAATGTGCGTCTAACTGAATATGTTAAGCGATCTCCTCAGTTGAAGGTATCATCTTCTACTGTATGACGATAGATGAAGGTGAGCATTGGAGTTAACACGTGGGCATTGGAGCCCACACGTGAGGTGAGTCAAGCACATGGACAAGTTCTAAAATATGAGATTAGTGATAGGCTTTGAGTCACAAGAATTAATTCCAACAAATTGCGGACAAGCAAGGAAAAAATGACTAAAAAAGTCCTAAACCTATTGCACTTGTGTCAATTCAGTCCTTAACCTTTCAATTGTACAAATTGAGTCCTAAACCTTTTGATAATTTGTCAATTTGGTCATTTCGGCCAATTTTGACCGAAAATTGCTGACATAGATGTCGTCCATCCTTCCTTTTAATAATTTATTTCTTTTTCTTTTTCCTCCGCTAGTCGTTGGACCTCAGCGACGGTCGGCGACCTACTACAGGAGAGAGCTAGTGAGGGCCGACCTCACCGGCCTTGGGCAAGGATCCACCTTGTCAAATTCGGTGAGGTTGAGCTCGCTCGAGGCCAGCTCCACCTTGCCAGATCATAGTGAGGGCAAGCCTTGCCCGAAGCTGGTGAGGTCGACCTGGTCGCTAGCCATTGCTAAGGCCCGGCAACCAGCAGAGGAAGAAGGAAAAAAAAAAGGAAAAAAAGAAATAAATAAAATCAAAAGTAAAAAATTGTAAAAATTGTCTATGTCACCGTTGACCATGTCATGTAGGATGGCCGGCAACCACATCAGCAATTTTCGGCCAAAATTGACCGGTATGACTAAATTGGCAAATTATTTTGAAAGATTAATGACTGAATTGGCACAAATGCAATAGGTTTATAACTTTTTTTTTGTAATTTCTCCGATAAGCATGTATTTAGTGAGTGTATTATATATATTGTTTTTTTTATCTAGATCGTTAGATCTCGTAAATCTCATGTGGCTCCCCATGGATTTCGTGAGCTTTGAAGGTTTAGACGCGGTTTAGTCCTCTTTGCCTCCCCTATAAACCACGTAACCTATTCACGGACACCGAAGGTTAAAGCTTTTTAAAACAAGGGATGAAGAAGCCTAACCTAGGCTTTCTAGATATATTAGCTCCTTTTTGGATGACAAAAGATGTAGCCAACAATTATCATCGAACATATTCAACTATCTCAATTGTCCTCATATCCAAAACGCAACTACCAAAAGCTCTCCGCCATTACTACTCTCGTCTTGCTTGTTGCTAGCTAAATAACCTTAAAAGATTTGGAAGGAACGGGGTGAATTACCGCAGCTCGGTGATTAGTGTTGGGGTGTGGTTCATACTTCCCATTAACATGAAAGCACGGGGATCCCGCTTCCCGGTGAGCGGGTAGGGGTCAAGGGAGCTGCCTCGACAAAGGTCTTAAAAGAGCAGTGCCCCTTGGACACTAGGGTACTTTTATAGTTTAAGCTTGTGTTATATTAGTAGTTTGGGCTTAAGTCCATGAATAGCTACTGCCTATATATACTATCTTTCTCTTGTAATTGAGCAATGTAATTGAAAGGTACGATGTGCTAATTATAGTGGAATCCTCTGCTGGATGTAGCCCTAATTTAAGGGTGAATCGGGATAAAAATCTCGAGTCTCGATTTTTCTCTCTCGACTTTTACTTTTTATTTCGTGTAACTGTGCACCGACTCCTAACAAGTAGTGCATATCTCTTCTAAAAAGATCGAACACTATTATGTATATTTATGAAACCATGTTGAAACTTATTTGATTCAAATCCACAGTATAGCATATGCACGACCCATGTAAGTAGTTAGAGATGTTTAGTTTGATGAAAGATGAATATGCATATGCTTCCAAAGGAAATCATTGCATTCTTCATGTGAGCAATTACATTCTTTTTTTTTTGGTAAGGATTAACTTGTTTTCTGAGGGTCTGGATTCGCCAACTCCATCCTCAGTTACATTTGAATTCTACGTGCATGCTGGCAAACAATTGTGCCTAAAGATCGAACAATCATACTTCTCTCAAGATTGTTTGGGAAGTGACTTCCCAGGGAGCTTGCAATCTTGTCAATGTCTGCAAGGTCCTGCAGACCTTGAAGAAGGAATCTCATAATCGAAGGTAGGCTAACAAAAGAAGCTCTATTGTCACATTCCAGCAGAGTAAATACAGCCTCGCGAACATTCTGATCGTATAACGAGATATGTTCACTATCCAGCGCTCGGAAGAATATGAACAAATGCTATAACAAGAGTTCGTCGCTGGATTAAGTTATGGCAAACAAGTATCGAGCAAGTATGTGGAAAGTACTCCTGCAAACACTAGTTATTTGAATCGCCAAGCGGAAAGAGAATGAATAGGTGTGCCCTTCCACCCGATAATCAGGCATTTTCTGTTCATGTCAAGCGTGCAAGAACCTCCGCAAGGAAATTTCTTCACCATCAAATTTGCTCGATACAGAGATGCCATGCCCAAATCTACCTCGACCAGTCCAAACCGACTGAAGAACGCCCTCCAGACATCGATTTTTACATTCCGAATATTCCTTTCCTCTCCTTCAGCAGCCAGTATGGTCCTAATCCCTTGGCCCAAGTACACAGATTCGAGAACTGTTCTGTTCTCATCATCTCGCTCCATACACTCTCCGAGACAATCAAAGTATGCACTATAGTAGAAAAGCACTTCAGTGAACCGATGTGTGAAAGTTGGTGAGTTGTGGTTTGACTCGACTTCAGTAACCACCATCACACATGGGTTTAGTTTTTTAATCACTTTCATGACAGACTCGAGCCTCTCAGGCCGAGAAATCATCGTTTTAAGGAGGAACCGAGCATAGACAACAATGGATTCTTCCTCGTCCAGATCAAAAAGACCCTCCTTGAGTTCTAGCATGTCCTGCACCATGATTATTCTGAAAGAAAACGGAATACCGAACAGTCGAGCAAAAGTCTCCAGCCTTTTGCCTGTCTCCTCAATCACTTGCTGTGAACAAGTACCTATCGCTGTTATCTTCAACAGGTCTAGGGAGCATTCACGTCGAGCCACAAGGGCTTGCATTAGGACCACCCAGTGGACGCCGCTCCATATCCCAAAGTCAACCACATGAACTTTCTTAGCCTCCGCCACGTTCTCTACGATAGTCTGTATTGAGGAGAATTGCTGGATCTGAGAGAATGGGACTAGTTGGTGATTCACCATGATCGGAGGTTTCGGCCTCATGATGTCTTCATCTAGATCAAAGTTCATCTTCTTTCCTAGACCCTTTATGCTCACTCTTCCTGTTTCCCGATCGATCTTCTCTCTAAGAGCTTCGGAAAAATAGTACACGACCCGTTCCACCGGATTTCCTGTGCTGCAGCACAACTCATCACACTGGTCAAGCAATTCTCTCGCTGCATCAAACTGCTGACATCCCACTTTCTCAGCAGCAGCTAGGAGGATCTCGGCAAGTTGCACGTTCCTTATCTCGTCTTCTGATAAGCGAGAGAAGTAATAATCATAAGGATGGCCTAGTAGCTCAAGATCATCAGCTGCCCCAGAAGATGACCGGAGAAATCTGGTGCTAGCAACCCTCATGGTTTCAGAAGTCGACAGCTCCGCCTTTCTGTTCTCAGTGTGTGGATTGAGTACCCCATCCCCACTCAGTCGTTTAAACCCGCTTCGATAGTTCCTCAGAAGCTTGAGTGACGTTGTAGAAATGTCCTTCCTGGCCCCAATGACATCTTGCAGCTCCGTAGAGATTCTGCTGAACTTTGCAATCTCGTCTAGACAAGTCTGGATAGGCGGAGAGGCACTATCGTATCGCAGATTATCGAGGAGCCCATATTCCGAAAACGATCGTTGTGGCTGCTCTTGCTGCTGATACTCGGAAAAAGGAGCTTGCTTCTTCGTCATGTCACTGCGATGAAATCCACTATCTGAAAAAAAAGCCGATGTCCCTTGACTCTACCCAATCTTCCGCTTCTGATAAGGGGATTTGCATTCTTTCTCCTTCGATGCTTCCGTAGCTTCGGTTCGAAGAACTCAACTTGTCCTCGACTCCGTAAAAACCGTGTACTGCAGAATCGGACGCTGAACTTGCCATCTAAAACTGCAAATATTGCTCACAGTTCGTGATCCAGATTGTACCCGCGATATGATGCTGAATAAATACACGATACAAGTGGTGTGTAGTCCTACATAACAAGAAGCACAACAGTACTAAGGTTCAACTCAAGATTCCCTTTGAGATATCCTTTAGTTTAGGAAAAATACCTCGGAAGATTCTCAATTTGGAGGACTTGTAGTTGTGACTTCTATAGCGCGTTTTTTGACATTATCGACATAAAATGCATGGTAGGCGATAGATACTAAAGATATGCCTTTCACATCGTGATATTTTGTGCGACCACAACTAATTATTCTAGGAGTTTTAGGTGATAGGTGGAGCGACAATGAGCATATGACTCATTAAGCCCATAGACAAGCAAGATGAGATACTTAACGTGCACATATGACAACTATATATCTTGCAAGTCTTGAAATTATGGTTTTTGCTCCTAAGAAATTGACGCAGGGTAAGCAATAACTAGGAAAAGCTTTCCAAAATAATTCTGAGATTCAATTGATAATGATTCTTTTCTCATTCATTGTAGCATCCTTTTATAGGCGAGTAAGGAACAACCCTCCAAGCTTGATTAAAATGAGACTCTTCTTAGAGAAGTCAAATCACAATTAATAAGGATGCTGGAAATCTAAAACTATTCAACTACTCTTGAAAATATAAGAGATCATTAATGGCCTTCGACGTATTCGAGTAATGCTCCGGCATTAGTCACGGCCAAATCGCGCCGGTTTCTGGCGATCACGTTTATCAAGATAATCACATGCCAATCGTTCTACATCAAAAATTATGGGCGAGTAATATTTTTTATGAGTAGTTTTCATATGATAAAATAAATGAGATTAACCGAGCAAAAGTCATAGAGCCGGAATTTAAGTTCTTCGTAAAATCCTAATCAGCGCTGAAAACAACCCAGACAGGCTTTGCCTGGCTCTGTCTGAACTTCACTGTATGGTTGTGTATATGCAAACACACTTTGAATTTTATGTCAGAAAGACAAAACTTGAAGATAAAACCTAGCAAAAGATGGGACATAATCTTAGCTACTCGAATACACTAATTAGTTGTAGAAGCCCCCTTTTCTTCAATGAGCTGCCCCTAATAGACATCCACAATGCCCCAATGCTTCGAGTCTGTTAACTAATTTCTCCTTCCACATGGTATGATCTTCTAGAGTTTGCTCCGATATCGTGTAGATTTTGTGCAGCTTAACGCGGTGGACTACTGATGCACTATACACAGTTCAGATCGTGACATATTTGAGGGCCAAACTCAAGGTCATGAACGAGATTATTCTCAAGGTCATGAAGGAAAGAGATCGATAATCGACTTGAATGCCGTGATGATGCGACGTAAAGGAAGCAAGCAAACAGATTCTGTGCACGGTACACATAAATGAAAGAACACCATTCTCGTGACATTGGTGACCATAAAATAGATAAACGGAACGATCTCATTTTCGTACTTACAGAAACTTAAGAAAAAGAAAAGAGGGTTTCGATCAAAAGTTCGAGTTAATTCTTTGTCCAGTTTGGGATATTTGCAAGCCGGAAATGCGAGAATAAACTATTCACACAGATATTGTATTGGACGACGACCATTTGTGTCTTGCGAACATTAAACTAATCCTTGTGTATCGGCCGAACGCCATGAGTCCCAAAATCAGGAAGAGACAAAACATCTTGAAGGACTGAGATGCCGACCCGAATTGCAATACCGTAACGATTGTCCTGCAAGCTTTTGCTGCCGAGCAGTCGGATTCATGTTCCTTAAACTATTCCCTAAGGAATTTTCCTGAGAACAAGCCTTGCCGAACTCAAGCCACAACAACGATCTTCACGCCTCAAATCTAACTTTTCCTCGTCACCTCGAGTCACAACTAGTCAAGATTAATTAAAAGTCTTGATGAGGGAGGACTAAGGGTGCGTTTGGCACCAGCATTCCAAAGGGGCTTTGGGTGTCCAAAGGCCTTTTAGCTAAAAATGGGTGTTTGGCAACCCATTTGGAGACTTGTATTTAAGAAATGCAAGTCTCCCAAATGCTAAAAGATCAAGGCAGCCTTAAGTATCGAGCTTAACACAGAAGCCGAGTCTAAATCTAGGCAGCTAGTAGTTCCACTTAGTAGTTCCAATGGGTCGAGATAAATCAAGTTGAATTAATTCTCTAAGTTGGGAAAACATTTCCAACTCGGATAAAACCACACAAAACAAGACAAACGTGGTAAGCCCGATATACTTTCTTGTTGTTCGGTCAAGAGGAAAAGGACAGCAGCTCCTGGAGCGCTTAACATTGTCCGAAGTGTTGGAGAGAGCGAGAGCCGAAAGAATTGCATGTGGGACTCTCGTCCTCTTCTCTTCGTCGCTTCCGCAGACATTGCCCCCGACAGGGCACCCAAAACCAAGGCGGATTCGATGTTAGTAGAGACAAGTGTGACTTCGGTTTAGCCCCAGATTGAATGTGTGGATCAGTAGTGGGATTGTCTCAAGTGGGCAGGGTCACTTTCCTTGGCCGTCTCTCTGTCGAGGCAAGGCAAGACCAGACAGAATTCTTGTTTTTTTTTTTTTTCCAGAGATGCTGCTTAGATAGTAAGAATAAGTGCACTAAAAGCCCTAAAACTTGTCAGGAAAGGGCAATCGAGTCCTGAAACTTTCAAAAAGTACAATCAAGTCCTAAAATTTATATTAAAAAAATGAAATCATGTTATAATACTTTCAAAAAGTGCAATCAACAAAACGATTTGATTGAACCAGTTTGATAAGTTTTAAGACTTAATTGCATTTTTTGAAAGTTTTAGGACTCAATTGCACTTTCCTAACAAGTTCTAGGACTTTCAATGCACTTATCCCTAAATCATATGATAGAAAGTTACTAAATTAAATTCCATGTAAATGGTCTTCTTCCCTCTGTTGAGGCTGTACCCTAAAAAAAAGGTCTTTGTACATCATGTTTGTTTATTTTCATGCTGAGTGATGTACATAACTCATTTACTTGGGGCTTCATCTCACATCGAGAATAGAGCAGAACACATTCCTCATTATACTGAAGAAAGATATCGGCAGTAGACAATCGATCAAGAGGTTTGATACGAGATATTGGGTGGTGCTAGATATGAAATTTGGGATGGGGACATAAGGCCAAGAGTTCACCGTTCCGTAATCCGAAACTTAGCCAAGCACATGAACAAGTTATATATTATGAGATTATATATAGGCTCCAAGTCACAAGACAATAAAATCCAACGTAATGCAGATGAGCAAGTATATAGGGAGGGTGTTATTAGTATGAAACAAGAAAAATATCAGAAGTCTTAAACTTATTATATTTATACCAATTCAGTCAGGAATCTTTTAATTATACTAATTTAGTCCTAAATCTTTTTTGCATTGTACCATTTCCAGCCAAATTTGGCTGGAAACACTGACATGGACATGGCCATCCTATATGACACAACTGGCATTGATAGGAAATTTTTCTTAACATTTTGAGATTTTTTATGATTTTTTTTCTTTTCTATTATGTTCTTAATTTTTTTGTTTGGTTGAAGGCTGGCCACCGACAAACCCTCACAAAACATAAGCGAGGGTCGCTGGCCCTCGCTTGCATTAGGCAAGGGTGTCACGGCCCTCGCCAGCCAAAGCTAGGGTGTGTAGCCCCTCGCTCAGATCTTGTAAGGGCCGCCATGCCCAGATCAGGGGAGGGTTTTGTGGCCCTCACCTATGGATGGCAAGGTTCAGCCAGCAGCCCTAGCCAGCCCTTAGCAAAAAAAATAAAAATAAAAAAAGAACAAAAAAGAANNNNGAAAAAATTATAAAAAAAATTATGATAAAATATTATTTAAAAATGTCCACGTCATTGCTTGCCATGCCTTGTAGGAAGGTCGGCGTCCACATCACCAATTTTCAATCAAAATTGGCCGGATTCAATTCGTACTAATGCAAAAAATTTTAACACTAAATTGGTCCAAGTAAAACATTTATGATTGTATTCATACCAATGCAATAGGTTAGAATTTTTTTTTTTCTTGCTTTTCTCTGTATTAAACTGTATCTAAATCGTTGCATCCGACGAATCTCATATGGATCCTATTGGAATCAACGGTTCAGACGAGGCCTAGTCCATCTCCCTATCTCTCTGTCCACCACATAACCTACTAATAAACACTGGCGGTTACTAACGTGGGTATCGGACAGGGGATGAACATGCCTAAGCTGGGCTTTCTAGCTAATTTTGCTCCTTTTGTACAACAAATGAAGTAGCCCAAAAGCTTGGTTTAGAAGGCCCAATTCAAGTATAGCCCTTCATCCGTAAAATCTTGAAAACCTAGAAAAAAAAAAAAAACATGTTGAGGGGGATTTGCAATCTACTTTTGGGATAATAACACAAAAATAGTCCATGAATATTGACCACATATGTAGTGTGGTCCATAAATTATATGAAATCATTCTACGTTGTCCTTTTATTAATTCAAATTTAAAAATAATATTAGTTATTTTTATATAATTCAAAGGCTAAATAGAACATAAATCAAAAGTCCATGGATCACATTGAATAAATTAAAAGTTCAATGACGATATTATACTTTAAACAAAAATTTAGAGATCATAATAAATTAAAAGCTCAGAGATTATATTACACATTAAATTAAAATTCATAGATCATTTTTATAATTTTTCCCTTTTACTGTTTTGCCGGCGACCCACGATTTCCAATTTCCACTCACCATGCCCACTAAAACGAGAGA
>BCNH02000001.1:1768950-1865046 GCA_001662345.2 Metrosideros polymorpha var. glaberrima | reverse complement strand
ATTATATTATATATATATATACCAACTATTTCTTTCGTTAATATTGTTTGGGAAAAACAATGTTGTGCACTTTGATGATTGAGATTAGACCTCCATTAGTGTCCTCACATGAGAATAGGAATAAAAAAACCTTTTGGACCTTCGTGTTGAAGTTCTAAGCCTTGTTCCCAAAGGGATTGCACTTTCTAACTGGACCCCCATGCGAATGGCACTTTCAGTTATGCTGTTCTTTCCCCCACACGTTTCTATTAGTCACTCCTTTTCGCTTACTATATTGTCTATAAAATTTCTAATACATATATCTATAAGTAATTAGAAACAAATTGGGTAGAATGAGATTTTATGGTTGAGCCACGTCATCATAAAGCTCCATTGCCTCCCACTTCCCTTAACATTAATTAGACATATTTCTTTACATTAATTAGGAACAAAAAAAACTTAATCATCTTCTTGATCTTATACAATGTTTCTAGAACAATATATCGACATCAATTTGCCTCACTTATCAATTCGGATGTAATTTGAATAATCTTGCAATTTTTTGCGATACAAAAATTGTTTAAGTTAAATGTAGCCCAAGGTACCAACTTAGATTTTTTCATGGTATCAACTCTTGATATTTCGATAGCTATAGTTGGTGCTTCTCTTGGATTTTGGAGTAAGGGGAGCAAAAAGTTTAGGAAACATATGAAGTGTATTTACTCATGTGATATATTTATAAGAAGATTGAGTACGTTACAGCTTCGTCACTATTACTTTTATTGGAGGGACGAAGCCATCCCCATCAATTAATTGGCCTAATACCCTAAAAAACCTTCTATTTTAGTTTTTGTCTCAATTTTACCTTTTGTCTTATAAAAAAACCTCCAACTTTAAGTTCAATCTCAATTCTACCCTAAACTTTTTTTGTCCCATAAAAAACCCCTAAACTTTAGGTCATATCCCAATTTTACCCTAAACTTTTTTTTATTCTATGAAAAAACCCCCAACTTTAGGTTTTGTCCCAATTTTACCATCCATTCTCAATTTACCCTAAAATTTTTACGGTCTCATAAAAAATCACAAACTTTTACTTGAGTCACAAACCTGCCTCAATTAACCCTCCGTCCAAAATTTCTTGTTGACAACCAAGAGATAGAAAACCCCCAAGCATAAAGTGTTCGAGCATCCCGAGTGCAAGCTCTTCAGTCGCGAGAAATGGAATATTCCCAAGTATGAGAGATCGAAAATCGAGTGCAAAATCACTAAGGGTGAATTTGAAGAAGGGTTAATTGAGGCAAATTTGGGACTCAAGCAAATGTTGATGATCATTTATGAGACAAAAAAGTAGAGTAAAATTGAAATTGGACCTAAAGGTGGGATTTTTTATGAGACAAGGGTAGAATTGGTACTAGACCTAAAGTTGGGGGTTTTTTATGAGACATGAAAAGTTTATGATATAATTGAAACTGAACCTGAAGTTTGGGGTTTTTGCTGGGACAAAAAAGAGTTTAAGGTAGAATTGGGACTAACCTAAAGTTGAAGATTTTTTATAAGACAAAGGATAGAATTGGGACAAAAATCAAAATTGAAGATTTTTTAGGGCATTAGGCTCCAATTAATTTCCCCTTGAAATTGGGTAACTTTTTTTTTTTGGTCTGAAAATCGGGTAACTTGATTATTCAGTTTCAAGGGGGAGCACATTCTGCTATATATTGAACATTGCACCATAAATTTTCACTCAAAAAAAAAAAAAACTAAGTGGGGTTTTCCGTAAAGCAAAGATAGTATATATAATTGATTTGTGAGCTAATAGCTTATATTACGTTATTTTACAAGCATCATCCATCATGTTATAGCTCATCATCTCATTTAGAATGGTTAGTTGTGTTAGCTCGTATCAAAATCTTGCCGACGTTATATAGTGATCAAATGCAAGACGTCAAACGTGATTTTTTATTTTATTTTATGATATATTGAAAATGCTATATAATGTCACGTCGAAACTAAGCATAGAACGTCATAGAATATAAATTTTAACTTTATGATGCTTGTACACATGGTTACTATATCTAATTGTATTCAAGTCCAAAAGGTCCTACAGCGCAAATTTCTGACTTACAATATTTTGCCTGTCAAAACTAGAAAAGCAAAACATCTTCAGATAATTTTTTTCTTTTACAATGACATAATATTTGGGAAAAGGACGCCATAAGTGTCATAACTTTTTTACGACGCTCACTTGAGTGCCTTAACTTTTTTTTTCAATCATTTGAGTGCCATAACTTATGTACGGCACCACATGAGTGCCGTATAACTTTCCAATCAATCACATAAGTGCCATAACTTTTTTAATGTTCACCACAAGTGCTATGCCACGTCGGATTTTCGGTACTTGAGTGTGATATTTTTGAAGAGTTTTGGAACTCAAATGATCGATTCAAAGTTGTGGCACTCAAATGATTACAGTACGCAAATTATGGCATTTGTGGTGTCATTATCCCCATAATGTCTAGTTGTAACCAAGTGCAAATGTGATTCTTTTGGGGCTAATACCAAAAAAAAAAAAAAAAACACCTTCAACTTCAGCTCTTGTCCCAATTTTACGTTTTGTCTCATAAAAACTTCCAATTTTAGGTTTAGTCTCATTTCTATCATAAACTTTTTTGTCTCATAAAAAATCCCCAACTTTAAGTCCAATCTCAATTTTACGTTAAACTTTTTTTATCTCATGAAAAACTCTCAAGTTTAAGTCCAATACCAATTCTATCTTAAGCTTTTTTTATCTGATAAAAAAAATCCTAGCTTTAGGGCCAATTTCAACTTCACTCTGATTTTTTTGTCTCATAAAAGATTGCTAACTTTTATTGAGTTCCAAATTTGCCTCCATTAACCCTCCATCAAAGTGGCTTTTAGTGATTTTGCGCTCGGTCTTCCATTTCTCGTGCTTGGAAATGTCACATCTCTCGTGGCTAGAGAGCTCGCGCTCAGGAAGCTCGAACAGGTTGTGCTTGAGAGTTTTTCCATCAATTGGTTGTCAACGAAAAATTTTGGACGGAGGGTTAATGTGGGCAAATTTGTGACTAAAGTAAAAGTTTGTGATTTTTTAAGAGAATGTAAAAAATTTAGGGTAAAATCAAAACTAGACAGTAGAATTGGGACAAGTCCTAAAGTTGGGGGATTTCCATAGAATAAAAAAAATGGTAGAATAGGGATAAAACCTAAAGTTGATGGCTTTTTATGAAACAAAGAAAAGTTTATAGTAGAATTGGGACTGGATCTAAAGTTAAAGGTTTTTTATAAGACTGAAGGTAGAATTGGGATAAAAGCTAAAGTTATAGATTTTTTAGGGTATTAGGCCGATTCTTTTGTGTGTTTTACAATATTTTAGAAACGCTCATGGTGTTTCTACCAAAAGCAAGTCCAAAAACATTGTAAAAATGCAATTTTGTATAATTTATGATGTCATGACATTTCATAATATAGAAAAGTGTGAATTTTTTTAAGGGTCAATATCACAAAAAATTCAAAACCGATACACATGTGGCAAATTTATTCCAAACTAATTGTTGGGTCCCAAAAACCCAAAATTGATGCACTCGTGACATGTGTACTCTCTATAAGCTTTTGTGAAATTTTATCAAGATATTGTTTACATGGACAACATATGCCAATAACTTAATTCACTCGGCAAGTCCATGTAAAAATTTATATCAGCTTGTGGTAAATTTGACACACATGTGACAGTTCGGGATTTTTGGTAACTCAAAAATTAGTTTGGGATAAATTTATCACATGTATATTAATTTGGGGTTTCTCGTGATCCAAAAGTTAATTTGAGGTGAATTTATCACAGATGTACCAGTTTAAGGTTTTTCATGAAATTAATCCTTCCTTGCTGATTTGTCACAACTAAATAAAAGATTCTATAGTATACTACAATAAACTTCCCATTGTATAATTTCCAAAACTCTTCCGGCTGCCTGTTCTTTGATCAGATTTTTGTGGTCACAATTGCACTGTTCTCCATTGGAAATAATGGTAGGTTCTTTTAGTATAGAATCATGTGTTATTCAAGAAACGATTTGCTTCCAAGGATCTGTATTACTCCACGGCATTGCTCAAATGGAATCTGTTTATTTTGCGAGAAATGAATAATTTATAAAATATTTTCCTAAAAAATATCGTTTGTATCGTTTAAAATAATTAGTCAATGAAAAATGTCTTCATCACCAATAATAATTTATATCTAAATATTTTCGTGGACAATAAAAAAAATTTCCATGTATTTGTTTTCGTAAACGATATAAGCGATCATTTTTTTTTAAAAAATTATCTTAATCATGCATTTTTCGCGAAACAAATAGAGTCTAAGCTCAAAAAGAGTGATGAGTGTAGGCCGAAACGCAATCAGAAGTATAAAGGCAAGATCCAGTTGAGCAAGCAAATCCAATTCGGACCAGGATTTCACATTCAATGTTCCACGCGCTTTAACATCCGGGCCAGGATTTCATGCATGGGCTCAAACTCGAGAGACGATTTAACAATACAAGACAAAACAAGTAGAATAATTAATATCTTCCTCTATCATCTCAAGCAAAAGAGTGGTGAAACAATTTCGGCAAATCCATACATGGTAGTCTGTCCATCTCACGCACATAAATGTGAACCTCTTCTCCTTAGAAAACACCAAAGCAAAGACACAGGAGGCAACGGTAAAACATGGATGACCCCGACGTCATGGACGAAGCGACGAGAATCCGGGAGGAGGTCCTGATCACCACCCACGACTTGGCCAATACCAAGTACTACAGCCACGTCGCTGGCCTCTTCCGAGATGACCCGGAGTTCCGGAGGCACCTCGATCGGGTCATGGGGCTGGACCCGGAGCCGGTCCTGATGGTGATCTATGCCCTTGGCAGCCCCGAGCTGAGCCACAACTCGCAGTACCAGCTCGCGGTCGCGATCCTCCTCAAGCGCGACTTCCCTGACCGGATAGGCGACATCGAGCTGTACGATCCCGCGTTCTCGCCTGCTGACCGCCTGGCCCTGGAGACGCTGGGCCTCCAGGTCCTGCCCACCAACGAGCACTTCCGGAGGCCAGCCGACAAGCCGACCCTGTTCTTCCTGCCCTCCGCGAACATTTGGCAGGTGGGGAACTTGCTCGAGGCCAACTGGTGCGCGTCCAGGTCCAACCGGATGATGATTTTATCAAACTCACTGCACACTTCGAACCTGGATCAGAAGCTCGCGGAAAATGATCCGTCTTGGCATCACCAAGTGTACACAGGCATACTCAGCAAGTACGCTAGGAAATTCGATATCCCGACCGATTTTCACAGCTCTCTTCGCTACATCTTTGGCCACCTCTCTTTCAGTTTCTTCGACATCGACCCTAAGGTTGATCTGGAGAGCCTCTTGCCAGGTATCTGCGAGCTTCTTGACTCGATTATCATACATGTTTCGCGTCAGCTTGGAATCAATCGGTGCGCGGTTCCATCGGTGTTCGTTAGTTTGTCGATGATTGACATTTGAATTCGTTGCCAACATGCCGAAGGACTTCATACAACTTGTTCTTGATAAAATAAAAAAATAAAAACAACTGCAATGACCCGTGATTATCGAGTGAAACCCGATTGAAACGCGTAGGATTGTCCGACCAAGGATTTACAGAGTCCGAAGAAAGCGATCAAAGATCACCATGTGGATCGGCGGATCATTTTCTTTTCAATAGCTTAATGGGGTTATTATGATTTCGGGAAAAGTGTAAAAAAAGTCCTAAATCTATTGCATTGGTGTTAATTCAGTCATAAACCTTTTTATTGGTGCCAATTTAGTCCTAAAACTTTTGCATTTGTGCCAATTGAGTCCTTCCGACCAATTTTGACTGGAAATTGATGACGTGGACGCCGGCCGTTCGTCAGCGCTGACGTGGACATTTTAAATAATTTTTTAGTTTTTTTCTTTTTCCTTTTCTTTTCTTTTCCTTTTCTTTGCTGTTTTTCTTAAGGGGGCCGACAAGGGTCACCGGCCCTAGGCGAGGGGGTCCCAACCCTTGTCCAGATTTGAGCCAGGCGAGGGCTCCGTGACCCTCGCCGGCCCCAAGCGAGGGCGTCATGCCCTCACCTAGACCCCGCGAGGGCCACAACGCCCTCACCCGAGGCCAGGACCCCCTTGCCCAGGGCCGGTGACAGTCGCCAGCCCTCGCCTGTGGTTGACGAGGGTTGGCCAACGACCCTTGCCGACCCCCTTAAGAAAACCAACAAAGAAAAGAAAAGGCTAAAAAATTATTTTAAAATAAAGAAATTTATTTAAAATGTCCACGTCAGCGCCAGCAAATGGTTGGTATCCACGTTATCAATTTCCGATCAAAATTGGCCGGAAGGACTCAATTAGTACAAACGCAAAAGGTTTAGAACTGAATTGGCACCAATAAAAGGTTTAGAACTGAATTAGCACTAATGCAATAGGTTTATGATTTTTTTGACACTTTTCCCTTATGATTTCTGTGGTCTTATTCTGAAATTGCTGATGGACTTGACCTCCTCCTTGTAGATGATTTTAAGCAAAGGAGAAAAGAGAGGCTGCAGAAATCCGACGACGACGGCGCGGAGTGCCTCAATAACCACGATGATCTAAGAAAGTAAGCAACGTCAATCTTAATGTGCTGGTCTCCTAATTTCTTTTACCCCGACATCTTCGCACGTTTCTGTCCTTGCAAACATAAACAGCAACTTAGATAGATTAGTTCATTTCAACCTCCACCTAATTCCCATACACAATCTTGAAAGATGATATGTAGTGCCTTTGTCGCATTGATTCGTATGTCTTGACGAGGGAAAAGTACCAAAAAAGTTCGAAATCTAGTGCATTGATACCAATTTAGTCCTAAACTTTCTAATTTGACCAATTTAGTCATAAACCTTTCCTCACTGGTACCAATTCAATCCATCCGAGCAATTTAGGCTAGAAATCACTAATGTAGACGTCAACCATCCTATGTGACATGATTGGCACTAACGTGGACATTTTAAATATTTTTATTTATTTTTATTCCTTTCTTTATGTTATTCCCCTATTTAGGGCTAGCCTCATCTGCCACAGGCTAGGGTCGGCCTCGTCAGGCCTTGCTTGGTGAAGGTGCAACCTGGCGAGGCCCTCAACCCTCGCCTAGGCGAGGCGCTAGGCGTGACCAGGCAAGGTTGACCCTCGCCGACCATGGCCTGTGGTTGATGGTCAGTGAGGGCCACCGGCAATTAGGGGAAGAAAAAACGAAAGGAAAAAAATTCAAAAAAATATTTAAAATGTCCATATCAGCATTGGTCGTGCCACGTAGAACGGTTGGTGTCCACGTTAGCGATTTTCGGCATAAATTGGCCGGATGAACTGAATTGATACCAATAAGGAAATGTTTATGATTAAATTGATCTAATTGAAAGGTTTAGGATTGAATTAATACTAATGCAATATGTTTAGAACTTTTTTTGTGCTTTTTCTGTCTTGACGATGTGTATATGTATGAACAGTGTCGGATCGAATTGAGATTTCATGAGATTTTAACCACTTAGGCACTTCAGTGGGAAGTTCAGTCAATTGAGGGAGACTGTTCAGTGTCTTGAGGAAAAACATTTTCCTATGAAATACGAATGTGCATGAGATAGAAGTTATACATGCGAGATCAAAGTGGTGTATATTTACACTGCAATTCCTAGCCGCTTCTAATTTCATGGACACAATTTGCAGCCTCTTGGAGGAGTTCTTTTGGGAACATTTCGAGCCGGGAGATGAGTTCGCTCAATTGGACGGATACCGCTTTCCTCGGCGACACCGCTGCAAGTGGTGGCCGCCTCCTGCCGGTTGGTTGAAGCTGAACTTCAGCGGCAAAGCCCACAACGGAGCCTTGCCCGCGGGCTGCGGTGGGATCCTCCGCGATGAGCACGAGGACATGATCTTAACGTACAGCTGCGGCCTCGGCGAGCTGGCGGACACCAAGGTGGCGAACGCAGAGGCACTGAGAGCAGGCATGAGGCTGCTGGAGGACGTTCCAGGAGGAGTGAAACAGTTGGTCGTGGAAGGGACGGACCTCAGCATCGTGAGATGGGCCAGTGCCGGGCCGGAGCCGCCGGAGAAGGTCAAGGAAGCGGTGGACGACATCCTCGAAGCCATGGCGAGGATCAGGACGGTGACACACCACGTGTACGAGGAGGCCAACGAGGCTGCGATCGAGTTGGCTAAGGAAGGTGCAACGGCAACCTCGCAAGATCAACGCGTTTGGATTTCCTCCAAGATAAGAGGTAAATGGGCTAAACACCTCGCAAAGCTAATCATCAGGTGATCCGGTGGAGAGAATGAAGGGATTTAAGCCAATCACTTACCTTTTTCCCAGTGTTATAAGCTCAATTTAGACCTTCACTGCATGTTCTTATGATATAGGGATAAGTATACTGAAAGTTCTAAAACTTGTCACGAAAGTATAACTGAATTCTAAAACATTCAAAAAATGCAATCAAGTCGTAAAACTTATCGCAAAAGCGTAATCGAGTCGAGTCCTAAAATATTTAAAATGTCCAATAAAGTCCTAAAATTTATCACAAAAGTACAATCAAGTAATAAAACTTTCAAAAGGTGCAATCAATAGAAGGACCTGCTTTCATCAATTTGACGAGTTTCAAGACTTGATTGCAACTTTTGAAAGTTTTAGGACTTAATTACATTGTTGCAACAAATTTTAGGACTTAATTGCACTTTTCGAAAGTGTTAGGACTCGATTCTACTTTCGTGACGAGTTTTAAGACTTTCAATGCACTTATTTCTTTTAAAATATGATGAACTATCCTGGATTTCTCCTGCATTATTGGCACTTCTCTACGTTGGATCAATTCCAGACACGAAAGTTTGCGAAGTCAGTGGAGACCCTTCTTTTTGCCAACTCAACCCCACTTTTCATTTTCCTTGAGCAGCCGACGCAAATGGAAGAAACTAACGACGCAAAAGACAGAGGAGAAGAAGTGGGCAGAACATAGGAGAGTGAGAGCCGCAAGAGAAGAGAAGGAAACCGAGAGAGAGAGACAGAGGAGGCGGGTTTCGCCGCATCGCACGCTCCGGAGGTCTCGCCAAGCCGGAATGAATTAATTCCATTTCGAAGCACTCGGCAAGAATTAAAAAGAGATAAGTTTTTGTGTGCTTTATAGGACTAAAAATTAAAAGGAGATTAGCTTTAACCCAAAACTTTTAGTGCAACTCAGCTTTCGTGACAAGTTTAACCCAATTATTGAAATATTTACTCTCTCTTTTTTCAACAGTTGAAATTCGTGTTGTCTAAGTCTGGATGTTATGTATTGTCTTCTATATTTTGTTTTTTACGGTCATCCCTACTTGAGAGTCCCCATAAAAAAAAAAATAAGCATGAAGTAGGAATAATTTATTACTATTGATATTCTCTTTATATTTTGGGCAAAAGCCACCAAAGACCCTAAACTATGTCCATTGTGACACATTTACCCTAAACTTTTTTCCGTAACACCAAAAATCTTAAACTTGTACCCGTATGACATATTTACCCTTTTTCAAAATTCTATCAATGAGAACCGTTAAAAATCTACCTACATGAATGCCAGAAAGGAAACAGTGTTGACATGGTGCCCATGCGGCTTAAGTGAAATAAAAACGACGTTATTTTAGCTAAAAAAAATCATCTAACGGAATATTGACGGGGGGTAAATGTGTCAAATAGATATAAATTTGGGATTTTTTATGTCGCAAGAAAAAGTTTATGGTAAATGTGTTACAGTGGGCATAGTTTAGAGTTTTTGAAGTCACAAAAAAATTCAAGATAAATATATCATAGAGAGTAGAGTTTGGATTTTTTGTGGCTTTTTCCCTTCTTCTTTTTTTCATCAATCAACTGAATTTATAATTACTCCCACTTCCCGCTTCTAGCTCCAAATTCCACAGCATTTAATCGTTATGCTAAGTGCATCAATCTTTTGCGAGTACTCCTTCAACTCCACCGATGGGAATCATCCTCAATGAGGACAGGAATTAGGGATAACATGAATAACATAACCCTGTCTATTAAAGTATCACGTCTTAATTAGAAAAAAACACAACCTGAACTAGGAAAAGAGCTCAAACAAAGACAGCAATAAAAGTATGAAACTGCATATGTTTCGCTTCGCTCCAAAAGCCACACTCACAATACTAAATTCATCACAACTAAAAACGTGCGCGCTCACGCAAACTCCTTGCAAATTATGATCAACCATCGTTGTACGTTGTGGGTGGAGAAGTCCTCAGGCATTCCCCCAGCCGAAACCGAAGTTGCTCAATGGAGATGGCATGTATCCATAGTCAAACTCATTGCCATTGTTGTTACATGAGAAATCGAATAAGGACGATGATCCATCCTCTGGTCCTGCCTGGGGCTGATAGGTTGGAGTGTTATTGCAGTCTGATAAAATGTCATCCATTGGCTGCCATGGCCAGGGGAGTGATTCCGTTAACTCTCCCACTGACATCTGCATTCATAACAATGTCGATCATATAAAACAACCCATCTTAAGTACCTTTACGGAAACAATCTTGAAGTACGAAATGAAAATAGTCCCACAGATGTTGCTTATGTGATAATGCAGTCATTAGTAATTTGGCCATAGATAAACCAATGAGTCTCTGTGACTTTGACATGCTCTATAGGACTTGGGCTAAATCCAATCTATGGGTGTCTCTCACCTCGGGTTGAGTACCAACAGCTTCATGGCTATCAGCAACTTCATTGTTGGGGTTGTCACAGTAGCTCGAATAATCCCCTTCTTGATTCACAGGGGTCTCTGATACATTGCTATTGTGTGTGTAAGGGCTGTTTGAATAGCCTTCGGGGCTGATCGTTGGAGCTTGACCCATCATCAGCTTCTTGTCCTTCTTTTTCTTTATCCGACATGCCACATAAGGCAGCATCTGCGTATACATCCACGAACAACATTAGCAATAGAGAAACAAGCCGCAGCAACTACAAAAGCATGTCTCGAATGTTATTTATAACCGATCACGTTGTGCAAATGAATGAAGACCAGAATGTCACCTCATTTTCGTCGTGATTATCGCCCAAACACTTGGGATTTAGGTGATATTCATGCATAACCCAGTTGGTCCTTTTGCCTTTAGGCATGCGGCCTTCGTGGTACACTAGCGTCTTCCTGATTCCTATCTGCACACCAGTGGCGTCGTCCGTGATGGCGGGTGCCTTGCCGGTCGGTTTCCAATAACCGGCTTTGGTTGTCCGGTCGGAGCGGTTGCTGTTCAAGTACTTGCGCTTCACGGGACAAAAGAAATACAGCTCCTTACCGTCGAACATGTGACCAAACAGGGAGGGCAATTGCCAAGGTTCGAATTCGCACACATCGATCCCCGGTATCATGTCGTGGTACTGTCCATCGGGCTGTCCGAGAATCTTGGGCTTCAAGTAGTGTACCAGAAGCTCCTCATCAGCGGGATGGAATCTGACTCCTGGAGGGAGCGATCTCGTCACTTCTGAGATCGTGTTCTCCATCTGGATCACCAACTTGTGCAAGCAGAGAGAGGAAGATCAAGACGAAAGGACTCAGGTTTTGTGGGTGGATTCGAAGTGAGGCAGGATTCACAGTGGCCACTTGTGGGGAATTTATAGTGTGGACTCGTGCATTGACTCGTTGACTGACATTGCTTAGTTCCTACGTCTGTCCTGTTCCTGCAGTCTTCCCCTTCATTCACACATGACGTGCCTCGCTTGCTTGAGAACAGTACAGCCACACTACTCAGAGTTTACTCGACCCGGTTATTTCATAAAAAATAAATAATTCGGAGAACATTTTTCTAAAAATTGAACTCATTCAAGAACTTTCCTATGAGTAAAACAGACGGTATATTTTTCGAGTCAATATGCGCAGTGTTAAAATATATGCATTCAAGACCAAACTGTGTTATTTAATTGGTCCTGTAGTGGAAAAAACAATGTTGCACAACTTTAATGATTGAGAATAGACCGTTCGTGTCCTCGTCGAACAAGGAACTTAAGAGGATCACCATGCGATGGCACTTACAGTTACGTTATTGTTTCCCCCACATGTTTCATTATTCCCTTTCTTTTGGAAAAATTATCTAAAAAGTCATAAACCTATTGTACGGCGGCTAATTTATTTCTAAACCTTTCAATTTTGTCTTAAACTTTTTGACGATTTGCCAATTTAGTCTTAAATCTTTTGATTGTGCCGATTTAGTCCTAAACTTTTGAAGATTTGCCTATTTAGTCATAAATCTTTTGACAATTTGTCAATATAGTTATTTCGGCTAATTATTCAAATAATAGATTTAGAACTATATTGAAAAAACTTCAAAAGGTTTAGGACTGAATTGGCAAATCATCAAAAGGTTTAAAACTGAATTGATACAATTGAAAGGTTTATAACTAAATTGAAAAAAACGTTAAAAAGTTTATGATTAAATTGACAAAATTGAAAGGTTTAGGAATGAATTGACCGCCATATAATAGGTTTAGGACTTTTTGAACATTTATCATGTCTCTTTTGTTTACCATTTGTTTATAAATTTCCAATACATGTATTTACATGTAATGAAAAATTCGGGTAGAATGAAATTTTGGGGTTGAGCCGCATCGTCATAAAGTTCCATGGCATCCCGCTTTTCTTTACATTAACTAGAAGGAAAGAAAAACACTTTATCATCTCATTTAATCTGGTATAATGTTTCTAGAACAATGAATCAACATCGATTTGCCTTGCTTGTTAATTTGGATGTAATTTAATATATAAGCCAATGGATGTATTCTCACCAATCAAGAATATGTTTCCCTTATGTATTATTGATGTGCGATGTTTATATTAATTATTATATAAGAGTTATGAAAAGTGGCTAGAACTATATAACAAGTCACCAACCTATTGAATGGCTATCGATCTAGTCACAAACTTTCAATTTGGCTATAGTCCTAAGACAACTTTCTAATGTTGGCTGGAAATCGCTAATGTATTGGTCCAGTCATCACTAGCCATTCTAATGTAGTCCTTTTTCTTCTTCTTCTTCTTCTTTCCCTTTTTTCCTTTCTTCCCTCCACCCATCGCCAAGACATCGACAATGGCCGGCGCTGACCCTAGGCAAGGCTCACTTGTGACCAGCAAAGGTCACCGTCCATCACTTGTGGCCAAGCATATCCTCAAATGCCAATCTTTCTCGTCAACCCCCTGCCGGCCCTCTCCGGCGATGGGCCGGTGGCGGCAAGGGCCTGCCGCCCTTGCCCCCAACGCCGCTTTTTTTTTTTTCTTGTTTTCCTTGTTTTTTAAATTTTTTTATTGAATAAAAAGGTAAAAGAATCATTTCTTGCAAGAATTGATTCTAGCCCTAGAAAATCACTTCTCTACCAAATACAAATCTCATTCAGAAGTAGAAAACTGTTCCAGAAGTTATTCTTTACCAAAGGCATTTCTGCTCCAGAATCACTTCTGGCAGAGAATTAAAAATTTTAACAAATTATCAAACGCACCATGGCCTGGGAGTGATTCTCATTTGCTAATCTTAATCAATCACCCAATTACACCGCAAATACAATTTTCCTGTACAACAGTATAAAAACTTCAACCATTTCTCATACATGAAAGAACCCATGTTAGCTAATTACATATAAACCACTTTCACGAGGCTACAATACTCATCATATACATTGTAATCGTATTGACCCGGTACAATTCCTGTACGGTATGTATTTGCTTCTTATTCCTAAGACTCGTGATCCTATTGAAAAGAATTAAAAAAAAATTCTTTAACTTTAGTGGCATTTTGGATCTTATATTACAGGACATCTCAAAAGGCACACAGCTGACTCATGTGATCAAGGAAGCAATGGCCAGGCAATTATCAGCCATATGGCTAAGCTTACTATCCTGGCCAGCCATCGGCGAGCTCCCCCCGGAGAACTCGTCCTCGCACGTCCCATAGTCCGTCACTGCCGCACTCAGCATGCTGTTTATGGTCCCTATGTCCCGGTTTGGGATCGCATCCGTTGCGGCCTGGAAGTTGTCCAGCGCATCAATATAGTTGTCGTGGCAGTCCTTGAGGCTCATCAAGGTCTTGGCATCCACTTGCGACATCTCAATGAGCCTTCCTAGCACCATCATTGCGAGCTTGGTCTCCGCAGTTGCCGCCTTGATGGCTGCCTGGAGCAGCGCGATGGGCTCCGCCAGCAGCGCCCTCCCGACCAGGAACGGGGCAAGGGTGGAGACGCAAAGGGCAGGGTGATCAGTCATGTCGCACACCTTTTTTATCGCGAGGTTGGTCACTCCGGCCTTAATCAGGCTGCCCCTAACCACGGTACTGGCCTCTACATTGGTTGGTGGAGGATCCGCATCTGCGGCCTGTGAGCTTTGTGTAGGAGCAACCATGGAGGGTGGAGGAGGAATCAATTCTAGTGATGGAGACGGTTCGTGGGATGGGAAGGCATTGGAGTTCGGAGGAGAGTCGGGCGACGGAGATGGTCCAATGGGAGTGGAGTTGCGAGGAACGCAGATTGCCTCGGCGGGGTTGAGAAAAACGAAAGAGAAGAAGGACATTGTGAGAAGGATTCTAATGTTCTTGTTCTCCATTAGTTGCCACTTTAGTTTTGCGCCCTTCAATTGATTCGGAAGTAGGATGAAAGGGAATAAAATTGGAGGATAAGAGATTATAGAGATTAAGATAAAAGAGTCGCGAGTAAAGGGATTCGATTTCTCTTCTGCTCCTCCTAAAGAAGTAGCTGAGCATGAATACAGGACGAGAAGGGATGTATCAGTCTCAGGTTTTTGAGATATATCAGCCTCATTTCTCGGAGGCTAACAATGGTGTTCATGTACTCAGCTTGTGTACGTTAGTCCAAGAATATACCTACTAAAATTAACAGAAGTACACCTGACGAAACTCATAATGAGATTGTCCAATTTAAGATTGATACATGTCCGTTTTCCCTAACCTGAACGTCGTATATTTCCCAAAAGATCATCTACTATTTCTTTGTATCTAGGAGTAGTCCAACGGGTGCGTCGGGCCACAAGTTAAAGGGTAACTTCTTGCGCAACAGGCCGGCTTCTAGTTAAGACCGAGATAGCAAATTACTGTCAGGCTCATGATCAAGTCTAACTACATTGGCCAATACTTGTGCACATGGCATCCATCTTTCGATACCAAAAGCAAGACGTCACGTATTCATGTCATTTCATTTGATTAAATGAATGGTTTCAAGTCCTTCGAATTTTAAATTAAGAGAAGAACTTGTACAATTTTCCCTCCTCAAAGTTACTTCCTTAATCCATTTAGAAATTCCCTCTCATCACAATATTATACATACATACCACAGAGCTGAGAAAGGCTTGAGGTACTCAACAAATCAAACCCCTGCTTAAGATAAGAAGGAACTAAAAATAAGATGAGAAGCCATGAGAAGCAACTCCGAGATTATAACCAAGAGCTACGCCTCTGCAAATTAAAATGCCACTATATGACACCCAAAGTTGTCCAAGATCAAATTTTTTCGGTCCAACAAAGTTTACTTTGCAGAAACTGAAGAACGACATATACACCAACTATGAAATTCATGTAAATTCGCCGCAGCATCGCGACAGCAAAACTTACTTTCCATGGTTTTTCATCCTGGATATCCTCAAGGACTAGGAACCCAATCAGCTAGAGAATGCAGGTGAACTTATTTCTTGATCAACACGAGGAGAGAATGCGAACCAATTAGGTCTCCTGTTCTGTGCTCTTCACGACGGTCACAGGGCAAGATCCATTGTTCACGACATAGTTGCTCACACTCCCCAGTATGGCCCTGCACCGATACGACAGACAAACTGCATCAGTCTTTTCAGCAAAGCATTTGAAGAGAGGAAGAGAAGCATCTCAATTGCACAATCAACTTGAGGCCACTTAGCTACATCTTCCCATTAAAACAATCCTCCTTAGGGGCAAATCAAGAATAAATAGCACTTCTCAGGAAAACTTTCTCTTGTTCTACGAGAATGAGGTTAGATAGTAAATGTTAACTTTTAAATATGATAAAATTGTGTCGGCAAACAGAGTAAGCCAGTAAATAATGACTGATGAGACCTGCACTAGATTCCACAAGACACACTAATAAGTTTCTATTCCTTGCTCGCATCATGCTTCGTCTTGTCAAGACATGCATCAGTAGAATGGATCTTCACAGCATCTTTCATCGAGTTCAAGCCAATCAATTAAGCCATAAGGCAAAATTAACCATTTTTATCCTAGCACATAATGGTGCACATGCCAATGCATATTCAACAGCACCAAGGGGTCAGAGTTGGCTGCAATCGATTGTACCTCTTCAGCTTGCCAAGGCCCCTGTTTCCAATTATGAGACAGCTCAGGGGGATTTTGTCTATCGCTTCACAGATCTTCTCACGTGCATCTCCCCAGTAGATCTTCATAACCACCACAACCTGCACAAATAGACATCGAATCAATCGTCTCTTTCTATAAGACAGTTATACATACAGCTTACGCAAAAATGCGAGGTCAGATTATAAATCCATACGCAGAACTTACCTCCTTCTGCCTAGCAATGTTGCTGACGATGTCGATCGTCTCTGGATCAGGCTTCACCCCATATTTCTTCATGATAATGGGATCAGAGCACTCATCCAGAGGGATAAGAGCTGCCCAAGAAACAAAACGAATGAACCCCAAATGACAGACACACGCATATACACAGAGATCAATGAACTAAACTAATCCAAAAAATAATAGATTCAAGAAACAGATCGTTTCTCAAGATAAAGATTCCATTTTTAGGGTCCATTGCAGGTTAACTGAACTCATTTACCATGAAATCCAGATGGAATAACCAAGAACACATAAACAATCATTAACTTATCTGGGAAAGGAACTTCAGAACAAAAGAGCCAGGATCTATTGCTAGGACACAAAAGAGAACAAAAACAAACAAAAGACCACTAAAAATGAAAAACCCATGATGAAAAAAAGAGCAGAGTGTATTTTTATACATGATCTCTATCCAATCTATCTTCTGTCTCACTTCTTTGAAAATCATCTCTTCTAGCTGAAGAAGGGAAAAGAAAATAGCAAAAGTGGGATTTATCACATGGATCGACATCATATCAACTCTGATCTCTAGCCACTGATCCCCACACACTTACACACACATACAGAGAGAGAGAGAGAGAGAGAGAGAGAGAGAGAGAGAGAGAGAGAGAGAGGATTGCATTACGAGAGCCGGTGGCTCCCCAGAGCTGCATCTCGCCTTCCTCGTAGTTACCCTCCGGGCGAACGGTGATGAGGATCAGGTGATCGCCGTCGCGGACGACGTTGTCCACCGCCCACTTCACCGCCTTCTTGCTGCATGCCGAGAAATCCACCGCCACCCCAACTCTCCTGTCCCCTTCCATCTCTCTCTCTATCCCTCTCTCTCAAACAAACTCAACCAAACCTCAGTCCTCAGATATTTTCTCCTTCTGCTTTCCTGGTGTCGGTCAAGAAAGGCAAATCGAGAGGCTGAGATCAAGCAGAAAGAGACTCGTCCAAAGGAGGAAGGCGCTGTTTCTGAGGGATGCACCGTGCAGATGATGCAACGCTAGCCTGTTTTGACAGCGTGATGCGATGCGCCTATCGTCTACTCCTGGAATTCTTGATGGTGATGATGGCAAGGCGAGGGAATCTTTCCTGGCCAGAGGATCTGACGGTGGAGAGAGGAGGGCATACGTGCATCCCAGATGTAGGGGATAAATCCCCTGTGGGTGTTGAATTATGAGCATACGGCACGGCCGAGTAGTGCTCTACTACGTATGTTTTGTCGGAACGTGATCTGTGTTTTGCGCCGGTACTTCACTGCCCAACGTGGCGTTCCCACTTGGGCTTAGAGTTTTTTCTTTCCTTTAGCTCGGATGCCCCTCCCACTAGTCGAATTTATTTCCCAGTCCTTTTCTAGAAGGGAAGTTGATATTTCATCCATTTTCTTCGCCCTTTTTAATCTTTCTCCTTCTTTCGTTTTCAAAGACAAAAGGGGAGTTGTTGGCTCGGAATTTCTTTCTGTAAAACGACATATTCATGAATTAACTAAGCAAAAGGATCCCTCAAGATAGCAAAAGGAGAAAAAAGAGAAGAGTATTCGACTACTCCCCATAAAACATTTCTTCAAAAATTCTTCCAAAACAAAATTAAGAGTCCTCTATTCTAGGTTGAAAATTCTTCTTTCGAGAGTTTTAAGTATGCTGATTGATAGGTCATATCCTGTGTAGTTTTTTCGTGACAGCTTCAATTATAAAAAAAAAGGTATTGCTATTTTTATTTGGACAAACACCTCAAATTCACCGCACCTCTGAAGTTGTAATAGCTCATAACAGTTTTTAAAAAAAACCATCTCACTCGGCTTCAAGACGATGTAGTCTCGGCACATGTATTGTCGGACACACAAGTCGCGACACTGTGCAACACATCGGAGTTACAAATTAGCTACAAATATACCTAAAGCGTCTAAACTTAACTGTGCATGCTATTTATAAATCTCTAAAGTTACTAATCATGCCTATGTATCTTTCTATTCACCTTTCTCCAAACGGGGGACATGCTTTCATTCCAAGCGTCACATTGACAACTGCCATATACTTTTCCTTCCTTTTGTTTTTTCCTATCTTTTTTTAAATTTTCAAGGAGGTGCCTGACATTTGGTGATATTATGATTTAGTCCAATAATGCAGTCAGATATGAGAATCTTGATGCAATTTTAACTCATACATCATGTTCAATTCCGAATTTTTAATGACCAAATTGACCCTATACCGCTCCGCCATCTTATCTGCCAGTGCAAATCTTTTTGGGATCACATGGGACTGAATTGAAATAAAAAGAAAGAATTAAAATGACGTTGACTTTCTACGGCCGCCACCCCTTTAAATTATCCATTCACTAGAAAAATGCAAATTGCACTTCAAAGACAATTCCAAAGTTAGATAACGACCCTATTTTCAACAGAAGATAAGACTAATAATAACATTCGAGTCCATTGAACAATGACAAGGTTTGTGCCAAATTGTTAATTTGCAGCAGCAATGATTGCTTAGGTGGGCAGAAGGAAAAGAAACTGATCAAATATCTACAATTTCTTCTCTATTCTTCATTCAATTTTGAGCCTTTTCTTGGCCCAACAATTTTGAGGAAGTGATTAATTTGTGCTGAGGAGGTTTGCTCCCAAATCCCTAAGCATGGGCATTGGTTAGTAATCTTTAATACCATTAAAAGTTGTAAGTTATGCCTACAGCGGCACCAATACCTTCTTTTTGTGTGATAAAAAAGCTTAAATTACGTTCTTGTAACACCAATACTTTAAGACTTTTTTGTCACCATAACTTCTAAATAGTAGCCATAATGATACTAATATCTCAAAGTTCAGCCACACTGGCATAGCGTACTGGCAACACAAAAATAAATTTTTGGATATTGATGCCACGGTGAATGAAGTCTAGGGTTTTCAGTTGAAAACGAAGGGCGTTTTTGTCATGCTAATACAAATTTGGGGGTTTTAATGACACAAAAAAAAAAAGTTTGGTGTTTTAGCATTACAACGGGCGTAGTTTAGGATTTTGTTGGTATTTTCCCGAAAGTTTATAACAAGAAATAGAATGTTCATTTTTCATAATTACAAAAAGGCCAGAATTGTTTTTGCATCTACACTGCTCTTTTTTTCTGGTCAATTTCCTTTTGAAATGAGAGCATTCACGTAAGCAGGCAAATTAAACAAGGCCAGTTGCTTCTTCTTCAACCAGAATGATTGCTTCAGTGGAATTTCTGCTGAACAAGTTGACAATAAAAAGTCTGAAAATCTTGATGAAATGGGTGACACATAGAGAGTAGGGAGACAACTACACATGTATGACATGAACTCATGCCATTGCAAATTGGGTTGGCTACCATTTTGTTTTTCTTCCTGTTCTTTAGTCAAAGATGAGCACCTTCTTGTGGAGGAAATTAATGGTTGTCCGGTAGAATGAACTCGAGGCTTCGACAGATTACTTGTGCGCGAAGCAACAGAAACTTGAACCCGTAAAAGAAAAGAGGAGCTAACATGACAATAAAGCGGCTCATTCGCACAATTGGGTGTGCTAGTTATGGTGGAGGAAGAACGACAACGCAGAGAACAGCGTCCCGATGACTATCATGATTAGGATGATAATGGCCACGACGACAAGTGCGGGCAGTTTACTTGCTTGTTGATCAGTCTTCTGGCCCCGCTTCGATGTCCTACGCCTTTTCCTGTCGATGTACTCGTTCATCTGTATGCAGAGTTCTTCATAGTGGGAATCCTCTAAGATCACATCCTTGCACAGATCGCCAAACAGTTTGAAAACCTTGGCGTCGCCGTCCAAGTAGTTTGATACTATATGCCGTTCACAGAACAGCTTCTCGTCCTTCTCTGAGGACAATAGTTTGTGAATGAGATAAGCATAAGAAGTCACGCACTGAGTGTTGACGCACCGACATTGCTCGAGGGCGATTAGGTTCCTCAAAAGGGTCTCCGTCCTCTGATTGATTCTCAGAGCCGGGACATGGAGGACGCCTTTACTAAATTTGACGTCTAACACGCTTCCAGTCACCGATCTTTTGAACTTGATTCCGGCAACTTGAAGTTCGACCGCACACTTAATCAGATCCTCCCGTGTCAGTGCATCTTTCTTTGAGTAATTCACTGGTATCAAACAGTTGTGTATTAAGTCGAGCAAATGACGAGCTTCTTCATTTAACTTTTCTCGGAGATGTTCCTGTTCTCCGGGGATCATACTCTTGAAGAACTGAAAGGCAAGATCAAACAGAGAATGTGTGCACTGTTTCGGAATTGGCACGATCTGAAACAAACGCTGAAGAACGAACAGAGGAATCTGATTCTCCAGCAGCACCAGATCGTACCTCAAGTTATAGAGCTTCCCCGGAGTGCAAAAGAGAGGATCATTCCTACATCGGAGGCTCCTGTTCAAGCACTTGATGAAGAGTTCAAGGATGAAACATCCGTCAACAATCATCATTTCAATGAAATCGTTGCTGGAGAGGTTGAGCTCTCCTTCATAGGACAGACGCGCTTGGTTCTCCAACTCTCGGAGCGATTTCACACACTTGTCCAAGGTCAATCCTACGTCGGGGTTTCGGTTTAGGAGTGTAAATAAGTAGCGCCACTTGTGATCCTCCATATCCTTGAGAGTTGGTTCACCTCGGTGATAAGGTCCGACAGAGACCAATTCCGGGAAGTAGTCACTCCTATTTTCCCCACACAGTCGCTCGGGCACTCTGCAGATACTGATTGAGGATGATCTCTCCACCATCTTTTCCTGAATGCAAGACACGAGATCATCTTGAATTTCGACCGAAACATGGTCTCGGGCCACTGACTGTGCCTGCATTTGATTAAGCTATTTCGATCATTCGTGGGAGGAGCTATTTCCAAATGGTTTTGATTTGAGCTCTATGTTCTTCTCAGCAAGTGATGTCTGAAGGACCCAATATACTCATCTGTTAGGATCGAACGAGGCATGTCAAATAAATCGATACATGCTACCATTAAGTGGGAGAAATGAAAGCAGCTGGTTGCACTACATCTAAGTTAATGCGTCAATTTAAGAACTTAAGCAGAGGTATAAAAGTTAATTAGATAGGTTAAGTACTTCGGATTATGGTAAGCAGAAGAACTGGTTCTAATAGTTCCTTCAAATCATGTCGATTCTCAAAACCGCTGCATAGTCCAAAAATCTACTGAAGCCTCAACCGCAATGCATAGTACAGCAAAGTACCAAGACTGCCGCACTAAAAGTTACAGCAAAGCCAAAGAGACCGGCATTCGCCATCATGAAACGAATAGCAACAAAATCAATAAAGCCGAAGTCCACAAGATGACGTCAAGTAGTTCATTAACATCATGGATATCATAAAATCGCATGAGAGCAAGCAGAAAATGCTTCACATGTTGGAGCTTGAAACTAGAATTCAAACCCCTGAACTGGAAACTCAAAGCCATGATACAATTACCTCAAATCAACTAAAGAAACAGTTGAAGGCGCTTTGCTGAAATAATCCACCGAACAACAGTTTGATCTGATATGGTGGACGTGCTATGTTATGCCCTGCATGAAACACAAGGAACCGTTGTCCAGAAATAGCTTCAGGATAGAGGTAAAACCGATGAGATAAATACTCGAGATAAATGTGGAAAACGCCTCAAAGATGGGTAGGAATCAAAGGTAACTTGAGTAGATTGATTTAGACAAACAAGAAGGAAGCTCTTCAGTGTAGAGCCGCTAATCCCTTCTGAAAAGTTTCTCAGAAGAGGCTAGAATGTAACTTTATTCAATTTAGACGTATCCGATTACTCATAGGAGAATTCAAGACCTGATTTGTTAATTTGTTAAAGCAAAGCATGTAGAAATAGGAATGGAATGTCAATTGAGTAAGCGCGGTTATGAGAAATTAACAAATGCCGGCGTAACGTGTCTCAAGGCTGGAACTGATGTCATTACTGTACCACAGCTTGCTGTCAAAGCCAAGAACATATCACAGTGACCAGACAGAAGGAAGTCACAGTTATTTACCTCTTTTCGGTAAGTGGGATGCTTTATAAAGACATAAGCCGGCTCAAATCGCACACGCTTTGCCCCTTCACATGATAAAACCAGCTTGCTATGTGGAACTGCTAGCTTTTGCAACTAAAACCCTTTCGAGAATCAGAATTTCTTTTTATATATTCCTCTGGCAAGATCATTGTTAGACCTTAAAAATCTGATTATTCTCTTCAAAAAGAGCGTTATTTGCACCCCTTGTACTTTGCATCTTCACTAGCGTGCTACAACTAGTATTACCTTTGGACTCTAAAGGTTAAGCGAATCCCTCTAGCTCTCACATAAAAAAGGCTCGTAAGCATGGATTCAAATGTAGTTCCAATTACTGAAAAAATATGTTCATCAAGAAAGGACCATCCGTTGGTGAAAATATTCGAAATGGGAATAAATGAATCAGACTTTAAGGCGTGATAACACTTTCTTTAAGGATTTATTTGTCCCACAACGTTGCTAATGATTTCTATTAAATAACATCCAGGATACAACAAAGTCTCACACGAGAGTATTAGATAGCAATTCTAATACTTCTCCAAGAACTCTCTGGAAAACAAACGAAAAAATGGCTGCTTCTTTGTTTTTTAAAGGAAAAACGAAAATGGAAGAACGAAAATGGAAGGATGAAGATAAGTGAATTGAATAATACCGTAGAATTTATATTAGCCAAAATCGCGCAATTATTCGCACATCCACACGCGAATATCGTGGGATCTAGCCTACTAGCCATTTTCCTTCATTTGTAGGAATAAATAACACCCGCACTAATAAAATGACCCACTTGCCCACATCATTTCTCTTCCGTGGGACAAGAAAAACACCTTTTTTGTTCATTTTACAAACAAAAATTCAACACCATCAAATCAGACATTGAAATAGGTTTTGTTGGATTGGAGCATACACGAAACACACACACACACCCCACCCCCCCGCTCTCTTTTCCTCAATATCTCTCTCTAAGCTCTCTCTCTCTCTCTTTCTCATCCATTTGTCTACAGCCTCATATCGGAGGTTGTCGACACTCCGCTTTCAAATTACTCCCCTCGCTCCATTGAAGAGCTTGAATATATATATATATATATATATATATATATATATATTAGCAGGTTGCAATAGATATTTCCCACAGCATACAGGCAACATAAGAATTACGTGGTTTCACGCTCAAATCAAGAAAGAACTAACAACTTCATAGAATATAATAATAAAAATACAAGCAAAAAGATGCAGCAGCATATTTGTTCGTGTAATACTAATGCAACCTAACTTTGCATTCCCGCACCCTCCACAAATCAAAGCTCCATGTACTATTTACTGAAAAGAGAAACTAATTCCTACCACAAATAATCCCCACCCCATAAAGGAACAAAAAGGAAAAGGAAAAGCGCTGCAAATCCAAAAGATCCCGAAAACAACAATGCAAGTAACCTGTCGGAGAAGATAAAACAACAGTCTTGAGGAATGTGGTCCGCCACAGAAAACTTGTATCCTGGTTAGCAAAATCTCAGAGGAGCACACGTTAACAACACAAGGCACCAGTTTGGCTAAAGCTTCATACTTCACGTTTAAGAATTACGTCAGTTATCCCTATTTGAGACTTGGGCTGATATCGTTCATCTGTATCCACCTCTTCAATTTCCTGATAGGAAAAAAAAAACATAATGGGCCAATTCCACAGTTGTATCTCGAATAGGAATAAAAAACAAGTAAGTCTTGAACAAAGATGTGAAATTACCTGTACCACATCTTGTCCCTTGATTACCCGTCCAAAGACAATAACCTTTTCATTCAAATCTGGTATGGGAGCAGTTGTGATGAAAAGCTCAAATTTCTTGCTGTCTTGCTTACTTTTTGAAGTACAAAGCATAAAAGCCTCATGCTTAGGACTGCACATTAAGAAGAAAAAATAAGTGATCATGTAAAATGCAAAACAAAAGTTAAATGGACCTTACAGTGATGATTCGGGTCAAATCAAGATACCTGGTCACGAGCTTGCCACGAAGCTTTCCTTTGGAAGTCCAATCTTCTGCAGCTACAAGTCCTTGGAAATCCCCTCCTTGAATAACATAATGTTTAATCACGTGATGGAAAGGCATGCCTCTGAAGTGCCCTTTCTGACTGCAAAAATCCAAGTCTCAGGCTGTTAGTGCGTATAATATGAGAGTGCACATTGAAATAATTGGCTAGAGTCAAATGATATTGCCTTTGTCACTCTCCTCAGGCAGTAATTCTAATAATTGGAAAGTGAACTACATTCACCAAAAGATTTACAAGGAATTTTCATCAAAGAATTTTGTATTCAGCAATCGCACTGCGTAAGGACCAAATATAGTCATCCAATCATGGAGTGCAAAACCTATAGGAGAAGAACCATACGCATTCAGCAGCAAACGCATGATATTAAGCCACTAAACGACTATTTCCCCAAGAAACATTACCAGCTGAATTAACACATATAACACTCTGAACAAACTCAAGAGGTAGGAGAAAAGAGAGAGAAGTTAAAGCACATGAACAAAAAATCTATCAGGATCAGCCATCAAATCAGCTGATGTGCAGTAATGCACTCATGGGGTTCTTCCCAAGTCTAAGTTAAGCTGCAAAGACTTAGTCTGTGATCTTGACCACTGGGCATGACTAAGTATTCGAATACACACTCACCACAAGTCAAGGAATTTATCCACAATCTCAGGGGCAACATCCTTGAAAAGCTCCACAACAATATCACCTTTTAATGTATTCAAAATCTGCACAGAAAATAGAAAAATATTAATTACAAGAAAAAATAATAATAAATTTTAGCATTTTGCAGGAGGGACCACATAAGTTCAGCAACTTGCAGAGTCAGGAATATTGTTAAAAGAGAGATACACATGTTTCAGAACACCACCATTCTCAATATCAAATCCTTAAAACCATTAACTACAATGAAGTAGAGTAATGCTCCACTCAGGGAAGGGGCCGCAACTAATCTTCCCTGCTTACAACAGGACAGGTTGACATCATGCGGGGTACGTTGCAAGCTCCACAAAACAAGACAGCCCCATGCTCAGGGAGATGCACAGACAAGTCAGAGAAGCCATTGCAATCAAATGTTGTTAAAGATCTCCACTTCATTACCAATATAACCTTAAAAAGTATCTCCGAGGCAATCTGAGTGTGAGATTCTGAGGCTTGGGATGGATACAATCTTACATATCTTTATTCTTTTTACCCTTTTGAGATCTGAACGTACTAGGAGTAGCTGATTGCGTTGCTTGAACAACATATGATTTGTTTTCATTTATTAATAAACTTGACTAATGAACAACTATTTGCCCCCACTCCATATTCCACAAATTACATAGTAATCGCAGAGTTCCTCATCACCTAATATAGAGTAATGTTTCTCTTCAGCATTAACATAAAAGGTTCAAGATTCAAGGGTTTTGTACAGTTTAAACTGTTAAATTAGCATAGTTGCAGGATAAGTAGGGCAGGACTTGTGCGTGATTTGTTCCTGTGGAGTGGGGATGGGGCTTTAACAAAAGCTCCACGCATGCCCTACCAAGCATGGGGCATTTAGTGAGCTAGCTTCTTGAGGTGCAGGGCGGAAATGGACACAGTGATCCCTATCTCAACTCACCCCAGAGAGAAGTCATCCAGGTTGAGAAGCAGTCGTCATGACAAGATGTGGAAAGCTTATTTCGTGTGATAATTCTTCCTCTCTATATGCCATAAGTTCTATGAGCATGTTCATGCAAAGAATTACAAAAAAAAAAAAAAAAACTTACAGCATAACCAGGAAGATCATACTTCTTCGAATCTACAACAGCATCAGTGTCCTAAAATACAAAACCATAATAAGTCAAACAAATTTTATGATATCAATACAAAAGCAGCAAACTGCAAATATTAACTTCAAGATCGCTACTCGTTAGAAAGTTGAAAATATCTAATATTACCTCAAAATTTGATAAGCCAGTGCCTGTCTGTTCCACAGACCTGCAAAACGATCATCAATTTAACCTCAGTAATGAGCAATAAGTAACCTATACACAACATTTTAGGAAACTGAGTCATCAAATAGAATCCTACCTTCTTGACCAGTGCCTATATGTAGCGAACAAGGAGAAAACAACCAACCCAACGAATAAGCAGTACAGAATCATCATAGGAACACTGACGCGAGAAGGGCCCTTCTTCTTCTTACTCTGAAGAAGTAGAGTTTGGGGTTTTATCCTCGCCATTTGATGCAAATTCCCACCGCAACTCTTCACCCCAGCACCAATTGACAAAGACACTGCGAGACACCAAATTCTGCTAACTATACTGTAGGGAAGCTAGCGTAAACAAGTTCACAACACAGGAACAGTCCACAAACGGTGTGGGACGGTGCCAAACTCCAGTTCATAGTTGTCAAGATTTCCACAAACCCTAGAACCAAAATTTTTTATAACTTCAGCATGAGGATTCAAACACTTTATATCCATAGAACTTATGCAAAGGCAACAATAACGATTTTGCATAAACATGAGATTTACGTCCGAATCATCTACACATGACTAGACAAACAAAATCTCAGATTTCACTTGAACCCACCAACCCAAACAACATCAATTCCTCCGAAATTGTTCGCTTTGATCGAGAAAACTAAAAACAGTTCAACAACCAACCGTAGTCCCAACCTCTTCAAACTCTCCAGATCCGAACCAACTGAGAAGCTGCGCTAACAAATGGAAGCGGCTAACGAGCGCAGCACGACAGACGTCGATCCGCGACCACTCAACTAACGAAGAACCAGACACGCGCTCTCGCGCAAACCGATCGTCCGCCCTTCGAATTAGACCGGAAAAAAAAAAAAAAAAACAACCGGCGGTTCCCTACGGACGATCGGCTTCCACACGATCGGGAGGCGGGGAAAGACGCCGAATCCAGCACAAGCGACTGCCTGAGGGCGTACCTGAAGTCGAAGGGAAGTCGAGCCGCTGCTGGCCGCTCTCCGCTTGGCTCCGACCGGAGATGAAGGTGATCAAGGTCGATTTGATCGGCGAGGAGAAATCAGAGATTAGGTGGGGGTGCGAGCGGTTCTTCGAAGACGACTCTGTTTTCGCGACCTTCTTCTGCTTCTTCTTCTTCCATTCGCCATTTTCAGTATTTTTTTATTTATTTTTTCTTTGGGATTTATTCGAGAAGAAGAAAAATGGTGGGCCCCACCGTCAGATCCTCCGTCTCGCCGTCGCTGTTGGCTGGCTGCGGAAGTGAGATCGCGCGGGAAATGGACGGCTGTGATGGATTTTGATATGTCTCCTTTTCTTTTTATGGCCGACGGATTATACGATAGATATAAAGGTCGTGATTTTTCTTTTTCTTTTTTTGAGAATTTCACGAAATTCCTCCGAATTTTGGGTGTCATGCGCATTTTGTCCTCCAACTTTTAATCATTACATATTAGTCCTCTAAGTTTTATTTTATTGCGATCGCTAACATTCAACGACGACGTTTATATTAACTTTAAGAGTAAGAAGGTACTTGCAAGGTCGATCCCCGAGCGATTCTTGACCCACAACCAAAAGAGGGACCAAGAATCGCTAGTTCCAAAAATTTGAAACCAAAAATCGGCCCAATAAGGCTGGTGATGCACAGCCCTACTTATAACTCATTCCAATTGTTTTGTTCCCACTAACTAAATGAGAAAGTAAACAATAAAATCACAAATAAAATATAAAAGAAGAATCTGACTTTTCCGTTTTCTTTATCAAATTCCAGAAAATTTATAATAAATGATAAAATCCTTAATAATGAATGAAAAATGACAAATGATAACTTCTTGTCCTATTTTGAACATTATCAGTGCCTGAGGCATTTGGGGAATATATACGTTCTCAATTAGTGTGATTTGCAGAACGATACCCAATCATGCCGGATAAAATGAGTGTGTCGTTGACGAGTCCTGGGACGTCGCATTTTTACTGACCTAAAGGATAAGTGCGGCGTCTCGCCCCATTAGGCACGGCGACACCTCCTCCTAGAAGACTGAGGCGCGGCCACACCTCGACCTTCCCCAAAGGTAGACGGCATTCTATAAGGAAAATCAGTCCAGCCTCAAAAGGCACCGCAATCCATCATTCGAACCCCATCGGGCATCCGATAAATCATACGTAATTAAACCAACGTGCTTTTTATGCCAAACTTCTCGTGCTTCACTTTTCAAGCACACCAGATTATTTCAATGCACGAAACTCAGAATATAAGCACGACATCACATCGATCACCATTTATATGCCAAAAGTACATTCTTTTCTACTAAGAAATCATCAAACATAAAATTATTACTTTTTCTAAGCAATTCTCATATTAAAATATACTAATAGCATATATAAAATAATTAACTCAACCATGATTAACTAACCTAACCAGAGTTAACTAACTCAACCATGGTTAACTCACCTAACTATAGTTAATCCATCTAATTATAGTCAAGTCTAGAATCCACTAATTCTAACCCTAAGTACAATTAACAACATAATCGAGGATTAGGGAGTTAACTCATCGTTTAACGGCGATGGCGACTACGACGGCGGCGGTGGCGCGAAGACGATGATGGTGGTGGCTCGGCTAGGTGGCCGGCGGCAGGGTGGGCAGCTTGGGTGGTGATGTCGTGGCTCATGGCGATGGACGACGCGGCACGGCTTGGTGATGACAACGACGATCCTCACGGCGGCAAGGTGGGCGATGGTGAGCTTGGCACGGCGATGGTGGATGGCAGTGAGGCTTGGTGACGAGCAGCGGTGAGGTGGTGGTGAAGGGTGGCCGAGAATTAAGAGAAAATAAAGAAAAAGGGAGAGCTTGAGAGAGAGAGAGAGAGAGAGAGAGAGAGAAAGTAGCGTGAGAGTGAGAGTGAGAGGGAAAAGAGAGAAAGTGAAGAGTGAAAGAGAGAGAGTGAGAGTTGTCTTGTTACAAGACTTTCTCACCAAACTTGCATCTCATCAATGCACTTCCAAAATATCCAAATTTTGGCTTCTTGCATTCAAAACCACTTCAAGCTAATTATGAGACAAGAAAAGAAAGCAAGAGAAAGAGTGAGAGGAAGTGAATTCGGCCACATAGGGAAGAGAGAGAGGGTGAAGACACTTGCAAGCTTTAATTACCTTGTCTTGCATCCATTAAGAGCTTCAAAATATCTCACTTTCTAGAATAGATAAAACGGTAATTTCCATCCTCGACACTATTCATACAGACTTGCACAATTCACGTGGACTTAGCACTATTCAAGTGGTTTGGGCTTGAATTTTTGTGAGCCTAATGGGTTTGATATCCAATAGGCTCTTTGTTTGGGCTTAAAATGAGTTTTCGAGAGTAAAATGGTCATTTCCCATTATAAGCCCTTTTGAAATCCGAAAATAATAGAAAATAAGCCCGATGGTTCGTGTCATATCCGAAACGTTTCTTCGATCCTTAATTTTTGGCTTACCGTCTATTTTTCGAAAATTTAGGATTTATCGATAAACTTTAAAATATCGATAACCAAATGTCCTAAACTTTTCATCGGCTTGAAATTTGTGATTAACAATCCATCAAATCCCATTTCATTGTCTTGACCATGTGAAAACGTCAGAAAATCCGATCATATACTTTTTTCCGAATTAAATCGACAATCGTCCTTTGATTAATTCCTAACGTCGAAATTTCGAGATATCACAAAATTGACCATCTCATTTGATCAAATCCTCACTGCCACTTGATCAATGGATGTCTCATCGTGATATTAGATCTCGAACATTCAAACTAAATCATGCAGCTGTAATCCGAGAAAACTGTAAAAGTTCCCCGACACTGGGAAATTTCACTATAACCAACAATGACTGTCTTATCCGGGTCAGCGAGGTCAATGATATGAATTTCTCAATGTACCTGCAGTCTTTAGTAGCATTCAGATACTCCCAAGCCTTTCCTTACTGTCTACTTCATGCGGCGTCTCCGATGCACCTAATCATAGCTTCTTCGAGAAAGAAAAGAAATAGAAGGGTTGGTCATGATCGAACGGAAGCTGATAGAGTCCGACATTGACTGCAGGCTGTTTCTGCAATCTTGGAGTGAGGGCTCATCGTAGTGGAACTGATAGAGCTCGACATTATTTGTAGACTGTCTCCACAATCTCGAAAATCTGAAGAATCACAAATGCATAAAAATATCAGGCTGAAATTCACATCAACAGAACTCTTAGTACCAGCAGAAGAAAATGAAAATTTTAGGCATTTATCCCCAAAGGTAAACTTGGTAAATGAAGATTGAGACGAAGAATTCAACTTTACCTGAATCTTTAGGTCTGGTCTTGTGTAATATGTATAAACAGTGTACGTGCTCCTAGTACTCAGGAACAATGTCTGAAATGAAGCCTGTAACATAAGGAGTTCAACTTCCACCCCAGCGCCTCTTGCGAGCTGGTCTTTCATGCTTTGTTTCACTCGCTTCTGGCATCAAACTAACTTGGTGATTGGTTTTCACCTCGACTTCCTTTTTGTAAGTAAGGGTTTCCTTGAACCGCTCTCTTCTTTTTTCCATCTTTGCTAATGTCTGACGAATTTGTGTTTCGTCAATTCCACCATTGACCTTATCCATCTCGAGACTCTTTTTAGGTCCTTGTTTATTATTCGTCACGTTGCAAGTCACAGCTAGGTTACCAGTAACATGATTCTTCTCCCAAGCAATATCAGTACTTGGCTCTTCCATCCCAATCTGACCCTCCTCAATGTCCAAATCTTCAATTTCTGCACTAACTGGCGACTTAACCTGTTTCTTATCAGCCTGATGGCTCACAGAATTTGGCAAGTCAGATTCAGCTGCCTCTCTCCTCTGTGATGCATTTTTGTACCTCATGGTTGGATCCGTCCCAGCTACTCTGAGATCCATGTTTTCGCTACTAACATTGTGCCTTAGATTTCTCTGGGTGCCGTATCTTCTGGAGGACTGCAACCCATATCACCATGAAGAAACACCATGTGTTAATAAAAACCTCAGTAGAAACATCAGGCCATGTTAAAAATAACAGGTGAATTCTTTGATAAGACAAATAAAAATTGTGTGTGGGACTCTACCAAAAGCTTGCATCAGAACGATTCTGCACAAAGTACTGAATAAAATGATACAGTCAGAATGGCCAGGCAAAATAACTAGCTAATTTCCGAAATATATGACCAGTAAACATCAACTCTTGGCAAGATAAACCTACAGGGATGCCAAAAATTTATAGCAGAATATCCTCTGTACACCATCTTCCAAATATTTTCCTGAGGTAGACACGTACATTTTGCTTACCTCAAAACATTGCAGGTCATGCATGTGAAACAGAACCTGCTCATGTACATAGATAAACAGAAGTTCATCGTACCTCAGCAAGTCCACGCATTGCTAAGAACCAATTTTGCTTCTATATTTGATTGGCTAAGCTATTATAGTAAGCCAGAAATATGATTGCAAACTCATCTGCAGTCTTCCAGACTTCAAGTAAATTACTACAGAGCCCTTATTTCAAGATACCACCAATCTAATCACCAAATCTATTTTTTCTTCCAGATTATTCATAAGCTGATTTACCTGTTTTGACTTAGGATGTTTGTGGAATTTCCTTCAGATTTTTCAATTAAGCACACGTACAAGAAAAATCTATTGGCATGGACCAATGTGCTTATGCACAGAAGAATTTGAGAAGAGAAGACAAAGAACTTTGTATAGGTGGTATAAGAAGGAGAGCCGAAAGCCAAAATCTGTGACTAGTCAGCTCAACCAAGTGATGGTCTTCGTTTCATAAAACATTTCACTACTGAAGAAAAAAAATTATCAATTATACTATCTAGTTGCATAGAAGACCAACAGATATGAGTGCCAGCAACAAATTAAACTGGAAGTCTTGTAGTGCAACTGCAGACAGGCAACAGTCCTCACCACTTAATAGGAGTCATTACGCAACAACTGCAAAAGGCTACATCCGGTGGTTAGATAGGATATGCGATAGGATAGGATGTAGATTATCACATTTAGTGTTTGGCGATGTGTCCTGAGCCGGATAAAAAACCGTATAAGTCTGAGTTTAACCCTTTTTGTGAGTCTGGCCTTGGAGATAGGATTACCCCATTGGAAAAAATGAAAAATTCACTTAAAGAAACTGAGACTGCTGGGGGAGGGAGAGGGAGAGGTACCGCCACTATTGAAGGTGAAAGTGATGGACATGTCCCCATCATTGTTCGCCACATCAATGGCAATCTCTCTCTCTTACCATCAATAAAGGTCCAAATCATCCCACAGCCACCCAGTCAATTAGATGGGAGATGCTTATATCTGTTCTTACATCTTGTCATTCACCAAACAAGACATTAAATATAAGAAATCTTCCTAATCAAAGATAGCCTAAGGGAACTAGTTGAGCCCATTACACATACTATATTAAGTTTCCTGACATTTAGAATAACCAAAGCACAATAAACTCATATATTGAGAAGATTAAACATGAAAAAGCTATCTTTTTTATGTTTGCAACTCCAAATCAGTTAACAACTGCCCTAACGGAACTTGTCGATTGTATATATACATATATATTAGACTCTGTAACATTCAGCACTGCAAGATACAAATACTGCTGTCACTGTGGACACCCAGCTAGTCAAACACACATGAGAAATTGCTTGTAGGCTTCTATCTTTCCTATGAACAACCCCATGAGCAGACACTCGTCTACACGAAAGACAATTCAACATTAAAAGTTTCCACTACAGTAACAATACTCACAGAATAGTAGTTTGATGATAATGACTATACCTTTTCATAAAACCAAGAAGAAACAATCTTCTCCAGTTCAACCATATCCTAGCAAAATACTCCAATACCTCTCATGCTGACAATGAATAACAAGAGTAAAAGGAGCTAGGAGCTAATTGAGGAACAATCATATTCCTCGTTCATTAGCTCAACCTATCTAATTCAGCATTTTGGACACACAAGAGCAGGAAGAACAAACTTATCATATAAGAAGAATGAATTCCAACAGGTGTTCCTGAAATTTGAACGGAAAATTTTCCAGCCCTACTATGTTACTCTAATTGAGCTCATCCAGCTCTTTTAGGAGACCAGCTTTTCCTCTCAAACCATCCAAGGGACAGGGTTCAAGTCCTGTTGTGTGACTAGGGATGGGCATGGGGGGGACGGGGTGAGGCAGCTTGCACAGGGCAGTGGTGCCCTGCCCCGCTGTGGTTAAAACTGCAACGTATATCTTTTCCGTAAATCTTCTCAATTTATCCCTGTTTTTCCATTATTTTAAGCATCAAGTTAACAACTACAAACTACATAGAAGTTTCAGAGATTTATCACAACAACCCCCTATATAAAAGAGAAATATTTTGAAATTGTAATTTATTAATGGTATAAGTATCTGAATCTATTACATCTATCAAAGTGAACAATAATAATATCATTATTGATATAAGTCAATGTACTATTACCATCTACACTAAATTAAACATACAAAACATAATCTATATATATACATAGGCAGGGCAGGAAGGGAGAAACCTATTACCTACCCCACCCCATGCCCCGCCACCCTTTCTTGCAGGGAAAATCCGCTCTGTTAGGGTCAGTGCCCCGGGGGGAGACGCGGCCCCGCCCCCCTCCCTCTTTTTGACTGCTTTGAGCGTGGCATGAGGCTGTCACTTCCTATGGGCTTTCCTACCTAATGATAGCCAAAAAAAACTTCCCTAGTAGAACCAACCAAGTTATATGTAAACAAAGAAATGCCTGCACCAAAATTCGGCTTTCCAATGGCCAACAAGGAAGTTTACAGGGACAACCTGGAGCACCCTTGAAAAAGGGAATGAAGTGAGAAAGACAAGGATTGCATTCAAAAGGCTTATTAAAAAATAGAAATTGTCAAACCATGAATACACATATTAGGGAAGTGTTATGAAGAAATACAAAGCCACCTGAACCATTTTAAACATTTCAAGGTTAATATGTAGGGCAATCAAAAGAGAGAAGCAAGAGGCATGCAGTAAAAATTCAAAACAAAAGAGAAGCCTTTTTTTTTCAAGTTGAGATTATATACAAGGATAACAATACATACTTCTAACCTCAGTTTCCCTGACTTTACCTTTCCTTTCCTGACAAACCAGTTAACTGGATTCCCTAACATGGTCTCATCATGCTTAGTCTTATGGCCAACAGGAAATCCTTTATTCAGAAAGAGACCACTATTTCCTCTGCTTGACCTTGTGTACCAATTCCTCTCTTCTTTAATACCATTATCGACCATCCGACAATCTGCATCTTTATATTTGGGATTGACCCCTCTATTTATTGATCTTCCACAAAAGAATGATGCCTCTTCAGCATGTAATTGGTCATCTTGATGCTTCAGAAGGAATTTATTGTCATTGCTCCAAGGCAGTGATTTCTGGGCTCCATATTTTCTTCTCCCCCTACATACATGATCTCCAGAAAAAGTAATACCGTCATCACCGCCATCAATCTTATTATAAACATGAGGCTGACAACTTTCTCCTCCTTCATCAGAATGGGATTGCCTCCGGAACCTCCTGTACAGTCCAAATAATCTGGAGTGATCCAGTTCATCCCTTGGTGACATGGTATCATTCCATCTTCTTTTCTCAGATCCATAAGATTCTCCATACAGCTGGGAGGAGAGGCGCTCATGATCTCTGTATTCCTGGCATTCATCTTCCAATTCCATGCGCCAATCATTACCGTATGGGGGATTGCCTCTATGTCCACCTCTTCTCTCAAAGCTCTTCACTTCTCTCCAGTAAAGTAATTGTCTTCCAGAGTTATTATCTAAACAACCCCCTTCCCATTCTGTGGAAGAGAAAGAGGTTCTATGGTTTTCAAGCATGAACTCTTCCTTATGCTCACCAAGAAAACTACCATTATGATTGTTTCTCTTAATGCTTTGAAGATCTTCACTCTTCAGCCTTGATAGTGTGTCCTTTCCCTTAGCAGTGTCAGTGGAATACCTTGAATCTAATTGGCTCAACTCTCTATGCAAGAAAGAATTTCTCTCCTCCATGCATTTACATCTCACCTTATGGTTCCCATTCCTTTCAAGATCTTTACCATTTTCCCTAAACCTCCCTCTGAAAAAGTCTTCCCCTTCACCTTGACTCCTTCTGAAATGTTGATGTAGCTCGTTTCTTGACATCTGCTGACCTCTACTCGGCAACTTGTAAAAAGTATAGATGGGTTTGTCATCAAACCTTTCACCACCATATACCCTTTCTCTAGAATATGGAACATGTTCTTCGTAAGAATGATCTATCGCACCCTGTCTCCTATTCCATCTGCTATGATCAACCACAAAGTCATCCCAATCATTGATGCCCCTAGAGTCAGACAAGTTGGATGCAACATCATCACTATCAGTGAAAGAATCCAGTTCGCCAACATTTTCCACTTGAAAGTGGATTCTGCATCTCGGATTATATGTACCATTGGTTGGCTTGGTTTTGACAGAAGCTTTGTCACAGGTACTTGAGTCCTGAAAGTCATTGCATGAGCCAAAGGACGGGCTTATACTATAAGCAAGATCTTTTATTCCAAGATCAACAGAAACGCTATCTTCAGATGCTTCAGATTCACTTTCAAAGCATAGTGAAGACAAACTAAGCTCAATCCGTTCTCCTAGAGATGGTTCAGCTTGAATCATGCATGAATCTGCAATAAATGAGGTGCCACAGACCCCTTGAGTAGCTTTATTCACTGTTTCTTCAGCTACAGCTTTTCCTTCTGCATCTTGGATATACGCCTTTTGACTGTCACAGCCATCACCATCAGAGATCTTCCCATCTCCAGAAGTCAATACATCAACAAGACTAGAAGCATTTGTCAGCACAAAGCACCTAGTGAGATCAAAGAGTTTTTCCAGGGTTACATAACTTGGACAATGTCTTGATTAATGTAAAATTACTGACTAGAAAAATTCTGAGGAAGCCAAACCCTACTGTACATTAGTATACATTAAAGCATATACGCAGTGCTCGTGATTTGTTAACAAGTGCTGATCCAAAATTAATGTTCTTCGTTTGTTTTTTGTTTTTTTTTTAATTCAGAGAATGTGATAGCCCGTATTATGCTCCTCTCATCCACCAGCGGAAGTAATTTCCTAATTGCTCTACCCAACATTACATTTCTTATGGGCTAATTCCCTAAGAAACCCCAACTTTGGTTCCAATCTCAATTCTATCCCGAACTTTTTTAGGTCTAAAAACAAAATTCAAACTTTCATTCTCGTCCCAAATTTGCCCACGTGTCCAAAAATCATCACTAGTTTCTTTAAGATTATCAACATAGGTGGTGGTTGTTGTTCCACATGAAGGTGAGGGTGTTGATGAACATGCAAGTTTCGATAATAAACCTCTAACTGGTCCTAATATTGATTATTTATAAGAAACTAGTGGCGATTTCTAGATGCATGGGCATATTTGGGACTAGAATGAAAGTTAAGGATTTTTTTAGACAATCAAAGAAAAGATTGGAGTAGAATTAGGATTGGACCTAAAAGTGGGATTTTTTTAGGGAATTAGGCCCATTTCTTGTATGATTTTGAAAGGGACAGATACACTCACAGTTGTATAAAACAACACCTAGAAGCGTGTTCATATATTCTTTGATCAGTGATACACTAGGCACAAAGGTCCAAAGTTATCTTGAGATTAAGCTCACAGGCTTAAGGGATTCAAAAGCGTGTTCCATTATGCTCTCTAAAAGCAGCTTATTGAAAAGTCGGATGTAGTTTCTCATACCTTGTCCCTTTGACTGACTCATCAAACCTTCTAGCATTTTCTTCCAGACGATCTACAGATAGGTCTTCATCCACAGTATGAGACATCAATGCATCATCCTTGTCAGCTCTATGAGACTGGAAACTATTTCTACTATCATCCACATGCAGTTCCCCACTTTCCAGTGCTTTAGAGAACATATTTTGCATGAAATTTTTGCTTGACATAGAATAATCCTCAGTGGAATCCAGCAAAGCAATCTGCCTCAGAAATAAATTAATAAGGATTTGTCAAAGTTGCCACCAAGACTAAATGAAACTCTAGACACACCTCTATTACTACATCAGCATCGAAAGATCGCGGACGCCTTAGGACCAAAGATGGCTGTCGTTCACCAAGGCTTTCCGCAACCTCAATTGCTTTGCCTTTTTGCTGGAGAAATGCAGACATGACATGACATGACATAGTCATCTACACTGAAATTTAGATGAAATCTAGTGGATGGTAATTAAATGGAGAGCAGGTCAAATAAACTATACACACCATTGTCAACAGCCTTTCTCTATCAGGAGATACCATAGTTGACGGTGCATGTGTCCTTCCTGATCCAACTCTACCAACTCCATCAGCCATACCTTCGTGAACCAAGTCCTCCTGTTCATAAACCTACAGCCATAACAATTGCTGAGAATATAGTCTTAAGGTTTGATTACACCTTGTAGCCTTTTCATGTCTGTTTCATTTGTCCCGCTGCTATTTCTTTTTTCCCAATTTACACCCTAAAATTGTCGAAATTATCTAAATGCACCTCAAATATTACTATAAACTTTTTTACGTCCACAAAAAAAAAAAAAAAAAAAAACTCATTTAGAGGCTAAATGGTCATTTTTGGAATTGCAGTCACTCATAATTGATATTTGGTCTTTTACTTTGACTTTGGCAATTTTCTTGGAATAAAATGCAAGTGATTTTGAATGCTGCAGAAGTAGCAAGTCAATGTGAGGATACATGAGAACAAATCGATAACATGAGGTCCTATGACAAATTTCCGGGAATTTTGCTGTTGGTTTCAGATAAATTTGAAATGAATTTGTTAGATGTAACTTTGGGGAAAATGAAATAGTAGGGGCAACAAGGATTACCATTTTTATACAGAACACTAGTCCTAAAAGATTTGAATATTCCATCAGTGAGATTTGAAGAAAGGCACCATAGAAACCAATCAGATTTAGTACCTGATTGAGGCTTGAAGACTTGTAAGTGGGGATCCTCGACTGCATAGAGCTCTGCCGCCTTACTTGCTCCTGCAGTAAGTTTCAGCTTAATGACTCTATCTTTAAGAAGGTGTGACATCAGCACAATTCACTGAACAGCAGGCCATAGAATTACCAGAGAGCTACAGTATTGTTTCCAGCTTTCCTCATCAAGACTGAAGTTGAAATAATCAGTTATATCCACTTCAGGATACCTCCACGGCTTCTTCTTGAGCGCATCAATATTTACATCAAGTATGTTCCTGGAAATATGAAAGCGGCTGCATAATAGAAGCATACTTGACCAAACTCTGGCTATTCCTCTAATTCCTCAAGTATGATCCTCAGGAAAGGAAATTATATATATATAGTAGAAGCATCCTTAGTTAAGATAATGCTGTTCTGCTGACTCCTCCAGGGACAAAACACATGCATAATGAAGCCAACTAACAGCATGCATCCACTTATAATCAACATTGCCCAATCATAACACATTTAAAGGGGCAAAAAGCACAGAGAATTGGAATAAACTGTAACACATCTACTGACCTATGCCAGGGAAGAGAAAAACTATGTCCCTTTTGAGGTACTGCTAAATTAGATGGAGCACGAGCATGGACCATGCAACTCACTTCCTTATGATCCCGGTCCTCATTTTTCTCAAAATCACCTGTTGCTGACATGGATATTGCCATCATCCCCCCAGACATGTTTGCTCTAAAATAGTTTGCACGTGCATATCCAGACCCACAAGGTCTTCTAAACTGCAACACGACAACCCAACAAGAGAGTAGACTTTGTTGGACATGCTAGCCATATAATTTACCAGATCAAGAAGTATTCTAGCAAAGAGTACTAAAGTAAACATTATAATTTATTCATCCAAGAGTTAAAAGATTACATCATGAGCCCAAATAATAAAATTCATTAGTGCCAAAAAGAGCAGAAGAAATATTCATCTAACCCATGGTAGTTGAAAAAGAGCAGGGGCAGAATGACAGAGATGTTCATTCGGAAGGCTAATATCCATGCGGCAGCAGTTATTTTTCTTGCATCGGCTAGTAACATGATTAGTACTATAAACAAGCAGATATGACCAGGATCTTGAACAGGTTATCATGGACAGAGATAAAACAAAATCGAAGAGGGGAAAAAAATGGAAGATGGCAAAAGACTCTCACTACTTCTCTCTTTCGTCCTTTTGACTCCTTATCATGAATCCTTATGAATAAACTATGACATCCTAAACCACTGTGACATTTCGAACTTTAATTTAGTAAAAAGCATCTTCAAATTCATTCACTGGAACCAGTAAAAAGTGTAGAGCACTATCTACAATGATAGATCCCAAAACAATATTTCATAAACTATCCATGATTTCACAGCTGAAGAACCAAAGAAAACTCGGTGAATTGAGGTGGAATCTACAGATACCACCCAAAAACAACAACTACCAATTTATAACCTACAAAATGTGCAAAAGACTACTAAAAGAATTATAACCAATGACTACCTTCAATTGCTTAAACCCAGTTCCTCTTCCACTTGGTGGACCGTTGCAATCCCGCCCTCCGTTCATTAATTGATCACTCCACGTTTTCTTCACCACTAAACCATTCTGGACGGTGACACCATTGACACCACCGTCCGCATCATCACCGAACCCGCCTCCATTCCTCGCGCTCCGCATGCTCAAACCCGCCAATGCCCAGCAATCCTCCTCGTTCACAACTATATTCAGATCATCCTCGCTGTCACTCCCGCTACCCACCTCCTCCTCCTCCTCCTCTTCCTCCTCCTCGCGCCTGCCGCCATCTTCCCTAATATCACTCGCCTCAAACCGTCTCAACTCGTAACCGCTTTTCAACTCCGACCCAATACCTCCACGACCATTTCGAGTTCCGCTGCCATTTTCACTCGATTGCTCCTCGCCCACAGGTCGAACCCGCGGACCAGGGCAGTCAAGCAGGCCACTGATGGACTCGCTCGCTCTGAACTCAACATCGTCGACGTACAAAGCTCCGAAATCATCGTCGACGTCCTCCATCGCCGTGCAGACAACGAGGCAGGGCGCTACAGAGCACGAGCTCGCGCGCTGCGATCGACGCAAAACCAGCACGAGGTCGAGGAGAAGGTGGCGAGAGGTCGAAGAAGCACAGCGAGCGTTAAGAGCTCGCGAGCAGCTCTAAAACCCTGTAAAACGACGACGCAGGCTAGTCCTTAAACCCTATCACGTACCATTTCCTACTTTATTTTAAAAAATTCATTTAATTATTAAAGATTGTGTAGTTAATATTTAGTTGAAAAAAATCCATATATACTAAATAAGAACGTCTATTTTGTTCATTGATATTCTCAAATTGTCATAAATCCATACTAAATATAATTTTTTTTTAAATTCTCTTAGTTAATTTACTGCTAAACCAATAATATTTCTTGAATAATATGGAAAAATCAATGAATGGAAGTAAGAGCATCCATAATTATGCACATGTAATAAAAAAATGGGGAAATAAAATTAGGAGAAATTGATATGTCCATGCAAAAATACTATCAATTTGCCTAAGCCTGCATGAAGAATCTGAGAAATAATCCTACAGAAATAAGATAAAAAATTAAAATAAAAATAAAAAACAGAAGGGGAGTTCATCTTCCACTAGGATTCACTAGCTGAGAAAACACTTCATTCGGATTTGAATCATGGATCTCTCCGCTCATGGCGGTCTCTTCGGCTATACCAAACATGGATCTCTGCACATCATGGTCCTCATCATGGTCCGCTACGAACTTGGCCGCATCGTCGGGATTCTCCTGCAATTGCAGCGCGAACTCGAGGTTCCACAGCACGTCGCCCATGGACGGCCGGTCGAGCCCGCAGTCGGCCAAGCACTTCTCGGCCGTCTCGGCGAACTTCTTGTAGCACTCCGAGTTGACCTGCCCGCCAATGTGCGGGTCGATGATCTCCTCCAGGGTCCCCTTCCTGTGGCAGTGCCGAGCCCAGTCCGCGAGGCTGACTTGTTCCTTCGGCAAGCTCGGGTTGAGGGCGGGCCGGGCGCACAGGACCTCGAAGAGGACTACCCCGAAGGAGTAGACATCGGATTTCTCGGTGAGTTGCTGTCGCCTGAAGTACTCGGGGTCCAGGTAACCGAAGCTGCCCTTCACGACAGTGCTGACGTGCGTTTGGTCGAGGTTTGGCCCGGTCTTGGACAGCCCGAAGTCGGAGACTTTCGCCACCCACTTCTCGTCCAGCAAGATGTTGGTCGTCTTCACGTCGCGGTGGATGATCATGTACTTCGCTCCGGTGTGTAAGTAGTGCAGCCCGCGGGCGGCTCCGATGCAGATCTCCAACCTCTGCTTCCATGATAATGGAGGCTTGTTGCCTCTGTAGATGTGTTCTCTGAGAGTGCCGTTGGCCATGTAATCGTATACCAGGATCATCTCGCCGTCTTCTTCGCAGAATCCGATCAGAGAGACCAGATGCTTGTGCCTCAGCTTCGAGAGCATCTCGATCTCGGTCTGGAACTCGTGAACTCCTTGTTCCGAAGAAGGGTTCGATCGCTTGATGGCGACTGCGGTCGACCCTCCATCGATTGCGCCCTTGTAGACCTTCCCGAATCCTCCCACTCCGATGACCTGCGATTCATCGAAATTTTTGGTAGCATGTTTGATCTCGAACAGCGAGAAATGTCGGCACAGGCCTCCCCCGAGGGACGAGAGGTGGCTACTGGCGCTGCTCTTGCTGGAAATGGTCGATTTGCTCGTCATCGACGGATGTGAACTTCCATAGAGTGGTAACCATTTACCAATCCCAGTTTCCGTTCCGTTGGCCTCGTTCCTTCGGTGCCGCACGAAAAGGCATACCGAAACTACTATAGCGAATCCTAAAACCCCTCCGGCGATCCCGCCGATCACTTGGCCAGTGCTTGAAGGACCCGAAGGAGCGAATTTCTTGGCCGCCTCGGCCTCAGCATGGAGAAGCATTTGCGACGGAACTGGGTTAGGACCGGCCAAATTCCCGTTGCTATCATTCATCTTGAAGATTTCAAGTCCATTGAGGATCGCATCATAGTACTCGGGTTTCATCAGAACGCTCGGATGCAAAGCCACCCATAGCTGCTCGTCACCGGCGCCGTCGCTAACATAAGTGGCAAAATCTTTATAAATCGGTGCTCCCTCGGAACCGGACCACGCAATAACATCAGCGGACGCCTGCGCCGTTTGGTTGTTCACAAAGACATCAAACACCCGCTGGTTAACTTTACTAAGGAGGAAATCGCAAAAATGAAACCTGACAATATAGGTGAAATTCGCATCGATCTGGAAAACCCAGGTGAGGTTATAGTTCTGATTAACCTTCGGATCCGGACCCATCGTCCTCGCCGTGGTATACACGTCTAAGGGCGCGATATATTCGGGAACATCCGGAGAATATTGAACTTTCACATTCTTGTCTGCCTCGGAAGTGACCCCGGCCGCGGCACCAAATAAGTAGGGAGTGTCGTCGTACCATGTCCTTGTGAGGCCGGAATCATTGGTCGGTGGAATGTATTGTCCACCCACATTAAGCCTATACAATGTCTGCAAAGAAGATCCGTCGACCGCGACGGCTTGGTCGCTGAACCCAACCATTGTCGCCTGCTCAAATATGTTGGGCATCCGAATCATCTCAATGCCATTGACAAATGCATAGGCCCCATCATGTGCCGCAGAAGGTGTGAAAGTGATATTGAGGTCACCAGATTCGACCGGCGGGAGCGAGAACTCTCTAATGATATATGCCTGCGTGAGCGCTTGGGCTGTGATCGAAGCACTGAAATTGTTCATGAGTGTAAATTCATTCGCAGTGACCGCGAAATAGGCGTCGGACGGGTCGAGGTTGCTATAAATGGAAGGGTAAAAATGGAGCCGGAGCCATAGCCGAGTTTTCGACGGAACCGAGAATTTGTAGGAGGCTTGAGAGGTGAAGACTCTGGCAGACATGTAAGGGACCGTGGAAGGCAGAGAAGGGTCCTGGAATTGGGCCGCGGCGGGCACCGAATTGGCCGACGAGATGAGCAGCTTGGAATCCGGCGACCAGACTCGGCCATTCGAATCGGTTCCTCGACTCGAAGATCCACACGCGATCACATATGACTGGGAATCGATGCCAGAACTTTTGCCTAGAACACGAATGGTGTTCAATGTGACGCAAATGGATAAGAGATGGAACCAGAGATAAGAATGGAGCTTGTCTTTCATATCTACGAGACATTACCAACCGAAACCGGATGAAATAGGCTGAGAACCGAAGATGAAGAGGTCATCAATCCTCACGAAAAAGGAAAAAAAAAATCATGGGAGTCCTCGAATTTTTGTCTGAGATGGTGGGTGGTGTTTGTCTTCGATTCAACGGTGTGGTGGGCATTGTGGCTAAGAGAGGTGGAGAAGAAAGAGAATATTAATTACACATTAATTTTGTGTTTAAGGGCATGTTAATCCTGTTGCACCCCCGGCGAGCGTTTCTTTAGGTTTCTAATTCCTCCTATGAATGCCACGTCACACTCGGCGTAATTTAAGTCAAACAAGAATTAACTCATTAATCTCAATTTCCAGGAAAGAGCAGAGTATTATCACATGCATATACAAGAGTTCGTGTACTTAAGTAGTCACGGGACCTGACGCACAGCCCCCAGGTCTTAGGTTTTGAACATGAGAAACTCGGCACCTAGACCCGGAACCTTGAGGTCTAAGACCCGACTGCTGCAAGCTTCAGGCTCGAGCATCCATGCAAGAACCGAGTCTATAGAGCTTTGATGTCCAAGCTCAAGAGCTCAAGCTCGAGGCCGAGAACATGAAGATCCTCGCACATGAACCAGGACCCCAGACCCAAGAACCGACCTCATATCACCACTCCCTGCAGACTACCGATGCCAAGTTTGAGCATAGGAGTCCAGATCTCAATCCGTTTGTCGAAATTACGACACCATCATTTATAACTCACAGGTTGAAAATGCACAAGATCATCAAAAGTTGATAGCCTAATAGTTCTGCTCGGGAGTAGCGTATCTTACTTCTCTTATTCAGTACACAGATCATTCGGTTCTTAGACAGAGATAACAGCCACAACACTAGAAGGCGAAGACTAAAAGAAAAGCTCATACCAGAGCACCTGAGGTGTTGTTGCATGACTGAGATGAGAGATTCCTGGCGTGGTCACAGGTTCTAAAACCTGGGTCTCATCTTCGACACTACGCGCCTCGCCACGAAACAAGAATCCAAACTGGATAAGCAGTAAGTTTCTAATCGAGAAGGGAATCCGAAATGGACAAATTGCGGGAAAAAAATTAATCCCATGTCCCGAAAACATCTCATTAGGGTAAGCAAAAATTTCAAGGAGTCCAACAGCAAACGGAAAAGGAAAACAAGAACTTCTAACTATGGACTACAGAGACCGCAGGTTTGCGCCTATATCCACGACACACGTTTGTAAGCAAAAATAGCCATCGGCATTCTTAATCAAAGAGACTGAAGCCCATATCCTGCAGCAAAGCGAATGTCCAAATTAGGTTTAATCAAATGGCAACCGAAAGACAAAAATCGTCTGCACAAAACAAGCTCTGAAAGAACCAGAGAGATGAGCAGTGGTGCTTACGTCGTCAGACTCTTCCTTCTCCTCGACTTTCTCCTCCTTCTTTGCCTCGGCAGCTGGGGCAGCGCCACCAGCAGCACCACCTGCTGGAGCTGCAGCGACGGCCATAGCGGCACCCCCTCCAGAGGGCACGGAGGCCAACTTTTCCCTTCCGGCGGCAATCAGCTCAGTGATGTCCTTTCCCTTGACTTCGGACAAGAGCAACTCTATCCTATCGTCATCAGCCTCAGCTCCAACTGTCAAAATTCACAAGGCAATCCATCAGTACAACAATAAATTGTGCTCCCCCGAAAGGGTCTATAAATCTGGAAAGATCTTAGAAACACATTGCACACCAAAGATCCCCACATCCTATAATAAAACTAAATTACAGTCTGAAATTTCTAACTTTGTTCCCGATACAACATAGTCTACTAACTCTACAGAACGACGACCAGCAACAGATTCTATGAGCAGGTCCAACGAATACCGAGCAACATCGCAAATCAAGCATTGAACATCTTTTGCCTACGTGAATCCCCAGCATTACTGTAATCCACATCCGCCGCCATGGCGAAAACCATCCAAACACGACAATCAGATAGCGGAGATCTCATCACCATGCCCATAATGAACAAACTGATTACTGGAGCCTCTTGAGGAGCATACAAAATCACACCAATCAAAGCCGAAACGCGGTGAACACGACCACATTTACGACAGCAAATCCCGAACCACCCCCAGTGCTCAAATCGGTCAGCAGATATGCATCAAGTAATCGCGACGCTCCTCTTCAGCAACTTCCACGATGAATAAGGTACAGATACAAATTCACATACGCAAAGATTCAAACTTTAACATACGTTGGCTAAACAATCGATGCAAGAAAACTTATACTACTCAACCTCGACTACACCGAGCATCGTCGTCAAATGAGTGAAACGCCGACTGAATCGAAACGCCGACTGAATCGAGAGACGGACAGAGAGAGAGAGAGAGAGAGAGAGAGAGAGAGAGAGAGAACCTGATCCTAGAATGTCCTTCAAATCGTCGGCGGAGGGGCAGCTGTTGCCTCCCAAAACAGCCAGCAAGTAGGCAGCGATAACCTTCATCTTCGCTCCGACAGCGCTTGCGGGCACGAATTGATGAGCGAAATGCGACGGCAGGCGAAGCTTCGAGAGCTCTGGTTATGGCCGAACACAAAGGAGAGAGAGAGCTCGGAGTTTATATCTCTAGGGTTTTCGAGCGTGGGGGGAGTCTGATTCAATCCTGGCCGTTCATCCGGTTGAATGGGATTCGTTGACGTTTGACTTCGGGCCGGGCTTATTGGGCCTTATGGGCCTAAGACAAAGCCCATCAGGCCCAAGGTGTGATGAAAAGCGCGGGAAGAGAACATCGATGCAATTGCAAGCTCCGCCGCGTCTCTCGTCTCTCGTCTGCCTCATGAACTCGACGGTGTACGCAACCACCGCCGGAGCACCACCAGCTCACCCCTCTTCCCTCTTCCCTCGAATCACGAGATGCAAGTCCATGGCCGACCTCAAGCAAATCCACGCCCACATGATCAAGACCGGCAAGATCCAGGACCCTCTCGCCGCTGCCGAGGTCCTCCGCTTCTGCGCGCTCTCGGACCGCCGCGATCTCCGGTACGCGCGCGGGGTTTTCGACCAGATGCGCCGACCCAATTGCTTTTCTTGGAACTCCATCATCAGAGCTCTCGCCGAGAGCGACGATGACGCGATGCAGTTGGAAGCTCTGGTCTTGTTTCGCGAGATGGTCTGGGACGGCGTTGTGGAGCCCAACAGATTCACGTTCCCTTCGGTGTTGAAGGCTTGTGCGAGGTTGGGGAGGGTGAAGGATGGGAGGCAGGTTCATGGGATGGTTGCTAAGTGTGGCTTGGATGGTGACGAGTTTGTTCTTAGTAACCTTGTTCGAATGTATGTGCTCTGTGGTGTCATGGAGGATGCTTACGTTTTGTTTGATGAGAGAATTGTTCGGAGTGGTGGTGTGGGGAAGAAGATGAATCTCAGGAGGCAAGAGGGGGATGTGGTTTTGTGGAATGTGATGGTCGATGGGTATGTTAGGATGGGGGATCTTAGAGCTGCTCGGGAGCTGTTTGATAAAATGCCTCAGAGAAGTGTTGTGTCGTGGAATGTGATGTTATCTGGGTATGCACAGCGTGGGCTTTTCATGGAGGCCGTCGAGATGTTCCGCGAGATGCAGATGGGGGATGTTTGTGCAAATTATGTGACATTAGTTAGTGTTCTTCCGGCGGTTTCGCGCTTGGGGGCGCTGGAGTTGGGGAAATGGGTCCATTTATATGCAGAGAAGAATGGGATTGGGATTGATGATATTCTTGGTTCTGCTTTGCTCGATATGTATTCAAAGTGTGGGAGTATCCAGAAGGCACTTCAGGTTTTCGAGGCGCTGCCAAAAGAGAGCGCAAAAACTTGGAATGCCATAATTGGAGGGCTTGCTATGCATGGTAGAGCAAAGGATGCTCTTGATTACTTTTCAAGAATGGAACGATCCGGAGTAACACCAAGTGATGTCGCCTACATTGCCGTATTAACAGCTTGTAGCCACGCACGTCTAGTAGAGGAGGGTAGATCATTCTTCAACCATATGGTTAATGTAGTAGGATTGGAGCCTAGGGTTGAGCACTATGGCTGCATGGTTGATATGTTGGGACGCGCCGCACTGTTGGACGAGGCTGAGGAGCTTCTACAGAACATGCCCATGGAACCGGATGATGTGATTCTAAAGGCCCTGCTTGGTGCTTGTAAGTTGCATGGAAACATTGAGACGGGCGAACGAATAGCGCAACGGCTAATGAAGTTATCTCCTAATGATAGCGGATCTTATGTGGCTCTCTCAAACATGTTTGCTTCTCAAGGAAACTGGGAGGGAGTTTCGGACATTAGATTGAAGATGAAGGAGATGGACATCAGGAAGGACCCTGGGTGCAGTTGGATCGAGCTTGATGGAGCGATTCATGAATTCCTAGTGGAAGACAAAGCTCATCCGAGAGCCAAAGAGATCCATTCGATGTTGGAGGAAATTACTAGCAAGTTGAGATCATTAGGCTATAGCCCCAACACCACTCAAGTGTTGCTCAATGTCGATGAAGAAGAAAAGGAGAGTGCATTACACTATCACAGCGAGAAGATCGCCGTAGCTTTTGGGCTCATCAGCACCCGCCCGAAGACTCCACTTCGGATCGCCAAGAACCTACGGATATGCGAGGATTGTCACGCCGCCATGAAACTGATTTCGAAGGTCTACGATCGCCCGATTACCGTGCGAGATAGGAAGCGGTTTCATCACTTTCAGGATGGTCTTTGCTCATGTGGGGACTTCTGGTGAATTCTTCAGTTTGGACGTTTTAAAAGTGTTACGAGATTGAAGTATAGCTGTGGCCTTCTTGACATCCGGATGATTGGACTGGACTTGTATGTGACCAAAATTGAAGTTGGAGGATATTGAGTTGGGCTCAGTTTCGTACGACCCAACATAAAAGTTACAACAAAAGATTGAAGTTGGAAATGAGTCTAACAGGAAATTGACATGAATTTAGGTCTAAATTATTTTTTCCATTAATAACAAAAGCATTTTTTATAAACCCATTTTGTAAGCGATACAAGCAACAAGTAATTTGGAAAATATAAGATGCCAAAACTATTGGTGAATAATAAACATCAAAATCGGAACTTCAAATCAATTTAAAATCCAATCAATTATTTTAGCGACTTTTTCTAATCCGAATGTCACAGTTGCAATTGCTAAGGTTAGGAAACACGAGTTCTTTTTTGTGCCCCGGAATTTGTAGGGTAGTTTACAGATTTAATCTACATGACAGACATCGCCTCTATGGCTTGTGAAATACAGAAATCTCCATGACGAGGCATCTTAATATTGATATAATGCCATAGTAATTTCCATTGCATAACTCAAATCCTTAGGGTGACCTAAATCCCTACATTCGATATCACTATAAACCGATAGCAACCCTTCATTTAATTTCCAAAAAGATTTCCGCAAACAAAGCCCACATGGCCGATACTCAAACTCCTGTGTAAAATGCCTTTGGAATGCATGCTCTAGCCCCACCTCGTACTATGATCTTCAACGTGGAGACAGAAAAGGGACATGTCGAGACAACAGATCCATAATTAAAATCAGAAATTAGTCCCATATAGTTCCAATCGAAACAGCCCAAAGAGTCACCTCGAGAGGAGCTAAAACAATCAATCAATCAATCTTTTCGCATTCTCTTGGAGCCATCTCGAAAGCATATAATATAATGCTTTCATGATTATCTAGTGTACGCTAAACGAGAGGTCGTTTCGTTTGGTTGGATCGCCCGACGACTGGACACCCATGTAAATAACACAGCAGATTCCTAATTAGAATTGGAAAAAAAAAGTCCCTTAAAGTTTCGATCGCAATGAGCCCAAAATCGACCTTCAGAGGAGCTAATTTGGAAATAATCGTTTTTTTTTTCGATTTTTTAAGGCCACCTCGAAAGCGTGAATTTGAATGTTCTCGTGATTATCTAGGGTGCGTATGGTGACGTTTCCGTTTCCGAAAACAATTTTTGAGCAGAAATAATTTTTTCTTATTCTATTCTCGAAAAAAGTTTTTGAGCAGAAAAACGCGTTTGGTAACTATACAAAATTTCTATTCTCGGAACAGAATAAGAACAGGAATGTGTTTGGTACGATCTTAAAAAATTATATTCCCAATTTCTTCATTTTACTTATAAAAATGTCAATGAAGACGGTGGTGACTAACGGTGTCGAGGGTGGCTGGTAGCTTTCGGGCGGCAACAATAGCAGACGATGGTGGTCGCGCGACGATGGCCAGTGTTGGGCGGCGGCGGTGGTTGGTGATGGTGGCTGGCGTTGAGTGGCGATGGTGGGCAGTGGTGGTTGCGGCGGTGGCAATAGCAAGCAATGGTGGCATGGGCGATGGTGTAAAAAGTGATAAAAAAGAGTGAGAGGAAGAAATTGATTCTTTTTTTGTTCCAGAAAAAAAGAAGTAACTTTTTTTTTAATTCTTATTGTTCCAAATCTGTTTTTAGGAATAAAAAGTTATCAAATAGGTTTTTATTCTAAATCTGTTCTCGAAAATAAAAAGATTAGAAAATGTGAAGGGTTACCAAATAAGTCCCTAATGTACACGAAATAAGAGGTTGTTACATCCCGTTAAATTGCCCTTGGGGAGACATTCGAAACCTTGGAATTAATAATAATAATAATAATAATAATAATAATAAATCTCTGCTGCAAAGTGATCTGAAACTTTTTGTCAAATCAATCATGCAAAAGGATAAATGAGGATGGAACTGCAAAGAAAAAGGTGGAAAAAGTAGGCCAATCAGATTTTGTTCTATCTGATCTCATCTCATCTTAAATAATTCCACTCTCTCTCTCTCTCTCTCTCTCCTGCTTTGCATTGCCCTCAAGTCCACAAGTTCACTTCCAGCTCCGACCGAGATCTATCTATCTATCCGAGGTGCGTTTCCTAGTGTCACTAGAAAAAAAAAAACATGAAAGAATGTTCGATGCAAAGATGAAGATTCAACAACCCAACGTAGGGTTTGAACATGAACACCATTGTCTTTTGGATCTTATCATACAATATCAAGATCTACCTCAATCACGCTTTGGTTACCGGCTGTTGATTGTCCATGTAGCACCACACAAAAAGAAGCAAATGTGCCCAACATTGGATTATGGTCAAATGGAATAGGCCTACAGTAGAGGAAATCGTCCAATTAGTCATAAACCTAAACTTTCTAATTTTGCCAATTTAATCTTAAATATTTTCGCGAATATAGTCATTTTGATCAATTTTTATCGGAAATCGCCGACATGGTGGGGGTGTCAAGTAGAATGGTTAGCGATTAATGGACCGCCATGCCGGTGGTTTCCGACGAAAATTGACTGAAATGAATATAATTGAAATTTCTTGCAAATGTACATTGACTAAATCGATAAAATTGAAAAGTTTAAAAGTGAATTGACATATGTATAATAAATTTAGAACTGATTGGAAATTTTTATGCCTAAAGCACTACTTGTTCAAGTTGGACACAAATGGGTCAACCCTTTTGCTAATTCTAGCCCCGAGGCTGGGTCTTTGTCAATGATATTTATGGCAATCGAGTCGAAAAATTCACCAGGAAAAAATGGGAATAACCAAACGCATTTGAAGCTGAATTATGAGTATCTACCACATGGACTAAGCTAGGTTCACAAGCATGACATTCAAAAGCTTGGGAGTTCAGCTAGCCGCAATAGTGGTTCACCCCCCGATCTTTCTAATTTATCTCATAACTCTTTCTACGACAATTTTATTCATATCAATTGTTCCAGCCCCAATCAATCCTGACCGTCCGAGTTTGGCCACATCCGTGGAGAAGCAAACAAGACTATCGATTGGCCGTCGAATGGAGGAAGACGGCATCAATCGGTACTTTCGCAAGCTTTGACAATCACGTCCTGAAATTCCTAGTGTTTCGCAAACAGACATTAATGAAACCGTGTGTCCCGAAATCTCCACGACGCGGGGTCCAAACGGGGATTCCGGTGCCCATAGTAGATAGCATTGCACTCGAAAGAGAAGGCACTTATTACCTAGAGAAATAAAGGAACATAACTCCAATCCCCGGTGGTTGGAGTTGGAGCTGGAGCGTCACTAAGTCACTATACATTGAATGTCGCTGTGAACGAAGAGTAACCCTCCGTTCAATTTCCCAAAAGATTCCGCAAATAAAGCCCACATGGCAACGCTTAACTCTTGGATAAATGCCAAGCGGGTGCATGCTTTTAGCCCCACCTCGTACACCAATCTTCAATCTTGGCCCTTGAGACATAAAAAGGGACGTGTACCTTTGATAGATAAGGCAACAGATCCTCATTTGGAATTGGAGAATAGCCCCTCAAAGTAGTTAGCCCAAAATCCACCGTGAGAGGAGCTAATTTAGAAATAATCTATTATTTCGCATTTTCTCAACGTCGTCTCAAAAGCATGCGAGTAACCATTAAGTCTGACGAGATCATATGTCGGTTATACACTCGTTTGCCACGCACATTAACGCGTAGAAAGCGTGTTAACATGTATGTTTCTTAGCGGGAATCTAACAGATGATAGAATCGGTCAGAAATACTTGATTTGGGTTCTTTTTCAGCGAGACAAAAATTAATTTTGGACGAACGTGTCACGTGTATCAATTTAATATTTTTTTCGCAAGAGGAGAATTGGTGCGAGTAAATGCGGCGCGGGATACCGGTTTGTGATTGTTCTTCGACGATATTAATAAAATAAAATAAAAAGAAAGGAAGGAACTCATCATTCGAAAGTGATTTAAAAAACATCTTTTTTTTTTTTTATCTTTTGTCAAATTAAATATTCAAAGGGATAAACGGAGGGATGGGAAGGAAATAGAAAAGAAAAAAAGGCGTGGAAAAAGGAGAGGCCAATCACATTCTTGCTATCGCCCACCTCATCTCAAATAATTCCACCCCCTCTCCCTCTCTCTCTCTTGTTTCTCTCTCTTGCTTTGCGTTTTGCCCACGTGGCCACACGCAGGCTTCACTTCCAGCTCAGACAAGAGAAAGCGAAGTCGCACGTGAACAAAAAAAAAATACACGACATACGCCAAAAATAAATAAATAAATAAATCGAAAATAAATAAAGAAAAGGAAGAGAGAGAGAGAGAGGATAAAAGCACGAGGCGCGAATATCCATCGCTTCTTCATTTCCTTCTGCAGTAGCCAAGGACAGCACTCTCTCTCTCTCTAGAGAGAGAAAGCAGAGAGGAGCAGCAGAATCGTCATCGCCATTTCTGCGGATTCTTCTGCTGCGGGAATGCTCGAGATTCTTCAGTGACAGTAGCGGGAGGAGGAGAAGGCGAAGGAGGAGGAGGAGGCGGAGGAGGAGTGGAAGTTGCGGTGGTGGGAATGGCGTCGACGAGCAAGGCCGGGAATACGCACCACCAAGTGCAGCCCTCCAGCGCGGCGGCGCGGGCGGCGAACCAGACGGACTCCGTGAGCAAGGCCATTGCGCAGTACACGCAGGACGCGCGCCTCCACGCCGTGTTCGAGCAATCGGGGGAGTCCGGTAAGTCCTTCGATTACTCGCAATCCGTTCGGACCACCACGCAGTCCGTCCCCGAGGGGCAAATCACCGCCTACCTGTCGAAAATCCAGAGGGGCGGGCACATACAGCCCTTCGGCTGCATGATTGCGGCGGACGAGGCTACTTTTAGGATCCTTGCCTATAGCGAGAACGCGAGGGAGATGCTGGGGCTCACGCCCCAGTCCGTGCCGAGCCTTGAGAAGCCGGAGGTCCTCTCGATCGGGACGGACGTCCGCACGCTCTTCACGCCGTTGAGCGGGGTCCTGCTCGAGAAGGCGTTCGGGGCGAGGGAGATTATGCTGCTGAACCCCCTCTGGATTCACTCGAAGAATTCGGGGAAGGCGTTCTACGCTATCTTGCACAGGATTGATGTGGGCATTGTGATTGATTTGGAACCTGCAAGGACAGAGGATCCTGCCTTGTCCATTGCTGGGGCTGTGCAGTCGCAGAAGTTGGCGGTGAGAGCGATTTCTCACCTGCAATCACTACCTGGCGGGGATATTAAGCTGTTGTGTGACACTGTGGTTGAAAGCGTGAGGGAACTCACTGGGTACGATAGGGTCATGGTCTACAAGTTTCATGAAGATGAGCATGGGGAGGTTGTGGCTGAGAGCAAGAGGCCGGACTTGGAGCCATATATTGGCTTGCACTATCCTGCCACTGATATTCCGCAGGCATCGAGGTTCTTGTTTAAGCAGAACCGAGTTAGGATGATTGCAGACTGCCATGCTATGTCAGTTCTTGTCATACAGGACGAGAGTCTTATGCAACCTGTGTGCTTGGTGGGGTCGACACTTCGCGCCCCTCATGGTTGTCATGCGCAGTACATGGCTAACATGAGCTCCATCGCATCATTAGCTATGGCTGTCATTATAAATGGCAATGATGAAGAAGCTGTTGGAAGTCGTAACTCCATGAGGCTATGGGGTCTGGTGGTTTGTCATCACACGTCAGCCAGGTGCATTCCCTTCCCACTCCGATATGCATGTGAGTTCTTAATGCAGGCCTTTGGACTTCAATTAAACATGGAGTTGCAGCTGGCTTCTCAGTTGTCTGAAAAGCATGTTTTAAGGACCCAAACTTTGTTGTGTGACATGCTTCTTCGGGATTCCCCTCCTGGAATTGTCACTCAGAGCCCCAGTATCATGGACCTGGTGAAATGCGATGGGGCGGCGCTTTTTTATCAAGGAAAGTACTACCCACTTGGTGTGACGCCAACGGAAGCCCAGATAAAGGACATTGTGGAGTGGTTATCAGCATTTCATGGAGACTCAACTGGTTTGAGCACCGACAGTTTGGCTGATGCTGGATACCCTGGGGCAGCCTCACTTGGGGATGCAGTATGTGGGATGGCTGTTGCTTATATCACCAAGAGGGATTTTCTGTTCTGGTTTCGGTCCCATACAGGAAAAGAGATAAAATGGGGTGGTGCTAAACATCATCCTGAGGATAAAGATGATGGGCAGAGGATGCACCCGCGTTCTTCTTTTAAGGCTTTTTTGGAAGTGGTCAAGAGCCAGAGTTTGCCATGGGAGAATGCAGAGATGGACGCAATTCACTCTTTGCAGCTCATTTTGCGTGACTCTTTTAGAGATGCTGAGCTCAGTAACTCCAAGGCTGTCTTCAATGCTCGACAAGGGGATATTGAGTTCCAAGGCATGGACGAATTAAGCTCTGTTGCAAGGGAGATGGTTCGTTTGATAGAAACTGCAACTGCTCCTATATTTGCTGTAGATGTTGATGGCCGCATAAATGGGTGGAATGGAAAGATGGCAGAATTGACGGGGCTCTCGGTTGAAGAAGTGATGGGGAAGTTCTTGCTGCACGATCTCGTTTTTAAGGAATCAGAAGAGATTGTTGAAAAACTTTTGCATCATGCCCTACGAGGTAAGCCTTTTTACATTTTGATATCTTTTACCTCGCCAGTTCTAGAGTTTGTAGGAGATTTTCTGACATGACATGATTGAGCTTCCAGGTGAAGTTCATTACATGTTAGATAAAGGACGATAACTGTCCACCCACATAGTAGATTCATCTCTTGATTAAAAAGACATCATTCCGATATCTTGATTTGGAGTTGACTATGTCTTGACCTGGATTCAGCCTAGCTACTCCTGTAATTGACCAGTGGTAGCTGATTCATACTTTTTGATGAGCACATAATAGAGCTTCAATTTGAATCAAGACATCATATCTTGCGTAACAATGTACTTGACAATCTAATCAAGTTGTTTGTTTCAAGTTTGTAGTGGAACTTACTCCTGTAAAAAAATTTCGGCTGTCACTTACTCCTTGAAATGAGCAAGCGTGGACCTGTATGTCTCGTCTTTATATTTATTCATACAATCTTCTCTTGAAACTATGTAGAGGAAAGTATAAAAATATCTCTAAAGTCTAAACCACCAAAATTTGCTAGAGATCTCACCAAAAATCTCACTAGCAGGGGAACTTCTAGCCTATAGCGTGTCAAACAGATTCCACCTCCCTAGATGCTGTTGTCATGTTTATTTATATATCTCCCGTGGATGGTATTCCCACCATTGATTGAGTATCAAATAAAACCCAAGACGAGTCAAACATTCTTATAAATGTGCAGATTCTTTTCAACCCAATTGCTATTTAATATGTCATATATTGCTTGAATAAGTTCTCTTGCATTCATCTTCGTCATGAATAGCAAATAGTATACTGAAATCCCCCTAGATGATGCGTGTCTTTTTGTCACCATACAGAATATGAACATGGGGTCTTAGCATGATATCATAAAAAAGCCGAATTCAGATAGTTAGCAACGACTTGAATGCTTGTTATTTATGATTTTTCTTGACACAGGTGCAACACTGCCTTAAGTAAGTATGCTTAGAACCCATTACTTCTCATCCCCAAGAGAAAAGGTATCACAAAGTCTAAATTCTAAAATCTTGTTATGACTAGGAACTGTGTGACTGCAACACTCCCATCAGCAACATGCTGTTATAGACTGTAGCGCGACCCGAAATAAAATCTCATGTCCCTCTTATGATTCTATAAAGATAACAGAATACTGTTGGTGTATAGCCCCAACAACAACCATTTGGTAGATTTCACTCACTTATCTATTTTTAAGTTAACTTTTACTGGCAATAAAATGGGTAATTTTCTTGGGCGAATCAGGCTGCAATGTTGAGTATTTCATTGAATTGCCGGGGCATTACTTGTGCAGGTGAAGAGGATAAAAATGTAGAGATAAAGTTGAGAACGTTTGGGCCAGAACACCACAAGAAGGCTATTTTTGTAGTGGTTAATGCTTGCTCTAGCAAGGATTATATGAACAATATAGTTGGAGTTTGCTTTGTTGGTCAAGATATTACTGGTCAGAAAATAGTAATGGACAAATTTATACACATCCAAGGTGATTACAAGGCTATTGTCCATAGTCCCAATCCTTTGATCCCTCCGATATTTGCTTGTGATGATAATACTTGCTGCTATGAATGGAACACTGCCATGGAAAAGCTCACTGGTTGGACACGAGGTGAGATTATGGGAAAGATGCTCGTTGGGGAGGTCTTTGGCAGTTGCTGTCGGCTCAAAGGTCCAGATGCATTGACGAAATTCATGATCGTTTTGCATAATGCAGTTGGAGGTCAGGATGCAGACAAGTTTCCTTTCTCTTTCTTTGACCGACATGGTAAATATGTTCAAGCGCTCTTGACTGCTACTAAGAGGGTCAGCATGGATGGGAAGATTATTGGAGCCTTCTGCTTTTTGCAAATTGCAAGTCCTGAGCTGCAGCAAGCTCTGAAAGTTCAGAGGCAGCAGGACAAGAAAAGTTTTTCAAGAATGAAAGAGTTGGCTTATATGTGTCAAGAAATAAGAAATCCTTTAAGTGGCATACGTTTTACTCACTCACTCTTGGAGGCCACAGGCTTGACTGAGGATCAAAAGCAGTTTCTTGAGACTAGTGCTGCTTGTGAGAAGCAGATGATGAAGATAATAAATGATGCTGATTTGCGAAGCATTGAAGATGGGTGAGTGTGTTTGACCATTTGAATAGATGATTGAGGTTTTGGTCTTTCCTAGGTATAGCTAATGTATGAAGCTATTTGCTTTGAATTGCTGCTGCTTTTTTCTGGGGACATGTATCTTTCGTCTTATACTTGGAAGTTTTGGAATGTAAATTTTGTTTATGAATATTGTTTGAACAGGACTGATTTTGGAATCTAAACTGGAAATAGTCGCTGAGTTTATATAAAATATCAAAGCTTTATTGATGGTGATGAACTTTGGCCATGTACTGTTATTCTTCCCATAACATTTTAAATACAATGAAAAAGGTAATGTTTTTGGAAATTTTGACTGCTTTCTTTGTCCCTTTTTTACCTAGCTCTAAGCTAAGCCAAGCTACTGACTCAAGTATGTGCGGCTGACTTATTTAAGATGACCTATTCACTTAATTCCCAATACGCTAGTTTGACTTGGAGTACAAACCAAGTACGGTGAATCTTTACACTCCCTCTTATTGTTATTTAGCCAGTTTTGTGTCGATTGATGTGTTCTAAAAATATTTTAGTCTCGTTGGTTTGGCTGCTTTGAAGCATTCTGAACAAATAGTCGTCTAACAATCTTATCTTTCTTCGTTGATATGAAGAACATTAACTTAAGAGTAACAGTGTTTGCTGTATCTAAACTGCTGTGGCAAGAGAATTTTAGTTTCTCATCTATTTGCTTAGCACCATTCTGCTATTGGTGAAAGTGCGGCCTAATTGATTCTTTTCTTTTAATTAGTTCATTGGAGCTTGAGAAGGCTGAATTCTTTCTTGGAAGTGTTATGAATGCTGTTGTTAGCCAAGTAATGATATTGCTGAGAGAACGAGGTTTGCAATTGATTCGTGATATTCCAGATGAAATCAAAACTCTAGCTGTCTGTGGTGATCAGCTGAGAATTCAACAAGTGTTGGCTGATTTCTTGTTAAATATGGTGAGACATGCTCCATCTCCAGAGGGTTGGGTGGAGATTCACGTTCATCCAAGTCTGAAGCACACTGCTGGAGGACTAACTCTTGTGCACAACGAATTTAGGTATTCTCTTTTATAGGTTTTTTTATCGATTTTGAGTATGATCTGTGGATAATACATTGTCTTATTCTGAGATGTACGGCTTTCTTTCCAAAATTTTGTCTCTGTTAACTCTAAAGTGTTCTTGAGGGTTAATTAGCTCCAGAAACTTAATGGTTATCAGATTTGATGTAAGAATTAGATGCTAGAATGATGGATTGCTGTTATCATGGATTATCAGTGTGGGATACTGACAAATTCTAAGGTTCTGTTTCTCTCAATCAATATGTGTGCTTATCGAATGACTATCCAATGTCTTTGGAGAATCATCACCAGATGTGGAGATTGAAACTGCGTCATGTTTCGAACAAATTTGTTTTGACCACTACGAGCTTGCTTGAGGTGATTTATGACCTTTTTGGTTTTGAAAAGTATTGTGTTTTGCTGTGTATTCTATATTTTAGATTCTACAGACTTCTGTTGAACAAGGAGGCAAGCTGGGCAGTGAAGTCATGGGAAATAAATTTTTAATTTTTTTCTAATTTACCTGATAGATAAATATATGTGCTGCTCATATATCTTCTTTTGCTCAGTTATATTGAACTATGGCGGAGTCAAAATTAAGGGAAAAACATATTCTTTGATATACATGCTCCATTGTATAGCTTTATACTTCTCTGCCTGGTATTAAATTTCCTTTATATACACCAGATATTAAACAACTCTTGTCTAAGTTCTGTCTTGGAAGTAATCTGGGGAAATGGCCTATTTTATTATAGGGGGACTTATAGAAGCTTCTCAAGCTCTTCAAAGCTTTCAGTATAGTTGCCTTATAATGAAAGTGAATGGTGATTTTCTTGATAGTTTTCTCAATAGTGATAATTATGTGAATCCTGCAATATCACTATGCGTGCCTCTTTGGCTCTTTTAGAATGCACTGATCAGTCCCTATACTTGTAGACCTCATGAGCAAATTTTCCTCAGTAAACAAATAGCTGCATATGTCAATTTAAAAATTAGAAGCGTATGACAGTGCATGCAGACAAGAGCTGTGTGGACTTGTTGTGCCTTAACCTACTCATTGGATCTTATGGCATATATGATGAGTGCAAATCTAATTATAGCATTTGTCCCTTTATGAAGGATTGTGTGTCCTGGTGAAGGTCTGCCTCCTGAACTGGTTCAAGACATGTTCCATAGCAGTCGGTGGATGACTGAGGAAGGTTTGGGGCTGAGCATGTGCAGGAAGATTTTAAAGCTCATGAATGGTGAAGTGCAATATATTAGAGAGTCGGAAAGATGCTATTTCATCATTACTCTTGAACTCCCCATGCCTCAGAGATCAAAGGATATTGACTAGCTTTCTGGACCTCAAAATCACAGTTCAAATGTTTCTCAACTTCAACCAGTCCCTCTTCCCTTTGTTTCTCCAAGGGCATATGCTAAGTACGAGTTCTTGACTGACACTTGGATGGACCAAACATGCCATTGAATTCTTCAAATGGGTACTCGATCAATCAACTTCCACGACCAATCTGGGGAGATATCACTTCTTAAAGTCCCCAACTTTTATCTCAACTTCTCAAGAGTTGGAAGATGATCTTTTAGCCAGAGATGTAGCCTCAGATCTCTTTAGACCTCCTACCCTAATGCAACGGTATGCTGCACCTGTGAGACCAAGAAGTGCTACCTGTTTGCTATGTAATCGAGGCTGCCATTAGGAAAAGCTGTCTCCCATGTAGATTCGTGATTGAAATGCGTCATATGGACAGTTGAGTCACACTGTAAGCGTGTGTCAAAGATACATATGGTCTATACAGCATTACAGAGTCAACAATGATTGTAACAGTATCTCCTTCTCAGGGTTACCCTCTAATTTTTTAGCTCATAATATACCATGTAATAAAAGCCGCTTTTAGGAAAGAGGAGGTCTTGGGCAAGACAATCTGATCCATAGATGGTTCCTCTTTGATTGGTGAGGAATTAATACAAAGGTCATGTGTGTGAAGTTAACTAATTGTCATCATGCCTTCTGTTTGAAAAAACTTTGGTACCTCGTACATAAATGATGTATGTGAAAGGGCTTGCACAGGTAGTGATGAAATTCGTGAAGTAGGTACCGACTCATTATACCGTTGAAGTGTCAGGCAGTCTTGATGTTCTGGCTGGGTATCAGTACTTGCACGGGTAAATCAATCCAAGCTTTGAGGGTGCAATGATTGATTCGTTCATGAAGGGACTGACTGAACATTATCAAGGTGTGAACCTCGGCTTCTTTCTCTGGTTCACTTGCTGTTAGGCTGGCCATTCCTTTTGTTTATGTTTCAAGTGGAAAGTGTATTATCAATTTTTTGTTTGCATGAGGAAAAGGTTCATACCATTTCTTCTTTGCTTTCCACTACCTTCTAGATTTTTATCTTGGAAGGTGTTGCAGACTTGTTCTCCAATTTGCACCCCCTAGCCCCAACCTGGTGGCTTGTTTACAAAGAACTGGGTTGGAATTAATTTTTAATTTCGAAGAAGACCTTGTCATCTTGAGATTAATTGCATCTAACAACTTGATGGTCTCTAATTAGGAAAGTCACAATGAGGCCTTAGCACACGCCTTCATGAATAAGGGGAAGCAACTCAATGGACACTACCCACTAGCTAATTTGCATTGCATGAGTAGTCGAGGAATAGGGGACACGGCTATAATAATTTTCGCCGGCCTTTGAAAATTTCCACTTTTAAGTATGTTTAACTTTGTGCTTCTTATGTTTTGGTGGGGTTGTACAAATAGCCCACAAAATGCAAGGACGGGGAGAGTCTCGGACGGCACCATTGACTATCTCCTATATTTGTTGCTCGTATGCCAAACTAAAAGTAGGAGGCTTGGGTGGTGGTGCTGAACTATGCAGGTGGTGCCTTTTCTCCCTTTGTCAACAGAGATGTTGGAGTTGTCTGCGCGGTCTATAAGTAATATATATGTTGTCTGATGACACTGGAGGAGGCTTGGGTGGTGGTGCTGAAGGAGGTGGTGGAGTTGTAGGTGGAGCAAGATCAAGTGGCAGAGCTGGAGGAGTGTTTGATCAGGTTGTCGATCTAGGAGTTGGTGGTGGCTTTGGAGTTGGGGTAGGAACTGGTGGTGGTAGTGGTAGTGGGTGGATGAGGATATGGTGGAGCTGGAGGTGGAGGAGCTGGGGGTGGCTGGGTTGGAGGAAAATGTGGTGTCCGACGAGTGGGAGGTGGCCAAGGTGGTGGTGCTGGAGGAGTCACTGATGCCTTTCAGACATGGAAAAAGTGATGGTGTAGGAGTTGGAGGTGGTGCTGGTGGTTTTGGAAGCGGAAAAGATGTTGGAGCTGGTGGTGGCAAAGGTGGTGGTAGTAGACAAGGAGTTGGCAGTGGCTTTGGATGCAGAGAAGGCGGTGTAGGATTTTGGAGGGTGAAAAGGTGGTTGAGTGGGAATTGAACCTGGAAAACGCAATGGTTCTGGAGGGGGACTTTTGGGGTGGAAGTGATGCAGGTAGGAGTGTTGGCAGCGGCCTAGGAGGCGGCAAAGTGATGGGGAAGCTGGTGGTGGCAGTGCAAGTTTCGGTGGAGGCATAGGAGGTGGCAGAGGTGGTGCTGGAGGAGAACTCAAATGTGGCATTGGTGATGGGAAAGGTCGTGGAGCTGGTGGAGGAATTTGGTGGTGGTGGTACAAGTTATGGCTTTGGAAGAGTAGGCAGAGGATTTTGGGGGTTGTTGGTAGCAGGTTTTTTTTTGGCAGAGGTGGTGCCAGTGGTGGTGTAAGTGGTAGCTATGGAAGTGGAGGAGGAGGAGCAGGAGGTGCGGGTGGCAATGCTAGTGGCGGCGGCGGCGCGCCTTGGAGGTGGATCTTAGCTGTGGAGTCCAGCAACTTGTATTATCTTGCTTGCCTATCTACTGAGAGTAGTCTTTAACATCTGTAGCTTCAATGAGCTTGCACTGTCCTGCTTACTAATTCAAACATTTTGTAGCGACAAACCAATTTTTTACTTTGATATGTAACAATGTCATAATGTATCTTTAAAGAAGTTTTTATTTTATGGCAAATTCTGAATCTCTTTTTTACCCTTTTAGTCAATTATGTTATCTCGTTAATAGGAGTGAAATGGTCACATAGGTGCTCGATTATTCTCCATCGAGTGTAGACTGATAGGCATAATTTACTTACTGCTTTAATCATATAGATAGACTTCCAAACCTGGATTTTATTTATCCTTAATCAATAAACACAATCCACACGATAATTAACTTTTAATTTTTATACAAAATTCTATGTATATGTGCATGCAATTCCTTCTTCTTTTGTTTGCCACATGCCCCCAGGACAGGGACAATGATTTATAACTAAATAGGGGATGATTGTAAGTTCTTGGTATTCTAAAATTTATCATGAAATGTTATTAATAGATTGAATTTTCCTAGTTGGTATGCTTAACGAATAGTCATAATGCAAACCATAACATGCTCAACACACGTACCCGACGGTACGCTCGTCAATTAAGACGTTCTCTAATCTTGCGACGAGAACAAAGTCTATCTCAATCGATGACAAGATCTAAATAAGTTTGCTTGTATATATTTCTTTTTCTAAAAATAGTAATCCGAAACACTTGCCAAGCAATCAAATATGGAAATATTCTCGGCCACCGTCCTCGTAATATACATGATCAACCATATGCCCTAAGACGCTTGTCTGCAAGACCCGAGCATAGAATGACTCACAGTAACAGTTCACATTTCTCAAAAAAATTCAAGGGGGAAGACGAATACCAGCATGAATTGGAGAGCAATCATTATGATGTAGCGATGGGCTGGCGCTTGCACGCAATAACTCTCAAGACCAACCCCCACCTAGCGATGGCCAATGAATTATTATGAATTATACAGACGCAGTCACTGAATTCAATGTTGCTGCTCAACTCGAGCGTCTACTGTCGGTCGAAGGACAGCATCACAGCTTTGACAATGAAGCTGTCTCATTCCTCTTCTCTTGCTCTTTTCTGTGTGTGTTTCCGGTCAGGATTTGCTATTTTAAGTTCGGCTGAACGAACGCGGCGATGGCCGGGACTTGCTATTTTAAGCGACAGGCAGTAAGTTGAAGGCGGGTCAGGTTCGTTGGTGGTCGAGTGAAGTAAACAGCGTCTCTCGATGCGTCCGAAACTCCCTCGACCGGTCCCTTCTCGCGCCGGGCAAAATCGGCCGAGCACGGCTTCTTAGCCATACCCAAGTGGTTAGTAGAATACGGTGCATTGGAACTCTTAATGTGAGTTTGTATTTTCACGGGGTTGGTGCTGATCTCGCAGTGACATTCAATGTCGCGCGCCCTCGATTCGACAGGCTCGGCCGCAGAGAGCCCCCTGAGGAAAGGGTATTTTATGTTTCGACATAGCCTACACTAGAATAAAAATATAGATTGCTCATCGTGCATCCGCATGCTGATCGTCGACCTTTCCCAATCCTGATTTCGTTCACTGCATTATTGGACCCGTTTTTACAGATGCAGCAAGTTCTAAGCATTAGTAAACTTGTCGAATCAAAGAATTTTTTGTTGTTCTCTTCCTGCTCCAATCTGGGTTGGTTGTTCTCATCTTCGGTAGCGAAGCATGGTAACTGCGTCTAGGAGCGGCAACCGTTTCTTCGCCGAATTCATCCACGTTTTCATGAAGAAATGAACAACTCTTGATTCTTATGCAGTATTCGACATCGAGTCATTCTGTCGATTTCATCCTTTACCAAAATCACATTCTCTTTGGCCATTTTCTGGGGCCGAATTCTTCGGTTTCGAATTCACTGACAGTACAGAGAGCATAGAAACTTACCAGTTCACGTTGATATAGCCATACAAATTTTATTGTACTTTGCATTCCTACTTCATTTTTTTTCACAATGAGGAGATTGTATGCTAGACAGCCGCTCCTTGGGTTAACTTTTAGAACTTCGATTCTCTCGGTCCTGCTCCGAAGTTGCTTTGCCAAGAGCGTTCCTGCAAATTTTGTTTTCGGAGATTCCTTGGTTGATGCTGGAAACAACAACTACATCTTGTCACTTTCGAAGGCCAACTACATCCCCAATGGGATCGACTTGGGCGGCCCGACGGGACGGTTCACAAATGGAAGAACAATTGTCGACATCATAGGCAAGTTTTTTCGATCTCGCCAAACTGTAAACGCAACGCTGGATTCTCCGACTGATCGTCTTCTGAAATACTCATTGTTTTCCTCTCGCAGGCGAAGAGTTGGGTTTCGAGGATTATACTCCTCCATACCTGGCTCCGACAACAGTTTGGCCCGTCGTCTTGCAGGGGGTCAACTACGCTTCCGGTGGAGGCGGAATCCTTAACTACACCGGACATGTTTTTGTAAGCATAGTCTTCTTCTCGAATCATGATTGTAGTTATCAAATGCATGACACCAAGTAAGTAATCTTCGTTCTACAGTAGAGCAACTATACAACAAAAATGCTACCATCAACATTCAATTGATTAGTCTAAAGTAATACAATTTTAACGGGATGACAGGGCGGTCGAATAAACTTGGACGCGCAGTTAGATAATTTTGAGAATACGAGGCGAGACATAATCTCGGGCATCGGCATTTCTGCAGCCACGGAGCTGTTCAAGACGGCCCTCTTCTCAGTCACCATCGGATCGAATGATTTCATCAATAACTACTTGACGCCGGTGATCTCCGAGGCTGAGCAGAGGCTGATAACTCCAGAAGTTTTCGTGAACACAATGATCTCCAGATATAGACAGCAACTTGTGGTAAATTTCGCGCATTCATATTCCCGAAAGTCATGTTCGTAACGAGTTCCTCTTAAAGATGGTTAATGTTATCTGCAGAGACTTTATGATCTGGGCGCGAGGAGAATCCTTGTGGCGAATGTGGGGCCGATAGGTTGCATACCGTTCAAGAGGGACACCAATGGAGCTACCACGGATAGTTGCGTCGACTTCCCGAATCAGATGGCTCAGTTGTTTAATACCCAATTGAGAAGCCTTGTTGCAGACCTCGGCTCAAGTTTGGAAGGATCAAAATTCGTTTATGCCGATGCGTATCGGATTGTACAAGACATTATCGACAATTATGTTCCATACGGTATGGCGCTACATCGCAATCTCTAGTGCTTCCTCTCGCCTGCCTAAGATTCGCTAACAAACGATGATCGATTCTCAATTTCATCGATGCAAAACCTTCCTTGCAGGTTTTGAAAACCCATATTCGTCGTGCTGCTGCGCTGCAGGTCGGTTTGGGGGTCTGATACCTTGCGGTCCGCCTTCTGGAGTATGTCTGGACAGGTCGAAGTACGTCTTCTGGGATCCATACCATCCTTCGGATGCTACGAACGCCATAATCGTGAAGCGTCTTATGGATGGTGGAGTTCAAGATATCGCGCCGATGAATATCCGGCAACTCGTCGAATCCTGATCAAATAAGTAGCACAATGAAAATAAGCTAACTGGGTTAGAGAAAGAGTATGGACTGTGCTTACACAGAGGAAACAGTATATCATCCACAGATTTTACAACAGTATTCATTTGACAGAATACATGTAACTTGGTACTTGGGGAAAAAGATGTTCTTGTCTCGTGCTGTTACAGGTGCCCGTTTTGATTGGTACTCTGTTGATTATGGCGATTTGTGCGGCGAGACGCGCAAGAAAGTCGAGCTCGAGTAAACATCGCGAGCACGGCCACAAACCTTTCGCGGTCGGACACAACTGTCTGTAAGGATCTTTGGAAGACAAGGAATCATATGCTTCACTTTGTAACGCGAATCTCGAATACCAACTTTCGAATTAAATTTCCAACTTTTGTTCCATAATTTATAGCACATTGGCTTGCTTACCATGTTATAGTTACCGATCTTTATCAAAACGATCGATCAAAGAATATCGAATTAAGTTAAAGCCTAGTTCTAGATTACCATTATTTGTTTGAGCCACCTCCGATTTACCACCTTGAATTTAAGCTATTTACCAACTCCAATAGCAAATTTTACCGACTTGGGTTACTTATTAACAACATTTCTTTCTTTCGACTTACCAACTTTTATTCAAGTTACAAACCAAATTAAATTAAACCAATGTAATTGATCATGAATCACCAATTTTCTTGCCGATGAATTTATCGATTACCTTCAAATTTAGGATTAATATCACGAAATATCTCAAGTGCGCCTTTGATAAATTTACCCTAAATTACTTTTTTTACCACGAAAAAATTCAAACGGTACACATGCCACAGATTTACCCAAAACTAATTTTTTTATCACGAAAAGTTTCAAACTGGTATATTTGTAATAAATTTACCATTTGTTAATTTCCGTTAAATTGAGTTAATACCTCGAAAAATCCCAAATAGGTACACTCGTAACAAACAAAGAGTAAAATCCCATATTGGTGCACTCGTCAATTGTCATGTGTTATTCAATTTGGTAAATTGATAGGTAAAATTTAACAAAAATCGATAAAGATTAAATTTATTAAAGATGTATCGATTTGAAATTTTTTATTATATTAAATCCAAAATTTACAGATTTTGTCAACTATGCTTTTTCCTTAAATTTTAGGGACAGATCTGGTCACCTATCCCTTATCCGTCAGCGTAGCGACATGGATAAAGTCGACCTGTCAGTCTCGGCACGCACGTCGATGCACGGAATCGTATCAGCAAAGTCATTCATTCATCCCCATATTCCCACAGCGACACGCGAAGAAGCATTTCGTCGAACACCTTCCGGTCAACTCAGCGATGGACGATCGCCAACCCTTGATCCTCGTCAACCGCGACCCGGACGGCGTCGCCTCCGTCACTATAAACCGGCCCAAGTCCCTCAACTCGCTGACCCGGTCCATGATGGTCGACCTCGCCCGGGCCTTCCGGAGCCTGGGCGCTGACGAGTCGGTGCGGGTCATCGTGCTGTCCGGGTCGGGCCGCGCGTTCTGCTCCGGCGTGGACCTCACGGCGGCCGAGGACGTGTTCAAGGGCGACGTCAAGGACGTGGAGACGGATCCCATCGCGCAGATGGAGCGGTGCCCGAAGCCGATCATCGGCGCGATCAGCGGGTTCGCGGTGACGGCGGGGTTCGAGATCGCGCTCGCTAGCGACATCTTGGTGGCCGCTAAGGGAGCCAAGTTCATCGATACTCATGCCAGGTAATGATTCGTTTCCTCCTCTGCTCTGCGTACTGCATCGGATTTTCCGGGTTTTGTTCATTTGAGCTGGGGACTGGAAAGGAATGATTGAGAACGAGTTTGCTTCGGGCAATTGCGATCGCGTCGGGATCTATGTCATTAGACTCGGCTTCATGTGAATTGCTGTTGATAATGTGCGTGTGTACAAGTTCTTGTGAGTTTGGTAGGATCTTATTGTGCTCCCTGGTTGTGCGGTACGTCAGGTTAATGCATTGATACTCGGTGATGATGTGCTGAGCTTACCTTTGCTTGTCATGGCAAGTTGCCGAGTACGTATGCGTTGAACTCATCGTTCCTCGGAGGACTATCCTTGCCCTGTGAAAGCTCTGGGATTCGTTGGTTTACTGCTGAACACGAACATTCATTGCCGAGAGCTTGGACGGGGTTCTCTATGGTTGCTCAAGAGACCAATTTCTCTTCGCAGCTCGTCGCATTGAAGTTCATCTTATCGTAGTTGCTACATGAAATGTTGCGCTCAAATGCTTGGAATTTTTCCGATGAACAGCTGTCTGTGCGGTATAAACGCTTTGGATGAGAATTGCGACGATATGAACTTGGGTACGATGATGAAAAATTGGTTCCTCTAGGGACCATAGAAGCGCCCCCAAGAGCTTGGACTTCTATTTTTGCGAAAGGAAATACTCTGCAATTCTTTGGCTAAAGAGAGACTGCTCGCCTCGGTGGTTTTCCCCTTTATCGTAGCAGAGCACTCTTTTCTCGGCTCTGTTCTCACTCTATTGCAGTGGCTAACTTTGTGAGTAATTCACAGAAGCTCCTTCGTTGTTTGAAGTATCGAATGCGTGCTGTTGCAGGTTCGGAATCTTTCCTTCGTGGGGTCTCTCTCAGAAGCTTGCGCGCATCATAGGACCCAATAAAGCTCGTGAAGTTTCTCTTACAGCCATGCCTCTTACTGCCGAGCAGGCTGAGAGATTGGGCTTTGTAAACCATGTGGTTGAAGAAGGTCAGTTACTGAAGAAGGCACGAGAAATCGCTGAGGCCATCATCAAGAACAACCATGACTTGGTCATAAGGTACAAGTCAGTCATAAACGATGGCTTCAAGCTGGACCTGGGCCATGCGCTTGCATTGGAGAAGGTAATCACATCTCTTAGTTTCCAGCATCTTTGGATCCATTAATTCAATAATGCATCTTTTGTCCGTCTCAAGTCCATTAGGCTTTTTTGTTGGAGACATACTATTTAAGAAAGAGCCACTCTTCAGTTCTATTGGCCTGTGGAAATTACAAAACTAGCTAATAAAACCAGAATGAAGAGGAGACATTTGAAGACTAAGTTGCGAGTAACAGTAAGTTCTCTACATAACTGGCGAATGTGAGCGGTGCTATATATAGCTCTTGTTACTGTTGCCCACCTTCTCAAATTTTGTCTTCTATTCTTGGCCTCTTCGTTCGACTGTACTATGTTTTTGATGGGGCACTATGGCACTTTGTACTTCTGTTGAAGTTGGAGCCTTCTTGAATTCTTCATATGTGCCGGGTCGAGATTAGAACTCTCAGTGCAGAATTGAGATTCTGCGGTTTGAATGCGCTGCGAAATGAAAGAAATAGGAATAAAGAAAGTCGCCATGGCTTTTTAGCTGTCCCTAGAAGTCACTCAATTATCAACAAGTCACATTTGTATCTCAACTCAACACCGGCGAACTAAACACCCTTTTACACACTTCTTGCCGTAAACTTCCTTGTGATCTTGTATTCCCGTTGCTTTTACAGGGAAGGGCTCACGAATATTACAACGGGATGACCAAGGAACAGTTCAAGAAGATGCAAGAATTCATAGCAGGACGGAGCTCAAAGAAACCTGCTGCCAGATTGTAGAGGGCAGAGCATGTGCATGTGTGTAACCTCTCACTTAGTTTGTACTTGTAATAAAGTAGCATAAGATCTGTTTCAATCTCAAAGGCGGTCGGATGATTTCGATGCTTTGGTGTAATGCCATCCCGCCGAAACGATCGATGCATCGGTCCATCCGGCGTGCTTTATGAGCAACCGAAATTTCGTTTTCTGTAGAGGGTATGGGAGGACCAAGCGCGGATTGCCCCTCTCCATCCTTATCACCGAATGCAACTTTTTGTGCTCTACACAGCTCTCAATCATCTCAAGCACGTTCTTTCAATGAGCCATGAGCCATCTATTGAGGTTGCATTTTGGGCAGACTCCGAATTCCCGCTGAAGCCGGGCGGCCGGCGAAGGAACCGCTTCTAAGGAGTTCTCTACACTCGCTTCTCTTTCCATACTAAACGAATTATTTACACTCGAAGATGAAGAGTTTCTAGATATGCCCGATCAGGTCGAAATGGCAAGATTTGACATTTTATATTTTTATTTAATCAATCCCATTAGTATGATCATATCGAACTTTATAGTTTAAATCACTATCACTGTGAACACGTTTCCGCCGTAATTCGATTAATCGGCCTTGATAAGATAAGAGTTTTGATGTTATGGGATTCAAGGAGAGTGGTAGCGAATCGAACTTGAATAATCATTACGACAATTTAATACAAATTGTATATATAGAAGGGAAACGGATCTTGTACGGCGCCACATTGTACCTATCACTATGGTTTATTTTTGTTCATCGTATTTGAGTATAGAACGTCGTAGAATACATAAATAATGTATAGTTGTATGAAAAATAAGTTTATATTTATTACATAAATAATATATTGGATGTATTTTTATACGTACTAAACAATTTGAAAGCGACGCGCGCGCGCACATACATTCACGCTCACCATCTCTCTCTCTCTCTACACGACGGAATAGTCAGTGATGAGCTCTTCCCTGCTCACACTCCGTCGCTAAACCTTTTCGATCCCTGGAAAAATCCCCGATCTTGGAGACCACCCGGGACTCCGGCGAGATCGATACCTCCGGATCGGACGGCGGCGACTGCATTGGGGCTAGGGTTTGCGTCCACGAGCGATGTGGGATGCTCGAGGCCTTGATGAGCCTGCTCTCTTCGTGTTGGAACCCCTTCGGGAGCGATAGTGGCGGCGGCGGCGGCGACGGGTCGGGCTCTTCGGGAGAGAAGGGAAGGACGGGCTGGTCTGGTTCCGGGACCTGGGGAAATGCGCGACCGGCGACTTCTCCATGGCCGACGTGCAGGCTAACCAGGTGCTGGAGGATCAGAGCCAGATCGAGTCTGGCCAGTTCGGGACGTTCGTTGGCATTTACGATGGTCATGGCGGGCCCGACGCCGCTCGATACGTGTGCGATAATCTATTTCGGCACTTTCAAGGTTCGTTTCTTGATGAACCCCCGAGGTTAAAGCCTTTGATTGATCAGATGTTTTTGATTGGGCGGGCGACCAGCTGGTTGAGAATTTTTGAAGTAGCGATTTTTCTCATTCATTGGAAGTTTCGTTTCGAAGTTATGCAGAGATTTCCAGGTTTACTGAATTTTTATTTGTGTTCTAATTGTTTGGCTCGTGGAGGTTGGAACGCGTATTCACTTTCGTTCTTATCGACTCCATTTGTGTTTCTAATTGTAGGGTCTTCGTAAGCATACTTTCTGTGAAGTATAGCATGCAGATTTTATTTGTTTGCTTACTTTAGTAATGGCTCATAATTATGTTAAATTCATGGTGAATTTTGGATTAGCAGACTCGTTTCGAGTAGGATGTAGCTGGGTCCAATTTGGTAGATTATTTGAGAGAGAACTTTGCGCTGCTTCTGCTTTTGAACTTTCAGAAGCTTATATCAGGCACAGTTAAATGCATCCGGATCCGAATCATCTCTCCCCTGTGAGTGCGCACGTTCTTCATCTTTATCAAACTTAGCTATCCCTGTATGATAGCCTAGGTAAAACTTGAATTGAGAGAAAGACCAGTGGGATTTATGGCTAACGGGGAGGCATCCATTGCTTTTTTGTTGTATCTTGTCTTGTCCCTTGTTTTATGTAATTGTGCTATTTAAGGAGGGTCCTTCTTATCTTGGCACTCTTAGGCTTTGTGTTGGTGCAGCATTATCAGCTGAAACGCAGGGAGTTGTGACATGTGACACCATTCAAAGGGCATTTCAGGAAACGGAGGAGGGGTTTACAGCCCTTGTGTCTGAATTATGGAGTACTCGGCCGAATATAGCTTCTTCTGGTTCCTGCTGTCTAGTTGGAGTCATATATCAGAGGACCCTTTTTGTAGCAAACCTTGGAGACTCTCGGGTGGTATTAGGCAAGAAGGTTGGCAATACAGATGGTATTGCTGCCATACAGCTATCAGCAGAGCATAATGCAAATATTGAGTCTGTCAGGCAGGAACTTAAAGAGCTACACCCAAATGACCCACAAATCGTCGTCCTCAGACATGGAGTTTGGAGAGTGAAAGGCCTCATTCAGGTATTTGTCTCTAGCTCAACAATTTATGCGGTGCTGCTGGCTGCTTGGAAACTTTCTCTTTGTTTTGTTTTAGCTTGTATCTAGCTCGAACTTTCTAATTTTAAACAATATCTGAAGTTGATCTACAGTCGATTATGGTATGACGATTTGAATGTAAGCCTGATTTGGAAGATCTTCTAATTTTTATAAATGAAATATATCTTTTATGGAGAAAAAATGCACTCCATTCTCTCTCTTTCTCTGCTTAATTAAGTTTCCCAATGAAGGATCCTTTGGACTGATTACCCATTAATTCCTTCAGTCTTTATGTAGCATGAGAGCATTGGACCCCACCTTCTTGCACACCTAAACATATTGTTTGTAAACATGTGAAAGAATCTTTTGAATGAGGACCGATGTAAATTTTGTTATTTTAAGTTTTCACGTTCCATGGTGGTTAGAGCATGAAACTTGTCACTGTTGTCATCTTGTTGATTTTTTATTTTTTATGCAGTGAAAACTAGACAAGACTGCATGCTTCTAATTATGGGTAGAAGATTTATGGTCTATTGGAAATTCTGGGACAAACTAGATACTCCTTTCCTCGTGACCAATGACACACTAGATAATATTTGATTCCGTAACCCAAATTGACAATTAAAGTCAGTTTTGACTTGTTTTTGCATAATGGTAAAAAAATTACTGTGATGAATATGTTTGAAAGGGGTTTATGGATTTGTTTTGAGGATTGAAGTTGGTTCAGATTATTGAGTACTATATATTCCAATAGATATAGGCTATAGCTTAAAAGAAGCTGAAGATGCTAGTTAGTTTTTTATAGGAAAAAAATAATAGAGAAACATGCTAGTGAGTCGCAGAGGGAAAACTTGATTTCACCTTCTATAATGATAAGTGAAAATCTTGTGGGATTTCATCCAACTGCTTAATAAACTTAAACTGTTAGTTGAAGGAATGTTTTGATATTTAAGCATTCCAACAATAAGTACATTTCAGCCATGGAGTTTATGTACATCTTGAGGTGACTACTGAGGACGACAATTCACCTCTATTTGCCTCTCAATGTTTGTGATTGGTTGCCTTTTGTTATTGATGTCATCTTTTGAAACAAAAATACTGATATGAATCTCATCTGATTATGCACCTAAATGCACTTGATGCAGGTTTCTAGGTCTATTGGTGATGTATACCTGAAGCATGTGCGGTTCAACAGGGAACCGCTTAATCCAAAATTCAGACTTCCTCAGCCTTTGAATATGCCTATTTTAACTTCCAATCCGGCAATTATCTCTCATCCTATTCATCCAAATGATTCTTTTCTTATTTTTGCATCTGATGGCCTATGGGAACATTTGACTAATGAGAAAGCCGTGGAGATTGTCCACAGTCATCCTCGGGCGGTAAGATCTTCTCTGTGTAGAACTTTCATGGCCATTTTTCTTCTGTGGGGACTAACTTTTGTTGCGACTCTTTTTGCTTGAGCTTTGATATTGCTTCTTCTCATTAGTTTGCATGCATTTAACTTTACTGGGCATTCCGATGCAGTCTTTTTATAGTTTTATCTTAACAGTGTTGGAAAATAAATTAGCTCTGTTGGCATTCTGAACTGACTTATCTTCCCGAGTATTAATGGGCAAGTTTCTGTTTTTTTTTTCAGGGAAGTGCCAAAAGGTTAATTAAGGCTGCACTCCAAGAAGCCGCAAGAAAGAGAGAAATGCGTTATTCAGATCTTCGCAAACTCGACAAGAAGGTTCGGCGGCATTTTCACGATGATATAACTGTCATTATTTTATTCTTGAACCATGATCTAATATCCAGAGGCTCTGTGCTAGATTCACCGATCTCTATTCGAAGGGCTCTAGAGCTCTGATAATCAAAATGAATTCATGTTTCGTCTGGTTTTGGCCAAATCCAAGGAATTACATTTTTATTATCGTCAAGACCTCTCCCGAGAGGCATGGGAGGGAGCAGGATTTTCAAACTGGTGTGCTGCTTGAGCCCGATACTGAAAACATTGAAAGGGTGTATCTAGTTCTATGAATTTTTTGTAACTATTGTAGTAGCTCCGAAACAATTATAGAACTTCATGTTCATGCGATACCTTCAATTAAAAAACATGAGAAATCGAGTAGATACCTTACTGCATTTTGCCATGAAGTTTGAGCACCTCAAGTTTGAAATAAGAATGTTCTGAAGTTTCTCACTGCATGTCAGGTTCTTAAATTTGATAATGTTGATGAGTGTATCCTGCTTAGCCCAGTCGTGGCATAGTTCCTTTCCTTTGCTTTGGCTAATCTTCCAAACCTCATGTCAACCTTTGTGATCAAAGATGACAGTTGCATCTCAGGTTTTGAACCCAGATTGTACGGTGAGCTTGCGTGATTTGCTAGTTCTTGTGTCACGCACAACTGAGAGGAAGAATTGCAGAGCTGATCTGGTGTGATCATTTTCGACACGACGCACTAATACTAATACAAATCGGACACAATATCAAAGTGGAAATTTAACTGAGAGATGTCGGAACGTGGCGTGATTAGTACCCAACAAATCGCTAATGAGCCAGAAAATTTCTGTTTTACATCTGCCAACCACAGCAAATAGAATATCGCAGGCTACATTCACTTCCATAACCACCTCATATGCTATAATGAAAAGCATAATTTTACTAAGAAATGATATAAGTCGATCATAGTACCCACATAACACGTTTGTTCTACCAATATACTTGCTTCGTGACAAATTTGATACTCCCCAGCTTCATTTCTGAAACCTGCTCAAGCGAATTTCTGGTATAGACGGAAAAATCATTCCAATGCCATTTTCGATTACATTCCTTTCGAGCGTAAAAGACCGACATTTTTTTTTATGCTGCTTTAATGGTCTAGCCATCGCCATGTCTTCCTTTTCTTCTTGTTAGAAAGCTTCCAAAGGCCACAATTTTCAAAAGGTTTGGCCATTGAATATCACATGACGAAGGACACCAAGAAATGCTCAGCAGAAGCTGCATCCCAGTCCCATCTTTATTCCCGGTTGTTTGGGTCTGTCTTCATTGAAGGCTCTAATGGCAAGTCCGGCTTTTTCCTCTGCCCTGAAGGACAGTAACAAGAGATGATACATGGATTAAATTGCAATGCCGGAAAAGGATGGCAGGTCCAGCTTTGAAAAATGAAAGAAATGCAAAACGCTATATGCTCAAAGAACATGTATCAGATGAACTTTTCAATGAATTTGTGCAACGGTATGCCTAGAATTTAAATATCATCGCACCAATACTAGACATCATAACTCCATTGGCATGGAAACAAATCCCATCCACAATTTTGATTTCACATACACGAACCAATACTGATCTCTTTAATTTAGACTCTAGATGATAAATTCACTACCATCACATATTGGCTCCGATCAGGATCATTTGTTTTCATTGTGCAAAGAAATTAATCTGTTAGATTTGCATATGCCTTCTTTATTTGAGTATGGGGATGGTAAATGATAACTGACCTGATTTCTTCCCCTTCTTTGAAGCGGATCTGGTATATTTTATGGAGCCTTTGTGTGATTCTGCGAAAAGATAATCATATTTTTCTAAAAGTCTCGTTTTCTCCTCAACTAGGCCTGAAACCTCATATGCATCTGCCACTTTCTGAATTATTGACTTCTCTGGTGGTTTCCGATCAAAAGCTTCAAGGCCTTTGAAGAGCTTCATATTCAACAAGGTAAAATTCACAAGGTTCAGGGAATTGTGGGAAAACCAAAAGAAAAGCCTGCTCCTAACAAGCTAGAGATGGGCTAATTAATCTTAATCATCTAAACATAAGATAAACAAAATAGATAGCCAATGGGGCAACAATTAAAAAATTACTGAATTTTCGAACTTTAAATATTCTTTAATAGTTATCCGAAATGGGAATGACAGCTTGGTGTAGCATAAGATGGTATTTGAGAGAGACAGAGGGGAGGATGCAATCCAAAAATCATTTCCATATAAACCTTCTTAATATGTGATTGAGCTGCAGAAGCTCTTTCTTTTAAGTAGTTCACAGGAAACTTAACGTAAGACTTATTTTTCTATGTTTATGCATACAATTTCCTCTCAGTAAATCTTCTTGTCAAAGACTACCATAGTCTTGTAAGTTAAAGTTTAGCTCGTCAGTCAGAGTTTCACTTCATAACCATAATGTCCTTTTACTTGAAGCATGTGAATTTCAACTTCCACAGAATTACTACCTTTATAAGATGCTCCAGCATATTATTTCGATAGTAGATCGCTATCATGCTGGTGCACAAACTCCATGGTACAGAATGTAGATCACTACCAATTTTCTTCACCCAAAATCTGTGCGCTTCTTCTGCTCTATGGTCCATGTCTAGAGCCCGGATTAACATTCCATATGTTCCCATTGTGTTTCCCTGTCCTTTGCTCAGCATCCATTTAATTACCTACAAATGCAAAGCAAAACCAGGTCTGAAGTCAGACAGACAGACTGCTTATAGCCACAAGCTCAAAGAAGGGAAATAAAAAGGAACTGCAAAACTCACACTTCTTCTGAAATAAAGGTCAACAACACATTCATCGTACAAAATTTAACAATAGTAGCTCGCAGCATTGAATGTTTCGCAGGGCAATTCCAGTGAGATTACCTGGACTATCCTATGCCACTGGTGTTGTTTCTCAAGAACAAGCAATGCCCTCCTAACTGAAGCAAGAGGAAAATTTTGTTCCCATGCAACCCAGGCATCAAGAGCACCGTAAACTGATTGTTTGCTGTCCTTCAGATCAAGAAGCTGTTGTTTTTAAGGAGTAAAGCAATAAGCAAACACACAAATATATCACCTGAAGAAAGGTCTGTAAAAGTCTTCAATAAAGTCAACGTGTGGAAGAAGATTAAGCTGCCATGCAAAACCAAGAGTGCGTGTGCAAACCGAAACCATTCCCAATGGACATCAAAAATATTTTGGGGGTTCTGATAAGGCATGAGTGTTGTTGGTAAGTTGGAGTCAAATGAATTTTAAATTAAAGCAGGCCTTATGAGGGTGATTGACAAAGCTAGTAACTACCGAGGGAAGCTAGACTAAGTATATGACAAAGTAAATTGAGCAAGAAGTTATGCAATAAAGACCTACTAGTTGCAGTTCAGCACCTCAACAGCTGGTCATTGTAAACAGAATAAAAAAAATTAATGGAATGTGGATCTGGGAAGGAAAAATTAGGGAGGGTACAGAGCATGGTGATGCAGCACAAGAAATGAAACAATTTGATAGTGATTGAAAGGTTGAATTTCAAGTTTTGCTGATGGTGGACATTTGCCTCAATAGCAAGAGTTTTAATAGATAAATAGCACCATTTACTAATGGAAATAACAGTCTTATCAGTTGGATGGGATCCAAGTCATTAAGAATTCAATCAATTTCCTTTTCTATTTGAAATTAGACATTAGGTTTCTCATTTCTATTTGATGTAGGATTTACGTTTTCTATGTAAATATCCCATTTAAACTTGGGATACGTTATAGCAGAATCTTTAAATATAATATTCTTAGATTAATGAGAAAGTTTGAGTTTTTGGTAATTGTTTGCTATGGAGCTGTGTGATGATATTCATTACTTAAAAAGATGCTTAGGAGGTCTTGAGCATGATGCCTAAATAAAGTACACTAAATTCTTTTAAACATCACAAAATAAAGCTCATAAACACCACACCTTTAAGCATCATGCTTAAATATAAAACTGCATCCCAATACTCAAAAAAGCATAGGAGTTATGATACTTCAATAAATGTGATGAATTAATACCGTTTTCATAAACCCCTTCAAAATCCTATTCCAAGTAGCAATAGGAACCTAGAACCTAATTCCATTATAAATAGAAACCCATGAAATCCTACTTCAAGTAGAAATTATAAACTCATCAAAATCCTAATAGGATTCTAATCCTAGTAGATAAGACAAGACAACTAACTCAACTAAAAAAAAAATCTTAAACCTATTATTAGGTCTCTTATTTGTGTTGATAATATAATGCCTATCTACACGAACACTTGATTATAGCACGACTATTTCCAATGATGATCGCTCTCAGCTTGCTTAATTATTCATGCTGCAACAGTTAGCTCAATTAACAAAGTGACATGAGACATTCATCACACGATTTTCTTGCCAATTTACCTTCAGTGTATGACAAGCTTTCACGCAATTATACTTTGAACGCACTCCAAAATTTCCTGGAATAAAATTAGATTCTACTTATCGGTCAATTCTTGCTTATGTGATTTTCTATCCTAATATATGGCAAATTAGAGGAATAGCTCTCATATTAGCTTCATTCACAGAGCAGCATTCTACAAAGTTACATATTTGGGAATACTTCCACCCATTAATACTTACTGTGCTCACTAGAAAATTGAACCTATCCTTTCTTGAAACATTTTCTCCGATCCTGGGCTTCTGCAATCTTTCTATTTCCTGCCCACCACGTAAGGCAGCATGAGCATCAACCTCTTCCTGCAATACAATCACTAAGTTCAAGTCAAACAATAGCAACTTTGAAAAAAGATACTTAAGACAGATATGATTGCAATGAAGTTTCAAGTTGGTTGAGTTGAAGAATACAACTGGAAGGCTAGTCATCAGGCAAACATCCTGCACATACAAATCCGTCCTTACACCAGCAAATCTAAAAATTTGCAATAGACCACTAAAATCTGCATATGCCACAGGAGCTTCAAAATAAATGCTTTCTGACATGATTTGTGGATTGAAAGAAGAAAGAAGAGCATAGAAAGGTGGGTTGTACAATACATATTACACCCAATGCATATGTTTTGATTATGAATATGACACTACCTAATATTACATGTCAGCCACCAAAGAAAAACACTCTTGGTACGCCCCCTCAAGATGGAGGCTAGATATTTTCCATGCCCATCTTGCAAACAAGGGGGGGAAAATGAATATACTTGAGCCCAAGGAGAAAATATCTACCAGTCACTTTATGGACTTCACGAAAAATTTACAAATGAGCCTGTTGTCTAGTTTCACTTGAGGAATTCTTGTTAATTTCAATATATTCTGCTCTAACACATTGAATCAGACTGTGATCAATGCTGATAGCAGCCACTTTTTTATCCCAATAGAGTAAGGTCAATCGCTCAACTTTTAATCTACATCTTGAACTAATTTTCTCAGGCAAAAGAAGTCTGATAACATCTCCTGTCACAACTGTATATTCAGCATCTGCACTTGATCTAGAAGTAACCAACTCTTCTTTAACTTCACCAATCAACTTGGTTACCGCCAATGCCAGATGTGAACCTTCTAACATCAACAGACCAAGCCCACTCTGTGTCAACATATGCTTCTGTCTTCCAATGACCATCATAGGAGGGCAGCGACCCTTTTCTAAATGCAGTCTTCAAATATCTTAAACCACAAAAGAGACTTCCATATGAGTGGAGTAAGGAAAATTGACTGAAAAGGCCATCTATTTAACGAGGAGGTTGAGGAGATATACAGTTACAGCAGATGTTATTCATAGATATGGAGAAGGGCCACAGAGAAAAAACTGTTCGAGGATTTTGGATGGAAGGCGTACCAGGTGGCATCAATCAAGCCATGGAGCACATGTAATTGAACCGTTACATTAAAAAGTACAGAGGGATTCTATAGAAACTCTCGATAGCAATAGGCCTACATCAAACTTCACCTTTACAATCCTATCATTTTCCCTTGTTAAATGAAAAGCTTACACGGCACATTCAAGATGCAGCACCTGCTGTATGTTTTCTGCAGATGGTATTGTAAAGGTGCATCAACCTAAGCAGTAAATGCAAAGAATATGAAAGATTAAACGCAAAGAATGAGTTAAAAAGGCACCTGCAAATCTAAGGTTAAGGGAATATATATGCAATCAATAATGGGATTAAATACACAAGAAACAGAACCTCCATCGAAAAAGATTAATCCCTAATTCCTTAGGCAAATGATAACTCATTCTCCAAAAACATGGTATTATTAATGGACCTACAAGGACACATTTGACTGGAGGGGACAACCTCAGCCCTCCCTTAAAAAGAAAGAGGGAAGAACTTGTGTTTTTCTTATGTTATCACTTCTGCTACTTCTTTTCCAAGCGCAAGTTAACCTAAGAAGTTGTGGGCTATTTTTACCGATCAGAGCACATGAAAAATGATTTAGTAAGCACCTTTAACGATGACTCTTTTGCTCCACCAGTGCAATTTCCATATATATGAGACTGGACCATTGTAGTATAACTGGAACCAAGTTTCTCAACACGAAACACTCCATATTGAGTTAAACGTCCAACCTGTGCAAGGCAACCATATCAGCATATGTTATAGTCTCGAACATATCATTAATCAGTTCAAAGACAATTCTGATCCACATCAGGCCTTCTTCCCCCCTCATAAGCCAATTACGAAGAAAATTGCCATCAAATGCAACCTCTGGAAATTGACAATGATTCAAAAAAATGTAGCAACAGGGAAAAGTTCTCTACAAGTCATTGCAAAGGTTAGGACTATATTATGGGTTTCAAAGAACAGAGAACTCAACAGAACTACATCGATATCATCAGGAAGGGCAGTGGAGATGAAAACCATGGCAAGATTAACTAAGTTTTATTGTAGCAATTATTAACAACGTCAATGCCCAAATATAATTGAAGTCTCAATAACTTAGACCTAGAGAAACCTCAAGTGATACAAGGCCATCCATGCAGAAGCAATAAAGATATTGAGGGAAGAATGAAAAGAAAAGGGCTCACCAGGGAGGATATTGCCAATGATCTCCACATCGGTGGGGTCTCTTGCCTCAACCTCACAAATTTAGGGGATACTCCATCTCCAAGTCCTATGGAAGAACAACTTCTGAGTCAAGTGCAAAGGAGCACCCACAGTAACTAATAACAGTCCAGTCATCACAAAACACCCAAAAGAATTCTCATCATTTTACTCCCCTAAGAGTCACCATGCCAAAAACAAACACGCCTCAACAAAAACAGAATCCCCATACTAAAGAGTTGATAAGTAATAAATTACACCACGAAAACACAGCAAGTCCCATTGATGAGTCAAGTGCAAAGGAGCACCCACAGTAACTAACCACAGTCCAATCATCACACCCAAAAAATTCTCATAATTTAACTCCCCTAAGAGTCCCCATGCCAAAAACAAACACGCCTCAGCAACAACAACAACAGAGAACCCCTATACTAAAGACTTGATAAGAAATAAATTACACCACGAAAAACACAGCAGGTCCTGTTGACGAAATAATGCTTGCATACTAACTCAATGGTGCTTGCATACAAAGTCCGGTTTACTCAATTGGTACAATGTGATGTGGCAAACTTGTATTAAAAGCCATTTGCAGTCTGTCACGATTAACATCACTTAACATACCGATTTAGTGGACCCATCTTAGCATACCTGGCATTACTTTATGGAAACTATCCAAGGTCATACATTGTCAGCTAAAAATCAGTCGAAGCATCAGCTGCATTACTGATGCTGACCAAAATGGCCAAGACTCCCCACCCTACTTGGCATTCCGCCCTACCGAACACCAACTGGGAATCGCCGCGGCACAGTGCCAATTCATCCCAAAAGGTTCAGAGCCGCAGTTCAATTTCATGGACAAGCAAAAATTGAGAAAAAGCGAAAAAGTTCAGTATGATAGGAGTTGAACGCGAAGTTGCTGTATGAAAGCCACTTAAACGAGAGAGAGAGAGAGAGAGGTGACAGACTCGGGGACTGTAGCAGTGGCAGGGAGCGCTCCGCCAATGCTGCGGTGGCTGGGGTCGGTGGAGTGTGGCCGCGGCGATTGTGGCGGCACTGCTACGCGGCGTGAAGTGCGACTGCGGTTGCCACGGAGTCGCCGGTCTGTGGTAGCGCCGATGGGCTTCTGAGGCGGCGACGGTGGTCGGCGGCGGAGGAGCGAGGGAAGGGCTTTGGCAGGAGCGCTTGCCAATTCCCTCCTATGCTTTCCGGGGGAAATGTGGATATTGAGAAAATGAAGGAGTGAAAAATGGAAAATATTAAAGGACGGTTAAATATTTTTCTTTTTTTGGGTCGGAATGAAAATTTGGATTATAATTTTTTCATTAAAAAATTAAAGATTCTATTGTTTGTGCAAAAAAATAAAATGCCAATTAATTTTATCATGAGTTACAAACGACAAATAAAAAATAATAATTATAGATAAGTAGTTACAATTTTTACCTAAATGACAAATTTTAATACAAATTAACGCGTTTTAACACAATTATATAGCAAACTCGAAAACGACACGAATTTGATGTACATAAATTTTATAACGTGATTAATCAAAGTACAGTATTTTTCAGTAACACAACTTGATATGAGCAAAAATCGATTTATGATACGACAAAATTGATTTCTCAATCCAACTTTTTTAATATGAAAATTTTCATACATCATTTGTAACCTTTTAACATACAACGGCCTCCATATCACTTTTCTTTCAATGGAAAGTCGGCCAAAATCATTCATAAACTCTATGGCTTATTAACTCATAAAATTTGATATATATATAAAAAAAAAACATTCAATCACAATTGAAACACCTTTTTACAAATGATATAGTTTGTATGATATAAATAAATAGATATGTTGTAATGTTTTCCGTGATCCTTTTCACCTCAGGAAGGATTTAGTCAATGTAATAACATCAAAGACGACTTTAGTTTGCCGATTAGATTCCTCGAAAATAAGGGCCGAAAATGAACGTTACTCTAAAGGTAATGAATATATTGTAGTCGGATCTTGTACATATTTAAATGCACGAAATCACAGATCCAATGATATAAATCGTTATATCAAAACGATGAATGATATTTTTTTATTTATTGGCAAAATGTCTAAACTATTGATGTGCGGGCACTTCTCTAAGTTACAATCAATTGCTAGACCTTATTCTAAAGAATAAATTACAGTTGAACTAAAAAAAGGATAGACTCCATAGTTCCATCACAAGAGACAATGGCAATGGAAAAGAGAACAGATCCTCTTGGAAACACAAGCCAAACAGACTATGCCAATGGAAAAGGCACAACAAAGTGACTCATTCGCGAGAAACCAGGACCACCTGTTTCCCGACATTGCGGCCGGAAAATAGCCCGACCAGAGCTGCCGGACCGTTCTCGAGCCCTTCGACAATGTCTTCCACATATACAATCCTTCCCTCTTTGATCTGAGGCAAAACCATCTCCAGGAACTTTGGATAGAGATGATAATAATCAAGCACATTAAAACCTTCCACTCGAACCCGTTTCGCGATGATCTGCATCAGGTTGTGCACACCTTCGGGCTGCTCAAGGTTATACTGCGAGATCATTCCACATGCTGCGATTTGACCACGAAGCTTCATATTGAGTAGCACCGCATCCAACGTCTTTCCCCCGACATTTTCAAAGTAGATGTTGATCCCCTCCGGGAAGTACCTAAAGATTTCAAGAAGATGGAAAACATCAACTCAGGCCGGCTTCACGATCATGCACATACGTGTAACAGTGGTTGATACGCTCGATCATCATTAGCATGTTCCGAACTAACCTTTTCAGTGCTGTATCCAGATCTGATTCTTCCTTGTAGTTGAAAGCTTCGTTGAATCCGAGCTTGTTCTTCAGCAAATCGACCTATTTTTGCAGAAGTACAAGGAAATGAAACAAAGGGAGTACTTTTACAATTGTCAATGTGTCATAGCGGAATGATGTGGATATACATCTGACACGGTGATCACGCACTTCGAAAAGTGTTCTCAAATTTGAGAAAGCCCGCCGCGCTTGTAATACCTCGAGTGATTGTTACAGATATGACGACTGATTGAAGTCCTAAGGTTCGTGGGGACATATGCGTTCGTCTAGTACCGAAAAGATATGTATATTACAGATGCTATACGCGTTCGAAAAACCAAATTAGCACCATGTCGGAGGTGGATGTTGCCTAACCAACTATCATTGGAGGATATATGAGATGTCGGACGAACGTGAGAAGATTACCTTTTCTTTGCTGCCGGCGCTGCCAACAACATAGCAACCAAACAACTTCGCAAACTGGCCAACAAGCTGACCAACTGCCCCTGATGCAGCCGATACAAAAACAGTCTCTCCTTTCTTAGGGGAGCATAACTCGACAAACCCGCCATAAGCCGTCAGGCCAGGCATGCCTGCAAAGTTCAGGTTTGTAGAAACTAGACTGAGTATCAAAATTGTGCTAAAGCTAAAAAGAGTAGGAGCGACATGACTACGGCCATCTATCACTAGACAACTGTATTTGTCCGGAAGAGAAGCTAGCCTGTGGGAAAAGTATTGTTTTCTCATGGAAAGTCAGTAGTCAGATCGAGAAATTCCAGACTTACACACTTGCTGCATAATTCACTCAACTAACAGTACTGCGGAACTTGCAATTGAACTGTTGAATGTGTGTACCGACAAGAAGACTTTCAGTGAAAATCTGAGTTCATTAACATTGAAAGAGCAAATACGCTAGACGATCAAAGAGCATACCCAAAAGGCCGGTGTAGTAGAGAGAGGAACATCGGTGTGTTCGATCTTAAAGCAAGTCTCTGGTGCGGGAAGTAGACTGTACTCCTCCCATCCGGTGATGCCCCAAACCAAATCGCCTTTCTTGAAGTTCGGATGCCCAGATTCCAGGACTCTTGCCACTCCAAGTCCGGTCACAGGCTGCATAGATGTGTTGACACGTGCTAACACATTAAGCGAACGCAAATTCGAAGCGATTCATTAGAATCACAAGCACAATGCTTGTGGATCCTACATAAACTCTGCTTATTACAGAGTTGTGTTCAGGAACTATGGGGACACATTTAGAACAACAGGTATGCTTCCAAAGACCCCTCGAATCGGCTCCCACCTCAGAGATTAGAAGAACTTGACCTTAAACAAGAATAATATATATAAAAAAAAAATCCTTTGACATAATCACTGTTGTGACAAAAATGCAACATATAACCAGTCCTGAAATACTACTAAGCCAACCTGAGAATCGACAATCCAAGAACAGTAGCAAGCAAAAGCAGGTAAAGTCAAATCCCTCAGAAACTAATGTAAAATGACAGATTTTTCACTAGGGCTAGAACATTAATCAACCCCAGAGCAAGTTCATCAACAAAGAATTCCATCTTCTCGTCAATTCTTGTTCCTATTCCAAAGCAAAAAGAAGAGTTGAGCTGGGCTCACCGAACCCGGTTGGAAGGAGGCGATATAGCTCTGAGCTGGGTCAGTGAGCTCCCGCATGCGACTCCTCATGTAAGGATCGCAGGAGAGGTAGAGATTCTTCACCAACACTCCCTTGGAGCCTTCAGTGACGGCTCTCGTCAGTTCAATGGTCGACTCAGTCACCTCCATGTCCGACTCTTTAGGGAAGGCTCCCTTCGCGAGGAAGTCCCTGAATATCACCTGCTTGTTCCTCACTCCCTCCGCATTCCCACTTTCCATCCTTTCCTCTCTTTGCTTCTCTCTTCTCTCCACGGAACGTGCGAAAGATCCAAGAAGCTAAAAAGTTGAGGAGGCGCAGGACTTTGGAGGGTCTCTATATGTAGAGAGGGATCGATGTTTCTCAACCGTGGTTTGGTGGAAATAACAAGACAGGTACAAGGCGCTTTGTGCATAATAGAACCAGACAAGTCTCACAACAAGACTCGCACACGACAACAGTACCAGGTACAGCAAGAAGCAGACAACTTTTGCATTGAGCAAACAACCAAGCACAGCCACTCATGCATCAGGTTAACATGGAAGAACATGCGCTCCTGCTCCGTATGACCGTCTCAGCCTGCCCAGAAACTTCAAAACCCTAGAAAAAGACGACGACGACGACGACGGTAATGGTGACGGGCATACATGTCAACCCGCGAACGATGGCGTTCATACTGTTGAACCACGTTTGCATGATAGCATCCATACATTGCTCCCTGAAAAGGACACTGAGATTGATTTGTTTACGAAGGTCGTTTTCCTCAATGTGTATAGCATCTGGGACAGATTCAACCCCAATCTTAATCATCGATGACATCCATGCACCTACGCTGGGCCTCTCTCTATCATCTCATATTTGAAAAATTTCTCTTTCTCTTGGTTATAGATTCATAGATTAGCTCCGCCCCAATAGTTCAAGTAGAGAACATCACTCATAATAAGTTTGAATTTGGAACATGCATATATAAAACAAGATGGTTTCGTGCTTAGGCTAGGCTACCTTGAATTTTTCGAGTAATTAACCTAAGTCTAGAGATAGAGAGACGAAGTGGAAAAATTATTACATAAGTGTAGTACGTGGACTAAATTGAATTTAGATTATTGAAAATAGGGTTTAATTCCCTTAAAAAAAAAAACCCCAACTTTTAGTACAATCTCAATTCAGCTTCCAACTTTTCTTGTCTAAAAAAAACCACAAACTTTCACTACAATTCCAAATTTGCCCCCACGTTCGAAATTGTCACCAGTTTCTTTAAAAATATCAACATCAGGGTTAGTTAGAGATTCATTATCAGAACCCGCATCTTTACCAATACCCTCACCTTCATATGAAATAATAGTAATAATGTTGATAATTTTGAAGAAACCAATGGCGAATTTTGGATGCTAGGTAGATTTGGAATTAGAGTAAAAGTTGATGATTTTTTTTACAAAAAAAAAAGTTCGAGATAAAATTGAGATTGAGTTTAAAATTGGGTTTTTTTTTTTAATAAAGAATAAGATCTTGAAATAAGTGGGCCATACATGAGTCTCATGAGATTTGACGATCTAGATTCCTTGTGGTACATCCACTAGGTTGGTCGAAGGATTCCTCCTAGACCTAGCAATCTAGCAGGTTTGGGCAGGTTGAGGTTCAATTTAATGTGGATTCAGATGGAACAAGTCTGGGTTCACTGAAAAATGTTTCCAAGTGTATGATAAACGAGTTTGAAAAAAGAATGGCAACTAGTAGAGGTAGCCCTAAGTGTATTTAGACAAAGTTTATGAAATTTGTAGTCATTGGTAAAATCTATTAAATGTGCAAAATTTGATATTCGAGCCTAATGGGCCGACCCGTTTGAGCTCCTATGACATTTGGCTAGTCGATTGGCCCGAAATTTGCTTTTGAACCATTTTAGGTCGAGTCTAGATTGGTTCGATCCTATGAGGAACATTTTTCGTATGTAATGAAATTTCGTGATGATGATTAATACTTTCTTCTTTAACTAATAGCTAGCAAAAGATCATAAAAGTTACCTAAATCAAATTTAAATAGTTCATTAAAGGTTAACCTATTAGTTTAGCTGACATGGTCTACTCAATTAAATGGGTCACACATGCACAAGTTATTTCACATTTCACAAGGATGAATCCGAACGACACCCAAGTGGGTGGCACAATCTTGACTCATATACCCAAATGAATTAAAGGAAAAAAATTTCATGATAAATGAAATGTCTAAAACACAAATTGTTGCTAGTAATGAAAAGATATTTCAATAGTTCTTTTTTTTCTAAATGTTAAAAATGACTAAAATTTGGAAACTTATCAACGGGCTTATTCATTGGGTTCACATTCAAATGGGCTAATTCATTGTGAGTGGTGTCAATTTTTCACATGGTTTACAAATTTTAATTACACCGTTGACATCAGTTGCCTAGTGGTATAGGTTAATATTCCACGGACGTGAGAGACTAAACATTTTCTAGCGGATGTGAAACCATTACGATAATGCTCATAAAAGATAGCTACTTCAACAACCGATCCAATCTCTTTCATTCTACCAAAAGAGAAGATCATATCACACTTAATTACCTGTTTCTGTTTGTCTTTTGTGATGGGAAGGATGAAATTTGACATTTATACCACGTGACGGTGATAATGTGCTATCTCAAATTGAGATATAATCCCGATCATGGCACATGTGCATTTATTCTCTCGTTTATAGGGAGCAATGAACACTCGCATCCAAAACCTCAATTAGCTACTGACACCATGCTAGCAACATGTTACATGATACGATATTTTTATGTTTAGAATATCCGATTAAAAATTTATATCATTAGATAGAGGGAGACTACAACACACTATAACTACATATTTAGCGTACTTAAGCGATGCGGAATGACACTTAACCTTCTCTCAAATGCGTAAGACGCCCCTTCTGGTAGTGGTAGATTATATGTTTATAAGGCACATCGTAATCGCATATTTAAGCGATGTGAGATTACACTTGACGATAAAAATCAAATCGGCGAGACAAGAACCCCTATCAAACACTTCGTGGGTCGTTGGCAAAAGAGAGAAAAAGCCATCTTAATTGCGACTTAATCTATTATGTAAGTCGATAGTTGTCGATAAATAACCATGTAATTAAAATTAAACGGGGGATGGATATTGAAGTTGGCCACTCGCTATCCAACGGGCAAGTAGGTTGATACAATGTGACCAAATAAAAAAGGTAGATTGATACAAATTGATTAAAATAAATTAAGAAAAAGTAATTAAATTAAGGGCATAAATAAGCACGACTCTCAATTTCTCCATTTCTTAAATGGCATGACAGTGCACGGCCCCACGCGCGATTAGCTGTACCTCCTATTAATGTCCCTTTTGGTCGTAGAGATGCGTGTTTTAATCAAACTCGAAATTTGACTAACTTAAATTTAATATACCATTATTGTCAAAGTCTATACTCTCGATGTGAACAGTTATTTTAAATAAAATAAAAATAAAAAATAATTTGGCCAACGAAAGTGAAAAAGACATACCACGTTCCTTGATCCGCCGTTGCCGTTGCCATTACCAGTACCAATGCTATTATTTCCATTGTAATTAATAAGATTAATTAAGATATCTCAAATGGTTTTTCCTAAAAAAAGCGGGTTGGTTATATTCGCTTTATGTAACTAAAGATCCGAACCATTAAATGTGACAGATCCCGTGTTGGAACCTCATCATAATCGAAGTACCGTCGAGGAGGCTAACTCTAAAGGGTGATTTGCGTGCCTCGCTTGCAAATTAATTGAGTCGAAAGTTCGAATATCGGGTTGGATAAGAAAGAATTAAATGTGACATATCCGAAACATTAATTGTGACAGATCATCCTATATTGAATCGCATCAAACTCGAAGTAATGTCCACGAGGCCAACTCTATAGGGTGATTTGCGTGCGAATTAGTCGAGTCGGAAGTTCAAATATCGGGCTTGATAGGACAAAATTAAACATGATAGATCCAAAACATTAAACGCGACAGATCCTATCTTGAAAATCGCGTCATACTCGAACCAATGTTGAGGTGGCTATACCCCTAACTCTACAGGGTGATTCGCATGCCTCGCGTGGCGAATCAATCGAGTCGGGGAGTTGGAAATTCGAATACCGGGTTCGATAGGGAAAAAAATCGAGCTGGCGTGGATAGCGAGGGATTTTATAATGTCAATAGCGTGCATTGACATTCTAGAAAGATAGGGGCCAGTTCAACATTCCCTGTAGGTAATAACTGAACTTCCTTATTTATAAAAAAAGAAAAAGCCAAAAAAAAATAATAATAAAGGAAAAAAAAGAAAAAGAAAATCAGAACAGGGAATTCCAAGTCAACGATCTCTGTCTCTCTGTTCATTGCACCAGAACATATGAACGGACCCGAAAGACGAAGAAGAAGAAGAAAATAGCAAGAAAATCAGAGACGGGAGTTGGCAAATCTCACTCGCTCCCACCGACCTCGCTTCCATATGATCATGTCGTGAGGAGGATCCAATCTCTCGCTTGAACTGGTCAGAGAAGAAGAAGAAGCAGAAGCTCTTCTTCCTCGCATGTTCCTGTTCCGATCATACAGTCGTCTCTGTACGTGCTCGATGACGGTGCATTGATTCGTCTCTTCGCATCGAACGTTCGTCTGCTCGATCGGGGGGCTGCTTCGGATTGCGCCGTGTCTTTTGTCGCGATGCACGCCAGGAACCACTGGGGCGGGTCGTTCGAGATCAACGGCGACTCCTCCGCCGCGGAGGACGACTCTCGGAGCCGGGAGTGGGACAGGGCGGCGCTGCACCAGCAACAGCAGCCGCACCACCACGAGCTCGACGAGACACAGCAGAGTTGGCTCCTCGGCTCGCACGACCAGCGCCCCAAGAAGAGCAAGTACGTCGACTTGGGCTGCGTCGTCTGCAGCCGGAAGGCGCTCAAGTGGACCGGCTGGGCCTTCGTTGCCGCCTTATTCTTGATCGCCCTCCCCATCATCATCGCCAAGACCGTGCCGAAGCACAAGCACCACCCGCCACCGCCCGACAACTACACCGTGGCGCTCCACAAGGCCCTCCTCTTCTTCAATGCCCAAAAGTGTATATGCTCTTTCTCAATCTTGATCATGAAGTCGGTTTGCGTTGCTACATTACAAGGTTCTAATTTGTTTTTCATTTTTTTTTTCGGTGCAGCCGGGAAATTGCCGAAGAACAATGGCATCCCTTGGAGAGGCAACTCAGGGCTGAATGACGGAAATGGCACGACGGACGTGAAGGGCGGGCTGGTCGGAGGTTACTACGACGCGGGAGACAACACCAAGTTCCATTTCCCGATGGCGTTCGCGATGACGATGTTGAGCTGGAGCGTGATCGAGTACAACCACAAGTACCAGGCCATCGGAGAGTACAACCATGCTCGAGACCTCATCAAGTGGGGCACCGATTACCTTCTCCTGACCTTCAACTCCTCGGCGACCAAGATCGACAAAATCCATTGTCAGGTAATGCTTGTCGCATGACACTGAAAAAATGACATTGCCATTGTTTATCTGTGTTTGGTTCCTGATCAGCAATCTGCATGCTAGTCTCTGGCTTATAGCTGTAGCTTTTCCAGTTGTACTCACTCAGAGTCATGGATAATATAACATCGAAAGCGTGCTCTGCTCCGAACTCGGTTCGATCGTTTGCATGTTACACGAAAACTCTGATTATCTTGTTCGCTCCTGTCGGTCTCTGATACTCGAGACGATAGACGGCACGTCGGATTGCCTGATCTACAGTCGTTTAGAGAGTAGGTACAAGTAAAATGTGGCCAACGGGTAATTAATTAGAAGCTAGATGGAATCCTCTCCTAATTTTGTTAGGCTCTTGATTAGATCTGATTAGATTTACAGACTTGGAGTGCTGCAATTTTCTGAGGAATTGGGAGCGCAGGTTCAGAATTTAGCTTTAATGGAACTCCATTTGATGTTGTTGTTCTTCTAGGTGGGCGGATCTCAAAATGGTTCGTCGACTCCGGACGATCACTACTGTTGGACTAGGCCAGAGGACATGGACTATGCGCGGCCAGTGCAAACCTGTTACTCGGGGCCGGACCTCGCCGGGGAAATGGCGGCGGCCCTAGCGTCCGCCTCAATCGTTTTCCGGGACAACACTGCCTACTCCCAGAAGCTGGTCAAAGGCGCTGCCACCCTCTTCGCGTTCGCCCGGGACTCTGGGAAGCGCACTCCTTATTCCCGCAACAATCCTTACATCGATCCCTACTATAACTCGACAGGCTACTACGACGAGTACATGTGGGGTGCGGCGTGGCTGTACTACGCGACTGGGAACAAGTCCTACATCTCCCTGGCCACAAACCCGGGCATCCCCAAGAACTCCAAGGCGTTCTACATGATCCCGGATTTGAGCGTGCTGAGCTGGGACAACAAGTTGCCGGCGGCGATGCTCCTGCTGACGAGGTTGCGCGTGTTCCTGAACCCGGGTTACCCGTACGAGGACATGTTGAGCATGTACCAGAACGTGACCGGCCTTACAATGTGCTCGTATCTTCACCAATTTAATGTGTTCAACTGGACTAAAGGTAAGTGTGTTCATACACTTCTTATCATCTACTTTTCAACAAGAACAGGGTCCAATTTAGTCAATGCCTTTGATTTTGCAGGAGGAATGATAGAGCTGAACCATGGAAGGCCGCAGCCGCTGCAATACGTCGCCAACGCCGCCTTCTTGGCGTCTCTCTACGTCGACTACATGAACGCCACCGGTGTACCAGGATGGACCTGCGGTCCAAACTTCATATCGTCCGACACTCTTCGGAATTTCGCTACATCTCAGGTGACTGCTAATGCTATGTGCTTATCAAAACCGAGTAGTCCGAATTGAGTTTTGCTCATGCTTCTGTTCACTTATTGAACTCAGATGAACTACATTCTGGGTGCAAACCCATTGAACATGAGCTATGTGGTTGGGTTCGGCACCAAGTACCCGAAACACGTGCACCACCGCGGCGCATCGATCCCTAACGACCACGTGAAGTACTCGTGCACCGGGGGATGGAAGTGGCGCGACACCCGCAACAACAACCCCAACACGATCAACGGGGCGATGGTCGCAGGGCCGGACCGGTTCGACGGGTTCAAGGATGTGCGCGGGAACTACAGCTACACCGAGCCCACCATGGCCGGGAATGCAGGGCTCGTGGCGGCACTCATCTCCCTGACGGAAAGCGGCGGCCGTGGCATCGACAAGAACACCATTTTCTCGGCTGTCCCGCCGCTCTATCCCATCAGCCCCCCGCCACCCCCGCCATGGAAGCCCTGAGAGCGTCAGCCGCGAAAATGACCTCTAATTGCTTGAGTGGATTTGTCCGATATACTTCTTGTCATGGCCCTTGTTTATATGTCGCACATTTTAATATTTTTCAACGCGCGAAATTAATGGAGCTTCAGAGTTATATATGAAAATATTAAATTAAATTTCTTGCGAGTTCGATTGAGAGTTTGAACGAAAATCATATGTAACTTTCTCCACATGTTTGCTGATTTTCTTTTATAGAAAAGGAAAAGATGAACTAATAATTAGAAAATTCTCGACACGTTCAGTGATTTTTATAGTATATGACGAAAAGATAAATATCAATATTTGTTGCACTAACTAACTTCACAACTTTGGCTTCCTTTTTTTTTTTTTCATATATTACCTAAAATCTATCCATCTATGTATGAGAATATAGTAAAGAGGAAGATTGAGAGGGTTGCATTAATTTTGGCTATTTGGCAATTTCTGAGGGGTGCAAGTGTAAACTAGAGATACCAATTTTAAAGATTTTAAAATTAGGACTTAGCATGTATGTTCTCGAAAGTATTTTCGAACTTGAAATTTATCGGTTCCACAAGATCCAAGGTACCTTATACTGTATTTTCTAGTGACAAAAGAAAAATACACCTTGTTATCGTGCTCTCAAATACGACCTCGAGTTTCTGGTATAAATTCGAATACGAGTCACACGACACGAAATTATCAAACGAACTTGAAATTGATACATTAGTTAACAACAATTATTTTCTTAGGAATTAAAAAGAAAGAAAGAAAGAAAAAGATTATAATCTTATGTTATTATTACCACGGGAGAGGAAAATGAAATGACTCGAACGCAGATGTGCGCTGGGAATCTTGGATAACGAGATAACGGACTCTTTACTCAATCTTTGGTTTCGCTCCCGCACGAAGAGGCGCCGCGTTTTCGAGCGCTGATCGGAATGGTGCCGATGGCCGCCGTCAACAACGTCGCCAAATGCGGCGGCCTCCTCCTCCTCTCCACCTGCCGCCGCCAACCCCGGCGGCCGCTTGTCCTCTTCCCAGCAGCGACCGTCAAGAGCGGCGCGCTCTTCGCGTCGAGGGGCGGAGGAGGCGCGTTGCGGATTTGCACGGCTTCGAGCGCGAGCGCGAATGGCGTGGAGGTCGCCGCCGGCGCGAGCTCCTCGGATCCGGCGACGGAGGTGAAGGAAGCGGAGCCGGAGTCGGAGGAGGAGAGGATGCGGAAGATAGGAGAGGCGGCGAGCGCGCTGGACATAAGAGTGGGGCAAGTGCTCAAAGCGTGGAGGCACGAGGAGGCCGACTCGCTGTACGTGGAAGAGGTGGACGTCGGCGAGCCTGAGCCGAGAATCATCTGCAGTGGCCTCGTCAAGTACGTTCCTCTCCAAGGGCTTCAGGTACTCTCGTCTCTGTATATTGCAGCGGCTTGGCACTGTTTTAGAAGGTTGAGGACGAAGTAGATGGTCCGCGTGTATGTTTCTACTCTCAATTTCATTGGATTGCCTAGGAGCTTTTGGATGATTGCTCGATCGATCTACTGTGTGGAAGGCAAAATTTGATCTGGTCTGACATGACAGATGCATTTTTCGTGGTCTTGGGTTGACAATTTCTCCTTTGTTGTGCTTGGGATTTCTTCACATATAGTTCGGTCACTTCACCTACTGACTACTGAGGTTTAGTTTAGGTTTAGTTTAGGTTGTTTTTTGCAGTTTTTGGTGTTCTGAGCTATTAAGGTAGGGGTCATATGCCACTCAGGCTTCAAAGTCGAAGAATACAGAGTTAACAGCTTGAGCAAGTTTTTGAAGAACAGAATGACTGACCTTGTTGAGAAGTCTGAAAAGCCAATTCAATTAGTGTAATGCTGAAGTACCATGTGCGGCAATGAAATGAGCATGACCGCTCAGTTAGTTTGAGCTACTTTGATGATAACGAGTTGCTTGGTGTGGTCATGAATGAGAGGCTTGGAAGTATAGCTTTAGAGAAGGAACTTATCTATTTTTGCGCCGATGCCTCAAAGAAGGAGTTGGCTGATTTCATTGTATCAAAGAATCTCTAAAGGATGAAATTTAGGGCTCTTTAGTTGGAAGCTGGAGACAAAAGCACTTCTTTCATAGGTTATTCACCTTTATAAGATCAAGTCAACTGAATAGATACATGATTGGTAGTGGTGTTGCAATTTAAGGGAGTCCTGCAAAGGTAATCTGTGACTTGCACCGGGGGTTACATCAACAAATATAGATGAGGTCGGAGCTGGTGGTAAGTTGGGGGTTTGTCCTATGACACCTTAAGATTAGAAAGGACAAATTAGACATCTTTTGATGATGTGGATCTCTTATATGACGTTAGAAACTGCAATATAGATAAAGGCTCCGTCAGATAGTGATCCTGTGTCATTCTTTACGTCTCTTGAGACTGATGGTGTCACTTTTGTTGAGTCAAATTTATAAAGTCTACCATCTTAGGCTGTTCACTTATTACCTGCAAGTTCCTTGTTCGTCTAATTTATCTTTATCCTGGCTACTGTAGAATCCTCTATCTTATGGAGGTCTTCCAGATGGAACTGTGGGCTTGCTATAGGAAATATGAAATGATCAAGCATAGTGCCTGGTCTGAGGAAGCTGTGAGTAGTTCTTCAGCTTAGTATCTGCAGTAGGTGGTCTATTGTGATGCCTTCTTCCTTTCTTAGGGAACTCTATTGTCAATGATCTGACCGAGTAGGCACTATGATTTTGAGCTCACTTTTCTCGAACAATACATAATTTCAATCCCCATTGTTGATGAGCTTGTAGTCAGAAGTAGATCTCCTACTTTGAGGTTTAGCGCAACAGAACTGATTTCCTACTAAAAAGGAATTTCAGGATTTTGGATCGACTTGTGCAAATTTCCGTTGTAATAGCTAGAAACTCCATAACTAGTTTGATATTATTATGACCTTCAGCAGCAAAATTAAGTTAACACCTCAAGAGGTTGCTCAAGCGGTAAACATATTCATCCTCCTCACTCAAGACTTGGGTTGATTGCGCTTTCTTTTGGGCTACCCCAGGGACACAAACCTATGAGTCTCCGGTAATTACTGGGTGAGTGTAAGACGGGGGACTGTCATACCCAATGCGTATTAGTCGGGCACTCAAAGTACCCTGGAAACCGATTGATGTAATAAGAAAATTAACTGATGATATGAGAACAGCCTTTATTGAATTAAAAGTCAAACACATAAAAGCAAGGCATTACTTTCAAAGAGGGCAAAAAATTCAAGGACCAAAATTGTAGTGAACCAAAAGTGACTGCCCTCAATAATAATGAGTTATAGGTCCACTATCAACTGAAGATAGCCCTAAAGGTTTTTTTTCGTCAAATGGCAAAAAAGGTTGGTAGTTTTAGAAAGTGCATCTTTGCCTTTTGTGCATAGAGCATGTCTAAACAGATTCAGTTTTTGCACGTGGCACTATAGGTCCTCTTCTCTTCAACACTTTAAGCATTAGACAGGTTTAATGCTTGATACCCTGCGAACCTAGAGTACAAAACATAATTATT
>BCNH02000001.1:1745903-1765860 GCA_001662345.2 Metrosideros polymorpha var. glaberrima | reverse complement strand
AGGGGAAGGTCGGCCTCGCCATGGTTAGGCGAGATCAACCTTGGCCGTCACTAGGCGAGCTCGACCTCACCCAGCCATGGCGAGGTGAGCCCTCACCGACACTGGGCGAGCTCGCCCTTGCCCTCGCCCTCGCCCAATGAGGGCTCTATGGGGTGGCGGGGCAAAGGTTCAACATTTCATGCATATTTGTTTTTACCTTATTTTTAAGTCCAAAAGTCCACTTGGATTTAATTTTTTTTGAAAAAAATTAATTAAAAATGCCACGTAGGATTTCTGGTCAAATTCGCTAGAGTTGGCACTTTGGTGATCATTTTTCTCCAATTTTGACACTTAAGTGAGCCGACGAAAAGTTTTAGCACTAAAGTGATCTATGTAAGTTTTAACATTTCTAGTGTCTTTTTGCCACAAATTTTCATAGCACAAAAGTTCCTAAAGCTGCGACAGACTGGTGCTCACATGTTCGATGCTTTGACGGACTAGAACCATATCAAATTCAAGGAAATGTCGCTGTAATATCATTTCACATCATATCGTCGTCGTCATAATACTCTACATCGTTCATGCTGAGAACACTGATGGACTACGGCAGATACAACGAACAAACCTAAACTACATATAGGAATATGAGGCCGAGAAAAATTATAATTCAATACAACATTCTAAGAAATGAAAGAAAAATCATCTGCTGGACTATCTAGATTACAACTTGTGTGGCAAATTGCAATACCAGAACCCCAACAGGTTATTCCAACAACAATCTCCTTCAGGAAATTAAACTAGAGGCATCTCCACTGCAACTCGATAGCGGTCGGCAGCACGCTTCATACATCATTAAACACAGCGAACAAATCGCTCTTCATGTAATCATTATCTACCAAGCTTACCAAGAAGTAACTGCTCTGCACCTGCAAAGATGAAGACATCTGTTGTTGTCACAAAAGTTCCAAAAAGGAGGGAGAGAATAAAAAAAACGAGAGGATGTACAGGCAGGTAAATGACATGGTCTATATACGAAAGGCATGTATGATGAGAGAGCGCGAACCTGTTGAAGCAGTTTTTGGGAAGGGTCACCATCGGGGTACAGACGAGCCCACCCCCTCGACCAGATTTCGAATGCCTCATCCTTCCAGACCAAAAAGCTGGCTGGATCAACCACTGTCGGTTGAATAATCTCCTTCGCTGGGAAGACTCCCCAAGTCACCGCATTCACATCGGACTCCCCGACGTTGGATATCCATTTGTCACCTTCTTTGTTAACGGCCATGTAGGTCAGGTTCGGGAATCCTTTGCAATTCTCCACGAGGGTGTTCAATTTTTCTGGAGAGCAGAACAACTCCACATAGGCCTTCTGGTACACGTAACCCCCAGGCCCACCCCATCCTGAATTAAAAATCGCATAACAAAATCAGTCGCGAGGCGTTAGAGTGGCAAGAGAAAGACACGAGAACATAGTGATCTGCATCCCCAGTGCATCTAGTTTTCTTCAGGGGGAAAAAAAGCCTTAGACATGAGCATCTTCTTTTATCTCACCACAACAATTACAATTGACAGGAGCATTAAGCAAACTGAACTCAAGCAATGTGAGGTAGTCCCTTGAATACTTAATAACAGATGCAGAAACAGCACAAACATTTATGGAATAATTATAACTTAAGTTTCTCTGGTAAAACTCCAAGGCTTAAGATGTTTTGAGCTTCTTAAGTTTGCTAAACAAAGAGAGCCAAAAGTAAGAAAAACAGGCACTTTTTTCACTAGTTTTTTTTTATAACTAAATGTCATGTATTCTTCAACCTCACTAAGTCCATGTCCTAAATAAGATCTACCGAGTCCTGGAAATCTCTCTAATATATTTAGCTTATTGCTTACTAGCCCTATCTTACCCCTTTGCATGTAAGCCCTCCCACAGACCCAGCTTCTACCAGCGCATCTCAAATTCATCATTTCGATATATTTCTTTCAAAATTTTCTCATGCAATAATATTTCTCTCTGTATCTCTCGTTATGTACCTCTGACATATCCTCATAATAAAATTACTTTAAGAGAACTGCATACTACCATCATCACCCAGCCTTCGTTGGCATAAAACTTCGATAAGACGTTTTACGACCATCCACCAACATACTACATATGCATTTTTTCTATATTAAATAACAAAGTCCTTAAACCATGTGCCATATTCCTCTGTACTTCTACTCAATAAATCCAGGCGACCGAAGAAGGCCACTGTTGAGTACCTACCAGTACAAGATCCTAACCCTGCTCCTTTTCCATTACTGCTTCTGTATCTCATAATCTCCATACTAAGCATAGTTACTACAAAGTAATTGCTCATAATTTCAGATTGAACTTTGCACATGCCCTAATGAGATAATATATACCACAGAAGGACAACTCAACAAACAATGGCATGAAGCACAATGATTGTCTAAGACAAATTCACAGCTTAATGCATGTAACTATTGAAAAAAACCAAACCAATTCAAAGAATTGTTGTGTGCAACTAATCTTCTTCTCTCCAATTCATAATCAGTTGTCAAAATAAGTAAAATCATGGTTTCTACCAGTACAACAATCAGGAAACAATGAAAATCAGGGAACACAAAGAAACACCATGACAAGTCTTCTTACCAACAGAAGGAGAATCAGATCTTTCCCCATTAACTGCTGGTTGGCTGTTAATTGTTAGGAAACCTTTCAAATTAATTCTTCCCAGCTGTTCATTAATGATTCTTGTCTCTGGCTGAATGCCATCCAACTCAGACCAAGGACTACTTCTCAACTTCCCAAGGCAGAATTTCTTAAATTTCTGGTGCACAATAATACAAAATACACAAATTCAGACCTGGTATGTTCTCATAATTCAGGAACAAAAAGGAACAACTAAAGATACAGCAGCAACTTCACCTCATGAACATCTTCGATGCTATTCAAGGGAACAACCCATTCTTCATGAAGTTTCTTGTCACGGGCACGTGGACGCATGAACTGGTACCCAAAAAGGACAATTTACAGAATGGTTAGTGCCACTTAGAGATCATAACGAGTATAAGCCTTGCAATCCATCATGGACAGAACAACTGTATATATCTTTCAAACAGAACAAACACTGTAAATAAGGGAAATCACAAGGAAGAGCGAGTCCTCTCTAAATTAGCAAATCCATAGGAGCTGTAAGACTGCAGAACTCCTTTAGATTACTGAAAATGCAGCAACATCACAATCTTCTCTATTTAATGGGAAGTTTACCACAAGATACAATCCAGGTCAATGAAGTTCAGAGAGAAGACTAGGAAAAACCTTAAGATAGGAGACAGATCAAAGAACTAATAGACAAGTTATCAGTACATCAGTACTAAAAGGCTAAAAAAGCATGAGCAAAGACAGGAAGAGACATGAATCCCCTCCCCCGCATGCACGCCCACCCAAAGGAGGAAGTTAAGTACATCTATTGAGTAGACAATAAATGAAATGTCAGACATGACACAACACCAAGAAAGTTGGGCACAAACCAATAACACAGCAAAAGAAAAACACCCAAACAGGAGGAAATCCCACACATTACACAACTCTTTTGCTTATATAGAAAAACATTTTAACAGATTGACAAACAAACCACATGCTCTAGTACTTAATTTCCAGTGTCATCAAACAAACCCAGTATAAAAAAAAAAGATGAAGAGACAATTCCAAACATTAAATGCTCAAGTAGTGACAAAAAAGTATGACAAGAACTTTCTAGTACTTCAACGATTGTCAAAAAAACCAACCACATGCATAATTGATGGCATGCTATACCTGGTAGTCAGTCAGTGTCCCATACGCCGCACTCCGGGAGTCACCCCAACGTCCACGAGGGTATTGGTCCCACCCCATGGTCCTTGAAATATAACTCTTCGGACGATTTGCCCTGCCATGATAAGCCCAATCATCCAGACATATGAATAATAATCCCATCTTTACATATAAACTAACACTAAACTTCTCATCGTCATGTATTGTACCAGAATATGGGCCGCACATCTTCCTTAACACGGAAGACATTTGTAGGACGTCTCCAAGGAAGAGACCTTGAAACTTTAGCCTCCTCAATCAAGCCAAGATTCTGATGACATACTTTGTGTATGTTAGTAAAAGCCTGAAGAGGTCAAAGCTACTCCAACAATGTAAATATTGTTAAAGGCTTGAGGATATTGGAACAACCATTAATATAGCCAATGCCGACTTCTCCATGTTGAGAGTGTAAAGATGTATGGTCTTGATTCCATTAGCCAAAATTTTCTTGCACATTTCAGTTCCAAGATGAATTCCGTAGTTTCTAACAGCTTCTTCATTGTCCTTGATTGGCTCCAGGGCAGCAGTTATTTCAGCTGGTATCTGCAACATACTCCATTCAAACATTTAATGAAAATAGAACTGGCAAAAATCAACAAATACTTAATTCTGCATTGCATCGTGATTATCATCTTCTTTTAATTATTTTTTAACATTATTTCCTTTTAGCTAAGCCCAAGCCACGAGTAAGAGTTGCCTCTCTCCCTTTCATTCAATCTAAAAAAAGAAATCCACTCCACAATAGTATTACCAAGTATGATAAGGTTGCCTCTTTTCCTTAAATCTAAATGATGGTCCAAACCATAATATTTTCATAAAATATGCTGCCATGTTAATCTTCCCATTTAATTAAGTGGCAGACAAATTCGTCAAATCTACAATTTTCGAATTTTCATCTATATTTAACCTTACAATTTTCCTTCTCCATGAAAGACAGTTATTACAATGAAAGAACAACACTAAAGTATTTTCTCACCCACTTTAGAAAACCCAACAGAGAAATGGTCTCTAGAGTTGAATCTTGAATCAGGAGCGAAAAAGAAAAAAATTGGTGAACAATTATAGTTGCATACTAAATTAACTCAAGAAAAGCTCATATTATTTGACTGAATAGGACATGGACAGGGAGAAAGTGTTGAGATTCTATCCAAGTGAATTATTGCACTTCCCATGCAGAGCACCGGTTTTCCCCGAACCATATTAGCATCAGCAATATCCGCAAGCACCAGTAGAGCAAACAGGACGTACAGAAGAAAGTAACACACCTTTGTTTTGCAGAAACCAGTCATGCGAATGAAGCCCTTATAGTTGTTTATTGGCATGATGCCAGGAACAATAGGACAATGGATTCCAACTTGGCGACAGTCATTCACGAACTTGAGGAAAATATCAGTGTCATAAAACAGTTGAGTAACGATGAGATCTGCTCCAGCATCCACCTACACAAAATCATTGGTAACATGAACACACGCCCATAGAAGTCACAAACTTATACGATTGCTAGATCGATCCGAATTGGCGTGATGCTGCCGTACCTTACTCTTCAAATAGGCGAGTTCATTCTGGTAAGCCTGCAATGTAACCATGCCATCGTTTCCTATGACATCCGGATGGCCCTCTGATTGCACAAAATAGCAAGACATTACATTCTCCGACAATGCTTAACAGACCAATCAAAAGCATAAGATTTTCAGGAAACGAGTGAAGAGAGCAGAGAGCAAATTAAACAACCTGGATAGCCAGCAACAGTAATGCCGAAGTAATCTCCATATTCAGCTCTGATGTGTTTCACCTGCATTTACTCCTAACAAGTAAGCAAATCCAGAACAAAATCACGATGACACGGGACAATCTAAAGTTTTCAAAATCTAGATACCACATTGCGAGACCAAGCAAGCGTAGGTGCCTAAATCACAGACTCCCAAAATGCACAAGAAAAGAACGAAGGAACGGACCAAATCGAGGGCGCAGGCGAACCCGCCTTGGACCTGGACGAACTTGTCCTGGCCGTGCGGGGGGTCGCCGCGGAGGGCGAGGACGTTCTGGATCCCATGGGACTTGATGGTGCCGAGGGCATGGTCGATCTTCTCGACGGGCATGTTGGTGCAGGTGAGGTGCATCATGGTCTCGACGCAGATCATGTTCTGCATCCGGTTCGCGATGTCGAGGGTCAGATCGGCGGTGGAGCCGCCGGCGCCCCAGGTGATGTCGCAGAAGGCCGGGTTGTGGACGACCATCCGGTCCATCCGCTCGAAGAGGTTGTCCACCCCGTCCTCCGTCTTGGGCGGGAAGAACTCGAACGAGAACACCACCTTCCCCTCGCCGGCATCGCCGTTGCACACGCCGGCGGACTCTCTGATCTTCTCAATCACCTTCATTGCGCTTCTCCTCCTTCCACGTCGCCTTTCAACGAGCGAGATCTGGTCGGCTCTCGCGGGGGTGAAATAGAGGGAGCACCGACAGGGCGAGAGAGATATTCGGTGGCGGAATGCGACCCAGAGGCTGAGGTTCGCGCGCTACTCTGCGTCACTCATCAATGGCTGAGGGAGGGAGAGAGAGAGAGTGGGAGAGAGGACGAAATGAGATCTGAGATTCAGTCTATAAATATAAGGGAGAGAGTTGGTGAGACAGGGCCCCACAGCACCACTCCCGAACACAACCATACTCAACAACCGCCATCCTTCACCCTTCACCTCCATCAAAGCTGACTTTTTTACAGACACTCCACCAACAAAAGCTTCATTACATTACAGTGGCACGATCCATTCCCATTTCAAACTGGTAAAAGATTGAATTTTTATTCCTTTTTTAGATGCACCCAGTTGAAGATTCATTCCCATTTCCAACAACCAAGAGCCAAGGCCAGAACAGGACAACACCCTTTTGAAGATTTGGGTTCTAGGAGGATGGTCCCACCTCTTCTTGTGCCATGAGATTTCATAGCTTCCATTTTTCCCATCTTTGAGATTTAGAAATGTGGACAACCTGAGATGGGCTTGAGAATGTCACCCACCCCAACTCTTATCCTTCCTTACATCTCTACTTGTGTGTCTGTCTCCCGGAGAAGACAATTACTCCAAAAGCCAAATCACTCTTATCAAATTAAGATAGTGGTCCATCGACACATTGGAGCTCATTCGGTTAAAAAACTAGACTTCAATAAACATGATTGGCCGAATCTCCACGCGAAAAGTTTCGCTAATCACAGAATCCGCGGATGCAGCATTACAGGCTTTTTACGAGGATTTCGACACCCACCGAGTAATTACAAGAGTCATACAAGTTAACGCTCACAAGATTGATCCTGAGGAATAGCATAAACCCGTTGATTTGCTAAAGTCAAGGTTAGCCTAGATGTAGGTAGGACAAAGCAAATCCACGGCTGTCTCTATCCACCACCAAAACTTTGGAATGAGAATGCTTGGATGGGGGGTTGTTGGAGAGGGCCCCACTACACCAAACCCCAAAATAGAAATAAGCTAAACCTAAAGGTTTATTGGCTGAATGATGTTTTTCACTCCAAAAATAAGAATAACTACGAGAGAGAGAGAGAGAGAGAGAGAGAGATTCCATTAATGAGGCTTGGATAAATCAAATCTTGACTGGTCAACAGTCATATATTCGATCACAAATATCCTCTGCCAACAGAAATTCGGTGCAACAAAGAATATTGGCAAAGTCTTCCACATTTATTAATCAACCACATGAAATTTACACTATCTTTGTAAATAAATATTAAGTTCCTATGTAACTCGAAATTTCTTCTTCAGTGAAGAAATGATACAGTGACCTGAATGGAAACGAGACCCGCGCTCAGACCCGCGCTCCGGTTCTAGTTGCTCCTAAATCACTCCATTTGAGAGGGCATTGGTACCATTCCGCAGCCTTGAAATGTTACCACTTTGGACGACTCGTCCTACAGTGAGACACCAGTAATTCGTTGCATCAAGAGTATCATACCGTGTTTTCCAATGGAATGATGCTAAAACTTCTTCTAGGCCTTGGTAGTGACAGCATTCGGGTGTTGATCTTCCTCAACAGAAAGGACTTTTGAAGGATGTCTCTGAGGAAGAGACCTTGAAACTCTGTCCTCTCCAATCAAGCCAAGATTCTGATTGACATACGTAGTGCAAGTCAGTATAAAAGCCACAAAACATACTGAATTCGAAGGGTATTCGGAACAACCATTAGTATCGCCAAGGCTGACGCTTCCTTGTTGAAGGTATAAACGTGTAGAGCCTTGATTCCACTAGCCAAAATTTTCCTGCACATTTCTGTTCCAAGGTGAATTCCATAGTTCCTAACAGCTTCATCGTTATGCTTTATCGGTTCCAAAGCAGCAGAGACTTCAGCTGGTATCTGCAACATGTTTACTGAAACATTTAGTGATGAGTAAACTAGCAGAATCAACAAATTAACTGATTCTGCACTGCATCAAGAACCCTCCTCTCGATTTAGTAGTCTGAGTGTCCCGATTTTGTGCTGTCATATAACTTGATTATCATCTTTAAATCACACTTGTCAACATCACTACTTTTCCTCAGCCTAAGCCCGAGAAAGAATCCAACTTAAGCATACTTATATGGGAAGAAGCTGCTAAGATATCCCTGTCCATGCAATTGAAATACTAGAATTCCTACGCAGGGTACCAATTGCCTGAAACCATGTAAACACGGGCAATATCTGAAAGCACTAGAAGAGCAGATATATCACAATAACATAGAGAAGAAAGTGGCTCTAACCTTTGTTTTGCACATGCCGGTCATGCGCACAAAGCCCTTATAGGTGGCAATCGGCATGATGCCAGGAACAATGGGACAAGTTATTCCGACTTGGCGACAGTTGTTCACAAACTTGAGGAAAATATCGGTGTCGAAAAACAGTTGAGTGATTATGAGGTCCGCTCCAGCATCCACCTACAAAAAGAACCCCGGGGGAAACATGAAAAAACCGTATGCACGAATCAGCACCAAATGTGACACGCAGAACAGTAGCATTCACCGGGGAAACCGAACCTTTCGCTTCAAGTAGGCGAGCTCATTCCGGTAAGCCTCGTCGGAGGCCACGCCTTCGCTTCCTATGACATCAGGATGGCCCTCTGATCACATTAAACGACAGCGCATTATGATATAATGGCCACAACTAATGAAACAAAAGGAAATATGCAGGCTTTTAAGGTAACAGTTGAGCATAGCAGATTAAAGAACCTGGATAGCCAGCAACAGTAACGCCAAAGTAATCCCCATACTTGGCTCTAATGTGTTTCACCTGCATTAATAACCAAGCAGATCCAGAACAAAAACGATAAGCACGAATGAAGAGCAACATAAATACAACCGCAGCCAATCCGGTTTGTCGTCGCGCTTGCTTAAATGCTCACTTACTATATGACTAGTCAATTTCTAAACCAAATTCTGTAAAGAGCAAAACAAAAACCACATGCAAAGCATGGTATGCAAAAGCATTAATTGTTACACATCATTTGTTGCTTCTGCAATTCAAGAAGACATGCCTCTTTCTTCATGAGAAATGGTTTATTTTGCGTATAGATGTCGTGAACATGCATTGTCAGCCCTTAATTACCAAGTCGAGGCCGCTGGCGAAGCCGTCCGGGACCGGGACGAACTTGTCCTGGCCGGGCGGCGGGTCGCCGCGGAGGGCGAGCACGTTCTGGACGCCGTCGGACTTGATCCTCTCTAGCGCACGGTCGATCCTCTGGACGGGCATGTTGGTGCAGGTGAGGTGCATCATCGTCTCCACGCGGACCACGTTCTGCATCTTCCCCACCACGTCCAGGGTAAGGTCGTCGGTAGCCAAGTTGCCGGACCGCCACGTGAGGTCGCAGAACGCCGGCGCGTGGGCCACCAGGCGGCCGATGAGGCCCAGTAGGCCGTCGACCTCGGCCACCTTCCTCGGCGTGAAGAACTCGAACGAGAACACGGCCTCCCTCTTGTTCCGCCCGTCGTTGGCGTCGCCGGCCTCTCTGATCTTCTCTATCACCTTCATCTTCCCCCCTCCCTTGCTACCTCAATGCAAGTAATGGAGGAGAAGAATGTGATTTTCTCAGAGACGATCGCACACCAACGACACGGAGAGAGAGAGACAGAGACAGAGACCGAGCGGACGGATGTTAACAATGGGAGCAAGGAATGTCCGCGGAATATATAGGAAGCTCTGCATTGTTCAATAATGCGCTGCACATGGAGGTTGGTGGAATCCACGACTTAAGACAGCGTGGCGAGAACGCGACGAAGAGAACACGATGAAAACGTGGGATAAAAAAAAAATTGCCTTAGGAAGTAACTTAGTATTTAGAAAAATCACATTTAAAGAAACTTCTGGTATCTAATAGAAAAAAATTAAATTTAAAATTAAAATTAAACCCTTTGCGGGACGCGTGGAAGAGCTCAATTCGCCCGCGAGCCAGATCTGTCACTTGAGGCACGATCCTCGCCTGGTGCCGTTAGTCTGATCAGATTTAGCATTGCCGGCCACATCGAGGTGAAAAATGATTAGGGCATTTTCGAAGTTTTAAAATTTTGATAAGGGCAATATCGAAGGAAAAAAAATTATCATTTTGAAAATGTCAAAGTCTAGAACCCTTACGGACCGGTCTTAGACTTTAAAGACTTTTGTTAGAACTGAATAGGCCAATTTAACATCCACAATTATTGTAAACTCCACGACATCCAGTTCCACGGTCTCCCCCCTTTCCCTCTCCCCCACATTTGAGAAAGTATTCAGTACATCCGAATCATGCGGGCACGGCTCACACCTACGGTTCGATCAGACGGGTCTCACCTCATCCAAGGGCTCATGTGGCGTGAGCTCACATGGAACCGGCGCGGTCATGATTACGTCCCCTGCATCCGCCCAAAAAGATTTGAGAATGCTCCGGGGTTGTTGGAAGGTAGCCCAGCACACCAACCCCCACCTAGCTTCCCTTTGAGAGAAAGACAGAAAGGCTGCAAGAGAATCAGTCCATGTGCAAGTTGTCAAACACGCAATGTGGCTTCGGGTTCAACTGAATTGGCAAAAATTCAGCCTGTAGAGAAATAAAATTGCAGATGCATCGCAGCAAGAGAACAGCTTTCTAATCCATTATTCTTCTCTCAGTTAATGTCACATACCGGCGCTCCCCCGGTTCGGCAATCGAATCGGAAACCAAGTCGCTGGAATCAAACTTTTAACAATGATAACCTAAGTAATTTGAATTGTTACACAACTGATACAACATTCTAGTGAATGATCTAAGAGAGAGAGAGAGAGAGAGAGAGAGAGAGAGAGACAGGGAGAACAGATGTGATTTTTTATCTTGGACGCATGGCTTGTGTGAGGTCGGCACGATATCCTCGTGCATCCCTGCCAGAAACAATTGATCCACACTCTTATTACAGGTAGCATGAGGAGTTGTTGATTTGAGCATCGTCAACCTCGACTAGTCCACGACCTGAAATTCAGCTCAGAAAGGTTAGCCCAGCAGCAGCAGCAGCAAGCGGCCGCCGGAAGAACAGCATGCTCCCATCAGCAAAAGGCGCGTGCAGGAAAAGGCAAGCTATTTTCTCTTGTAATACGAGCTTTAAGCATTATAAGGAAACACAGACAAAAACCAACAGTGGTGCATTATTACTCGTACAATTGACTATCCGTAAAAGGAGCATCATAAAGAACAAGAGAAAGGAACTTCCTCCATGCATTAATGGCAGAGACAGTCGACATGGAAGCATTTCGAAGCAAGTTTAACTACCTCTTCAGAATGGAAGAATAGATTGCTTTAAATATGAATTAGGGTGCACGTTATGTGTCAAATATAGGATGGTTCATGGATAGATAGTCTATGAACACTAGAGACAAATAGTAACCTACACGTGAAGGTAAGACTAAGAGGTTACAGACCCATGCGTCATGGATTCAAATGGAATGGAGGTGGTTTTGCTTCTTATAACCAAAGACGACAAATTTCTTTCTAGCGTCTCCTTCACAGAAGTTCATGCTGACCAAGAATATTAACCCCATTGGCCAATATTTGGCCCCCTTGATAGCATACAAGTTCTAGTGGTTTTTTTATTGGACACAAATCACCTAACCGCACTAGTGGAGTGTCGACAATGCTACCCTACATAAGGGTGAGCAATGAGCCTGAGCAACACAGTCTATAATCAATTAGATGATATCTCACTAACCAAGACATTCTGCATCAACTTGCATTGGCAGCAAAGCAGAATCTCATCGCAGATTACGAACCATTTTCAGACAGAAGATCTGAGCAGCTACATCGAGTCCTTCTTGTGAGTTAAAATGCCAGAGGCTTTTTTATTTTGTCATCCCAAACATATTGTTTAACTTCAGTGCCACAAAGATCTTTATCAATCATGAAGAATCAGCTTCCCATACATTATCAGTTCCTTATTCTAGAGATTACTTAACATAGGAAGCGTGCACTTGGAAAAATTAAGGCCAGGAAATACCGATTACATGCCATAAAAAATTGTATACCCAGAAATACAGATAGCATAATAGTAATAGGGCTGAGTAGAATGCTTACCGATAAGTATGGTTACAAAGTCACAAATTCCCAATCTTCTTTTGACATATCGATAAATTCAACAGCACCATCTTCAAACATTATCTGCAGCAACCAAGTGTTTTAATATGAGATCAGGCAGTAAATTTTCTAATACTAACAGAGACTTGATCTTACAGAGTGTTTCCTGGAAAAGTTATCGAAGCGTCTGATAATCCCAAAAGTCCTGGAGATCAAAGCAGACAAAAATTTACATGAGGAATAATATTAGAAAAGGAATAAACATGACCAGGCTGTCATATATTTCAGGTTTTATTTTAAACACTCTGAAATTTCACGTCTTTGACATTGCAGACAAGGGAAAGAAAAACAGAATAAATCAATTAAAAAAGAACAGTTCAAGTAAAAATGGATCACAGAAAGACTAACCAACCTCTCACTCACTGGACGAGTAAATCTGACAAGTTCACCAACGCAATTGTGAGGAGATTGTTGATGGCGAATGTACCGTGAATTTCCTGAAAGAAAGAAAATCAACATGTGAAAAGTGGTGATGGTAATTTAAAGCTCATACAAAAAGATGTAGAGAAAAGTTAGCACACCTGCATGCAGACTTCCATTCTGATAAACCTTCCAATATAAAAAACACAATCAGCCTACTGTCTAATCTAGTATAGATATGCAATGTACACAATATGATCAACAGCAAAAGGCGAAGAAAAGTACTTGGAGGGAAGTTCAACAAATAGAATTCAAGAAAAGTAAAATAAGGATGCCAAAGCAATTTTATCAACAAAACAACGTCAATGGACAGATACTAAGATAACATAGGGGGACAAGAACAAATCAGATACAACAAAAAAAAAGTCAAACTCTTCAATTTTTCAAGAACCTGTTGAAAGATTGCCAAAGGCCAAAGTGACAACTATACAGCAGGAGGAAAAAAATCTTTACATTGACCAGCTTGTTCCCTCTACATTCTACGCAACAATTTCAAAGCAGAGCATAGAAGCAGGAGAACTTCAGAAAGATCTTTCTTGAGTATGACGACTCAATACAGAAGAATTCTGGACCCAATTGGCAAGATATTGAAATAAATCTTATTTTACAATCTGAATTTAAATTATAAGAAGTTACAAACCATTGTTATTACTATGACAGTTCTCGCATATCCATATGCCTTATCCTCCAAGATAGATTCAATCATTCACTAAAAGTCCAAACTATCTAAGTAAACTCAGGGTAGGATACACTTTGCAAAGAGACCCACTTGTCAGAAACAAGCAGTTTTCTCTTTGTGTAATGCCGGATAGCTCAAATCTCCCTTTAAAATTTATTTCAGCCCAGGCCATGTTCAAAGGAAAAGACTAAGATGCAGACAAAATCCACCCAGTTGACCTGCAAATAATGGACGAGGCAATTATTACAAACCAACAGGTAAAGTTATCATTCCCGTCTCCCTCTTCTCGTTTAACCTTCCCCTGATCTCGTCTCTGTCCAAAGGTGAGCTTCTCATCTCTCATCAAATAGAAATATAGTAACACCATTTGCATCATAAGCTTATCTACATTCTCTTTTCCTCATTAATTCTTTCATGCTTCCCTTTTGCAGTCTCATTCTTGAGGTTCAGCTTTGACATTTTGTTATCTGTTTGCACAATTTCCATGTTTGCTGTCATCATTTAGTCGAATGCAATCCGTTTTCATTCAACTAAGACAACTTCCTTTTTCTCCTCATGGTCATATATCCATAATTTTTATGGCGCCTGCGAGATATTTTTCTTTGCCCTGAACTTTGAATTCCACGCATACAAATGCACAAAATCTCAAACTTCAGCCCTCGTAAAACCAGGAGAATGCACAAAGTGCTACAAGAATACATCAACAACAAGTGACATGTACATACATCATTTCTGGATAAGACTCCTTCCAATTTGGGAGAGGACACTGCCACCTGGCATGCTACTAACTTTAATGCAGCTTCTGAACACATCTTAGGTTTGGTAGGCTTGACACCAAGCTTTCTCCTACAACCTACAGCACCACAGTGACAATCTTGATCTGCACCAAACTGAACAAACCTGCTAAACAAGTTAGAATGCTAGCAAGAATCTAAGGATTCAAACAAGAATGCACTCTTACAATAGCACAGAAGAAAAGAATATTCCTGATGGAACATCAAAGTGCAAGTGTTCATACTGATAATCATAGGTAAGATGCTCGCCCTTTTTGATGTCTCGAGTTGCAAAAATACCAATTCTTGTTTCACCATCAATTATCCTGTAACGAAATAGTTTAACATGGACTGTATTTTCTTATGAACAAACTAGAACACAAGCAAGGAAAAAGAATGAGTGAAAAACCATTTCTGCATCTCAGTATTGGGAGAACAACTATGGTTGATATATCTCGACTTGTTTCCCTTGTATGTCGCATCGATGACCATATCTCGATTTATTTCACACAGATAGAAATTTGTTTCTCCCCGATGTTTCATATTCCAAAGCCTTTCCTCACAAGTTTTGTCATCAATGACTGCATCAGAGAAGATCAACATGCTTCTTAAGCTTTTACTCGATTGGTTTATTTAAAAGAGGTCAGTTCAAAAGGCATACCCAAGAAGACACTATAAGTTGAGAAAATAAACAGACAGTAACCAAAACTTAATACTTATCTGGAAGTGCTCCGGAGAAGTTGTTCTAAAAAATTTGTTTTTGAAGACAACGTAAAAATCTTCTGCAGCATCTTTTACATACAAAAGTACACTAAAATATGGTACTTTTAATACAGTTTTTAAAGTGACAACAATCAACATTCTTCTTATATTGATGGTTCAAACTCAAAATTAGTATCTATAGTTTGCCTATTTTTACTTTTGTTTCCTCAATAATCATAATTTGGAATAACTAAAAACATCATTTCTGCATTCTTGGAAGCAGGCAAGTTACTAATAACAGTTTTTGCATACAATAATTACCAAAGGAACAAAAAGCCTGAATAGAGTTTCTACAATTTTTAGTTTACAACAAATATACAATCTTCAGAAGCAACTCCAACGCCTTACCTTCTCCAACATATTCAATGACAAACTCCCCTTGCTTTATATCTTCATCTGCTACTATTCCGGAACCGCATTTTTCAGTCTACACTCATGCATCACATAAATTTAGCTTAGTACATGGCTTATAAGAAAAGCATAGTAGATGCTGGATGCTGGTTAGAACATAGAACACATAAACAAGCAGTTCTGCTAGGTTGATAGACTTGAAAGAAGAATGCCTGCTTTATGAAAAATTGACAAGACTTAAGTATAATAGAGCTGTTGAAACAATCAAGATGGAATAAAAAAAACAAATTGAATATCCTATAAAAAAACAAGGGAACGTATTTGGGTCACCCTTAATGGGCAGGGAGGGATTGCAATATATCATATTCAACATTAAGCTGAACTAGTAAGTTTACTTGTCTGCTGAGTTATGTCTAAATAAGATACACAATATGATCCGTGGCAAAATTCTTAATTTCAAACATGCGTCCAGTTTTATCCTGGAGCTATATTAATACACTGAAAGAATTAGGTCACAGAAAATAGCAGAGTTAACTATATCTGGTTGCCTTCTCAATCGGTTCAATAACTTAATAACATTGGTAAATGTCCTATTGGCAAATATTAGATCATCTTCCATGCTATTATAATCACCTGGGATACAAAGCATACCTTCACAAGTTTCATTTTCTTCATCGGCCGATTTTGAAATGGTTTATTAATGCATGAGCTTCCACATTTGCAACCTGATGAGCAGCTAGAGAGCAGCATCCTGTAGATAGAAAAGCATTCACCTATGATTCATCAATTCACATTAAATAAATAATTTCTGGTTTGCAGATGCCATATACTATCCATAGACACCTGTCATTCTTAAAGGTAGCTGCCTAAATATAAAAGAAACACATAATGGTTAGCAGATAGTGACAGATAAAATATTGACAATCTATTCAACATCCTCTCCATAGTGAAACTTGACAGTCGGATCCATGTGATGTTGTTTAAGGATCATGATCCTTAGATATTCATAGGAAGGCTATTGCATATCTCCACATTTTCAGGGGCATCGCCAAAAATAAAAAAAGAGGCTAAATTTCAAGTCCAGGCACACCTTCACCCAATTGTAAGAAACAATATTCTGCATGAGCATAACCAATTCGAAATCACAGATTTCTATGCATTATTTCGAGTCAATTCATGATTATAGACATAGAAGGACATGCACTTTTAGAGAACCCAAAGATGAACCTGTATTGATTAAACCATCATTTTTGTTGTCAGTGTATGAGTACCACATAATTGCAACACGTCATCGTCACAAGATTAGCTACTTAATAAATCAACCTTGACAATCAATATATATCGGTAGCACATTAATTTGTCAACATGCACTGGCAACAAATGAAAATGACACTTGACATACCATATGCTTACATGGATTTTACTTGTTAGAGGCATCACAACTATAGTAAAGGCTTTAACAGCACCCAAGTCAGGGAAAAGGATGATTTCTTACCCACAATGGCAATCTTTATTGCACACAACAGAAGAACCAGGTGATGGGCTGCAAGAGCAAAATATGCCATCATCGTCAAGACGCCTCTTCATCCTCTTTGTGAGATATATGTCTTCCAGTAGTCAAGTCAACGAAGCACAACGTCCAGGAGACTCCAAAGGAAAGTTCGCGCAGAATAATCCAGCAAAATAAAGTCCATGGGGAGCAATAAGTACGGTGGAAAGGAGGGAAACAGAGGGAGTAATGAGTTTCCGTCATGAAATTTGGTGGACAAGGAGGAGGGAAGGAGGTGAATTGAACAACAAGCCAAGTAAACTAAAATGTTTTTCCTATCATAGAATATGATTTTGGCAAGAAGTAAAGAAAAATTCCAAGATGACAAAAGAGCTATTTGCTGTTCCTATCCCATGCAGCATGACTCTCAACAGACACCAAAAATTTAATTCCCTAATTATTCTTGATAAAGATGCAGAAATCTTTTCTTTGAAAAAACTACATTGAAACATCTACTGCAAAGTTAGGAGGTGATAAAAATTAACATGAAATGTTCAAAAATGAAGACCGAAACTCAAACAACCTTTTTGTATGCTTCCCGGAAGTAAGAAGTTATGGAATTTAACTTTCAATTTTGTTTAGACTTTAGAATCATTTGGGTCACCACAGGATCAGTAGTAAAAGAGATTTGCTTTAAGCGAGATCAAAAACAAAAAGAGAAGACCATGCTTGTCCTTCATCGGCAGTTAGACTCACATGATGCTCTCTGCTTATTTTGTAAAGAGATAGTCCGCTCTCAGAAACATCTTAAACAGGTAGGTAGCACCCAATGTTGCAAGTCACTCTAATGTGACATTGTTCATTTTGTAAATAATTGGTACCCACCTCATACCCTTTTGAACGCAATTTAGTTATTTGAATTAATACCATGAACAGTACATAGCATCATTTAGACGTGAAATGTGCAGAGAAAACATAGCAAGAACTGCATTTCACTAGTGGATACTGCGCCTTATAAAACTGTATGGTGCAGGCTTCCCCTTAGTGAACCATTCTGGAAGTTCAAACTCCACTGGAGTTCCCATCTGGTCGATCAACTTGCCGAACACTTGCCCGATCTGGCTACATTCCGAATGCTAATGCAAGAGAAAATAGTAGTATCAAATACATTGCAATAGTAAGATCAAATGCAAGCTTAAAGATAAACAGACCACAGATCAACAGACCTTCCTTTCATTTTGGGGAGAAAAACAAAATCAAAAGATGGTCTGTGGTCTCTGTCCTTATACACTCAGGAAAAAAAAAAATTCAAGCATCAAGATCTTGACAGTGCGACATCCATAAAGGATAAGACAGATGAATCATCTTTTATAGAGCAGCAACAATAACCAATCCTTATCCTGCTTAGTGGGGTCTGCTACATAAACCTTCTTATGCGATTGCACTCCATTTCGTATCAAGCCATCAATAAATTTTAGATATTCAAGATCTCTCCTTCACAGCTATCACAGCATTGCAAAAAATCTATGCATGCCTAGAACCTAGATGCACTTAAGGACGGGTAGAAAAAATGCAAAAGCTTCTGAAAAACCTTCTTAGTGACGGGCATTGACTCAAATAGCCTCAGCACCAGACTTCCCAACGACAATAGTCTGCACAAATAGGAGCAAAAGCAAATGCTAAGTCCGAAAAATACGTCAAAAGAAAGTTCGGGCAACGCAACGGTTTAGTGGAATACTTTAAGATCGAAAATCGGAAGATTTAAAGAAGCCATACAATCATAAAGAACCCAAATAGCAAAACCAATCACCATAAAACATTCAAACTGTGCAACATCAAACTGAAAAGAAACCTTGACATTCAAACACTCCGACAGGTTCCCGACCAAAAAGCCCTAAACGAGAACAATTCACATATATCCAGAAGCAAAAGGCGAGAGTGGAGACATCCCGGTGGATCTCAAGAATCGACGTTGACTTTGCAAACAAGTAGGAAGAAACACCAAACTCGGGTACAAGAACTTGATATCACTCACCAAAACTCCCCGGGGCCGTTCTCCGTCACTTCCGCCGGGGTGGACGACAAACCAACCCCACAATTCACTGACAAGCGGCAACTCAATCGGACCAGAAGAAATGGGGAAAACAGAAGGACGGGCCACGCCGGCGCTCGACCGGACTGCTTCCCGTCAAACGAGGAGGCTTCGTCGCCGCTAACCGTCACTTCGGGGGGCCCGCCGCAGAAAAGCCCTTGATCCCGCCGGTCCAAACCGCGCGGGCTTGAAGGAAGCACGCCGGTGACGGAGGTGGACGGAGGCGGGACGCCCGCTCCGTCGCAGATGGGGGCGGTGGCGGCGGCGGTTGTAGCCGGAGCTCGCGGGCGGCGGAGATGGAGGAGCGGGGGTCAGCAGCAGCAGCAGCAGCTTTGTGGGTGGAGAGGGCGAGCGGGAAAGGAAGGAAGAAGAGGAAACGGTAGAATGCCGATTTTTTAGTTACTTGCCCCAATCTCACCTTTTTTGTACATTTCAAATCTAACCGCGTATTGAATTACTTCTCACGCGCGCACCGCGCGCGTGCACAACCACTTTTCACGGTAATATCATAAATTATACTGGAATTTATTTACATAAGATCAAAGAAATTCCTATATCTGCATTATTAATATTTAAATCGAAAGTGTGGATGTCACGCCCCAGCCCTCGAGCGCGCGACCATCCCGATGTTTCTCTTCTCTTGGGTCATTAGAAATGCGACGTCCCAGGACGCGTCGTCGACCCATTCATTTTATCTTTTGATTTACGCATGCGGAAGCAAAAATAAACACCCGACAGTAGGGATAACAGGAAAACAGCCAAACCAAAACACATTTTATTAATAAACTGGTTAACCCTGGGAAGTGTATAATTACAAGCCCTCACATCGAGGTTCGGGTTAACCTATCTCATCTACGCAAAGGCACCTTCAATTGCACCCGACGACTTTCCAGCCTAAGGTCCTGAAAAACGATTAACAACAACGAGTGAGATAAAATCTCAGTAAGTCAACCG
>BCNH02000001.1:1715620-1731999 GCA_001662345.2 Metrosideros polymorpha var. glaberrima | reverse complement strand
CCATGTTTCGTATGATAAACTCAGGCATGTCTCTCCTCGGATTCCTTTCGCGGCTCATGAAAATGCGGGACCTTCCTCTTCTCGTTTGGCAAATTGCAGTATCTCAAGAAGAGGAACCAGAAACCGCTCTTCGACGCCTTGCAGAAAATCAAAGAAGGTTATCCTTGACTACACAACAATTTCTCTGCTTCATTTCCTAGATATTATTTATGGTCATTTTCATGCGTCGTTACTTACTAGACATCGCGATGACATTTCTAAAAGTTGGCATATTATGTGTGCACGATCATTCATGGCAGAGCTGATGCTGCTGGGTTTCATATCGCTCCTGCTCACCGTGTTCCAAGTTAGAATAGGCAAGATGTGCATTTCGGAAGAGCTCGCGAACAAATGGCTCCCTTGCAAGAAGGAAGAACATGCCGATGGCGGTGGCACCACCGCTCACTTCCTGACTAATTTCTTCCCTCCTGGAGCACGCCGCCTTCTCTCCGAAGGTTCGGCAGCCTCTGTTGACTACTGCAGTAGCAAGGTAGCTTAGCTTTCTATATCACAAATCTTCATCTCTCTCTCTCTCTCTCTCTCTCTCCCTATCTACTTATATGTACTAATTCCTTCATTGCGTGCATTTGCCTTCGTTCTTTCTTCATTTTCTTTTCTTTTACTTGGTTCTTCATTGACTTGAGAGAGAGAGAGAGAGAGAGAGAGGGATGGTTTTTATGATATGTTGATGGTATATAAACGCACGACTTGCCTTGATTGGGCCCGACAAAAGAAAGTTGCCTGCTTCATCATGAGTAAAGTGAGCTCATGCTGAGCACGTCTTGCAGATTTCTCTGAAGGCTATGTAGTCTTTCATTTTGGAGATCCCATCTATAATAGTTGAGACATGGCTTCTACAGCGAGCCATGACTTTGCTTTTCAAAGAATTCAACTACTGTTTTCGTTTCATTTTTAGGTGACGGTTCACTTTTCAAGGTTGCATTGTTTATAATGTAAATTATTCCCGTTTATATATCCTTTCTCATTATTTTTCTCCAAGTCAACGAGCGAGTAATCAGCGCCACGCGACAATTAAAAAATTTCTCATGCACAAAATATTACACAGAAACGGCTGCTAGATGTTTTCTCAAGTGCTTAACGATATGGCTCCATTGGTGTGAGATTTAGAACTGTTTGGTAGGAGATAACATGATGTACCTTGAGGCTTGAGCCGCAGAGCAAAGTTGAAGATTGTGCCGACGGAATAATGCCGCAGTTATTGTTTTCCAGGGGAAGGTGCCGTTGTTGTCTCTCACGGCGCTTCATCATCTGCACATTTTCATCTTCGTGCTGGCTGTCGTGCACGTGGTTTTCTGCGCTCTAACGATCCTATGCGGAGGAGCACAGGTAACTTAATGTCATGCCAGGAGACTTTTCGTGATCTGTCCTTTTCGGTCTCTTACCTCTCGAATGTGTCTTCAATCAGTTGTCTAATTGCTTGATCTCATCTCGTGCGCTTTTAGATACGCCTATGGAAGCGGTGGGAGGATGACATTCAGAAGAAGGAGAACGACCCCGAAGAGGGTAATGTCATTCAATTCGAAAGGGGAAAATTTTGCTGTGGCATATTCTTCTGCACCATCATTCCGACTTTCTCGTCTCAAACGTTTAAAAATTGATGCACAGCTTTGCGAACGGCGTTCACACATGTTCAGGATCACACCTTCATCAGAGGCCGTTTTCGTGGCATTGGCAAGGACTCATCTGTACTCGGCTGGGTGGTAAGTCTTGAAGGGCTCCTCTTCATCTGCCTTGTTCATGTAACTTGCTCTTCACTAAAACTCTTGGCTAACATCCGGAGACATCCAGCATTGTGAAATTGAACTTTCGACATGGCATTTGGCTGTCTTCTATTATGTCCAGGTTCATATTCAGGCAATTTTCACAGGCCTCAGCTCATTCTTGACCCATTTTCCTGTTTGTGCAGCATTCATTTTTCAAGCAGTTCTATGGTTCTGTGACCAAGTCGGATTATACGACGCTTCGTTTGGGTTTCATCATGGTACGGTATTCCTCTAAACATATATTTAAAGCCCATATGCTCCTGCGATGCCTATATATGGCGACACGATCCTAGTAAAATTCAATCCTGACATTTGTTACATTCATCTCTTTAGGCTCATTGTAGAAGCAATCCGAAATTCAATTTCCACAATTACATGATGCGCGCTCTGGAGGCCGATTTCAAGAAAGTTGTCGGTATAAGGTAAAATGGAACCTGCTTTTAGCTATATACCTTTTTCTTCACGAAAGAACTAGTGCGTTTATTTTTGCCAAGATAGAACTTGGTATACATTTCGGCCAGAAAATAGAGCATAGGAAGTTTTTAGCTCGTTCTTCTTCAGGCTATCTACTAAATGATCGTCTCATCGTCACAGTTGGTACCTTTGGTTATTCGTCGTGCTGTTCTTGCTGCTCAATGTTGCCGGTAAGTTGTCTAAGCACTGTCTGTCTTAGTTAGAACATATAGTTGTGCAGAAGCTGTGCTAGAAACATTATTTCCAATCAATGAACTGTCTTGGAATAAATTGTGCAGGTTGGCACGCGTACTTCTGGATATCTTTCATCCCGTTGATTGTAAGTAAACGGAAATCCCGAGTTAATACGTAGAAGGTTCTCTTATCTAAATGGCTTATCGCTTCTGTGCAGCTTTTGCTGGTGGTCGGAACCAAACTGGAGCACGTGATAACTCAGTTGGCGCAGGAGGTTGCCCAGAGGCATGTAGCGATTACAGGGGACTTGGTCGTTCAGCCTTCCGACGACCATTTCTGGTTCCACCGGCCTCGGCTCGTCCTCGTCCTGATTCACATCATTCTGTTCCAAAACTCCTTTGAACTGGCTTTCTTCTTCTTCATATTGGTAAGGACAAGTGGGTCTAATTGTCAGTTAAAATTGGTAATCCCTGAAGCACAAGCAGGACTTCGACTAATGCTCTGCCGTTCTGCAGGTCCAATATAGTTTCAACTCCTGTATAATGGGCGAGGTCCGTTACATCATCCCAAGACTTGTCATTGGGTGAGGCCTACACCAATCTCTTCGATCCACGCATCGCACGACCACTAATTTTCGACTCCTGACATAAAAAATTTGCTCATGTTCTGCAGAGTGTTTGTCCAGTTCCTTAGTAGTTACAGCACACTACCTCTATACGCAATTGTTACACAGGTTAGAGTTACACTGTTACATTATCATACATGTGATTTGGGTAAACAACTGGACTGATGTGCTTTTTGTTCGTTTGCGTCTATGTAATTAAGATGGGGACTTCGTTCAAGAAGGCGATATTTGAAGAACACATACAACAGGGGCTCGTCGGCTGGGCACGGCACGCGAAAAAGAACAAGAATTTAAGAAAAACAGCCACCGATGTGCCTAGTACTCAAACGGGTTCCAAAGACGGATCCATGGGAGTCGAGCTGAGAAAAAACGGTGGAGACGGTACCGAGACGGGAGACGTGGAAGCGCAAGAAATCAAGCGATCTCCATCACCGGAGTACACAACCTCCGAGACACGGAGACTGATGAAGCCGTGAAGCTTCTTTTCACTTCGACATTAATCAATTATAGAAGAGCAAGACTGTTATGTACACTACTTCATCATCTGTATGAGTATAGATCTTCCTTTTCTGTGTTAGATCGTCATCAGTCAACATGGAACTTTGAAAATGACTGGATAGACACGTCCTGGAGATGAGGTGATGAATAGAACGACCATCAGAGTTTAACGACCCAAATGCAAGCGAACCCATAAGGCTCTCATATGACGAAACCGTCAGTTGCTGCAATAGGGACAACAACCTCGCCATCGCAAATTTACCATGTGAATTACCCTAAGTAGCACCGACATGTGACACGCAACACGACATAATACGCCGACACATCATTTTTAAAAAAATACAGAATTCCGACACGTTGGGACACGCTGTATATTAAATGTATATTTTACTTTTATGATTATTTCAATCAAATTAATTTGATTCAAATCCACAAATAAGTAAATAATAAAAAAAGAGCCTGGAATATTTTTGATATATTTACATTTTGACCCCTAATTTATTGAAAATTTTTAAAATTGACCCGTGCGTGTTGGAATTGCATGTCAGGATGTCGGAATCGCGTGTCGGGATGCCGGATTCGCGTGTCGCTGGTGTATTTGGAGCGTTGACCATGCGTTGGAGCATGTCGGGATCCCGACATGCGTCGGACACCGACGCGGAAGCCCTCGGAGAGTGTCCGTGCTTCTTAGTTCAATTACCTAGTAACTCATCATTTCGAGTCGGAAGCAGCCCATATCATCCCCGAATGTCATCAGTAACTCGAACCTTCCGAGGCAGTCCGGATTTTGAGAAGCACACTAGGATGACATTTGAGGAGGAATGTTCCAAAAAGATGCCCCCGACATCAAGGGATAAGTACTGCACGCCAAATACGATCACGAACAATTAGAAAATGAGTAGCAATTAGAAACTATCCTTAAACATGCAATTTATGATTAGAGCAAATCCCATTTTTTTTTTGTCATTTTCATTTATCGTTTCATTGTCATTTTCATTTATATCCATGATAACATAATTTAAATGTCTACACTACACTAAATATGCCGACAAATTAAAGATCAATCATGAGAACATAATCTGACGACGACATGGGATAAACGTCCAAATTTGACTTCGAAACAATGTATTAATGCAAAAGGGACGCCCCGGACCACCCTAGAGCTCTAAATGAACCAAATAAGAATCCGAAACCCGCTGTTTAGCACACTAAACATGTGACATCCCAGGCGCGTCACCTATCGCGACTCATCGATTATTATTTAAATAGTGCGCAAACGGAAGTCTAAGCCTATGAAGATCAACATTTATAACATGAATGGTATCTCATCACTCATATATCTAAAGGTAAGGGGAAAACACATGTACTAACATTGTCACCATACAATTACATAACAAGGTTCCTTACAAAGCATTCACCTTCCGATGACGGGAAACACATTTTCACGGAACACATATTTAGTACATCATAACAAAAGAGTTCGACTACCATTGGGATCGGGGGCCAAAAAGTTTCACCTATCCCCACTAAGCACCATGAAAAACCGTGAGCTTGTCCAAAAAAAACGGTGCCACTTCCTCCAAATATACTAACCACAACTCACGGTTCGTCGCCCAACTACTCCTCCTAATCCGCCACTTCACTAGGGTCTTCTTCCTCGCTCGAGTTTGGTCCGTCGAACACACTATCACCGCCACCACCGGGAGCTCCAAAAATCAGCGGTCCATAGAGTCCATCACTCCGCTTCTTGAACCAAGCCACGAACCGCACCGGTCTAAGCGGTGGAGTACCGATATCCATCCAAATTGTAGTTACCACACAAACAAACAGCATCGAACTCACGAAACTCTCCACGTCCTCAGTACGAACCTCGATGCGAGTAGGGAAACCATAACGGGCGACGGGAGGAACGTCTATCTCAATTCAATCTAAAAATGTAAGGGGTGAGCTTAAACGGTCCAGTAAGCAAGACGGCATAGATTTATAAAAGTCGATCCAAAATCTCTTAATTGGAAATCTAGTCATAACAATGCAATTCACTTATTGCCAACAAAAATCATCTAATCGAACATAGAAAATAGAAGACATATAATTCAAGCTAAAATTCAATTTCAAGTTGCATACACAAGCAAAGTGGACTACAAGCACATGAAGTATGCAATGCAATGCATGAGTTTGGTTTTTCACACTTTCACCATTTCATAAGCGGTTCTCATCGGTTCGCTGTCCGACCCGCACAAACAAATATGGTTCGCTGTCCGGGCATCCAAGGTTCGCTGTCCTTGGGTACCTCCAAGGTTTTCCTTCCTTGGGAACTTCCCCGGGGGGGTCACCGGTTCGCTGTCCGATGGCCTTGCTATTGTGCATATGAGCTATTATGCTAAATGCGATATGTTTCCAAATCAAATGCAAGACCACCATAAAAATTCAAGCCCCCCAACATTACTCAGCAAATTCAGTCATGTAAATTCATTTAAAACTCGATTTTTAAACACATAACAACATAGGTACCGGCTCGGCACCAACACCTCCATTCCATGGCCATTTCGCCCAACTTAGAGCCATAATCACTCCCATATAAAACTTCACATTCTCAATTCAGCCTATTCGGCTCAGCTCACAAAATTGGGACACAATTTCAGAATTTCCAGCACATAGCTCGGCCTCAATTCACCATGCGGCACATCAAAAATAAATTTCACACTTTAGTGTCATAAAAATCCATTTTTCCACCGTGCCGTCCACCATAATTCAAATCGACGAAGACCAAGATATAAAAGTTCATATTCATTTCAAAACTTGACCCAAAGTAGTCACATCCAACTTGGCAAGTCACTGTAGGCTTTGATAAAAATTTTCCAGCAACTAAATGTTCACAAAAATCACCGCACAGTCCTTAAAATTCCAGGATTTGCTTTTTGATCCAAAAGGTTTGAGAAACCTTCATTTTTCTAACATAGGCTTATCATGAAAGCATTCTTGCATGGAACCAACCAAAGCATGGAAACAAATAAGGCATAACCGAACCACCCCTTACTCATAAGTCTAATGAAACTCGGTCCAACATGCAAGGCAAATCGAGCTTAGAAAGCAAGAGAAAATTCCTTCGAACTACATACGGCTTCTATCAAGTCATGAGACCCTCTAAGCTTCGTGTTTTTCTCACATGCAAAAGCCGAAACACACTAGAGCTTGCATGGCTAAACTAGTAACCAAATCAAGAGTAGGATGAATCCAAAATTATCCACCTAGCTATCCCACTTACCTCTTGAAGTCTAGCCACCCAAATTTCTCCTTTTCTCCTATCGAAGCTCACGGATCAACAGCTCAAGAAGCTGTCCAAAGAAAAGGAATAGATGAGACAAGGCTTAAGGTAGATAGGAAAGAGTATAGAAAAATTGGAACCCTTCTTTCACCACTTCTTGGACTTTTGGTTCCAAGTTGTCTTCAAGGTCTTGAGAGCAAGTTGCCGAATGAAGGAGATGAAATGAAGTGAATGAGAGGGAAAGAGAAGGGGCTGCCGACTATGAATGGTGAAGGTTGAGTGAAAGAGAAGCTTAGGGCCATCATTTGATTCTCGCATGAATTAGGCAATCCTTGCCAATTGTCCATCAACCAAGGCTTGCTTCTCATGCATAATTCTTTCATCAAAATTTAGAAAATAAAATAAATGAAAGGGGGAGGGAATGGGCGCCGGTTGCTAGAGAGAAAGAGAGAGAGAGAGATGGAAGAGATTGGTGACAAGAAAGTTGTGTGCCAAGCACACCACTTAAGGGTTTGCATCAAATCCAATTGGGCAAAAGGAAAGAATGAAAAGATGGCTTGTCATCTTAAGACCAATTATGCAAGAAATCTCCCAAGAAATTGTATTTTGGCAATCACAAATGAAGAGGGCGGCACCATGGTGCTTCTAGTGGAAATTGGTGACCAATTGATACTAAGTGGTGGCTAAATTGAAGAAAATAATTGTTGCTTATTAGTCCCAAAATTCAGTTCCTCAATTAATACCTAATTTATATACTACTTGATAACCAAAGATAATTTAACCACTTATTAAAATTTTGTTAAATTCGAAATTATAGAAAATTAGGAAATTCGAAATTAGAGAAAACAATAATTAAATCTTGAATTTCAAATTGATAAATTCAAGTTTTTAATAAATTATTGTGCTTATGAAGTTTTCTTGGAAACTAAGTTTTGAACCTAGACTAGATATGAAGAAGGTTCAAGTCGAATTTAATATAATTAGTAAGAAGGTCACAAAGGTCATTTTGAAAGATAATTGATGGACATTTGTGTAAATTCACATTACAAAGGACTAATTCGGCATTTAAGTAAACTTGTAAGGACAGTTTAGAAATTTCACTTCTATAAGGGCATAATGGTCATTCGGAAAGATAGTTTAGGGACACTCAAGGAATTACACATTTCAAGGGCAATTTAGTCTTTTAGGCAAGTTTGTACGGGTAGAATGGGTATTTCACATGGGCAAGGGTATTTAGGTCAATTACGCACAGAACGAGGGTAATATAGGTACAAAATATGAACGTGAGGGTAGAATAGGAATTGTGCGTACCTGAGGGTATTTCAGGAATTAAAAATGTTCGCAGGGACGGAAACGTAATTTTATATGAAAATCATGCTGTCGATTTGTTTGGAGAAGAAGAATTTGCGAGGCTTGGAAAGTCTTAGGCGTGGCCGAGATATCCCAACTTTTTTTTTTTTCTGCTCATGCCCAGTCTCAATCTTTCCTAATTCTATCGACCGTTAAACACAGTAGTCGTTCTCTGTGTGCTGTATAAAGTGGTCTGAAATCCGGGATGTCACAAAACAGATCCGAACGAACATGGAAACACTCCGAAGCAACCACGGATTCTCAGGACCACTCGCTTCGGGAGGTCCCAAGAAGGCATCAACTGCTCCTCAACACACCGAACTAGTCACGGTTCAATGTGGATGGAGGCGAGGCGAGGAGTCCTTCAAGGAACTGAGGCCGCCAAAATTAAATTTGAATGCTTCTGCCATGCGAATGTGATGCGATATTGTTGTCCAACCGACTATAACATGCAATTGTTTTCTAATACGGAATTAGATGACATAAATGATAAGATTAATGACTTTGAGCAACGACCTAAATTAGTCTTTAGAGCCGATTCACTAATTAACACAAATCAAACATACAAGGCTACTACCACAAAAGCACAGCATCTCACTCTAGATTATCATAAATAATGATGCGAGTATGAGTGGATAGCGAAGGGACAAGCTTAAACCTCCCACCGGGCACTCAGCCAAGCTCTAAAATACACTAACCTGAGACCCAACAAGCAAGATTCCACTATTCACATAAACAAACAAATAAGGGATAAGTGTACTGAAAGTACTAAAACTTGTTGCGAAAGTGCAATTGTGTCCTAACACTTTAAAAAAGTATAATCAAGTCCTAAAAATTATCAGGAAAGTGAATTGAATCTTAAGATCTTCAAAAGTGCAATTAAGTACTAAAACTTGTCAAGTTAATGCAATCAAGTTCTTCCATTAACTTATCCCTTTCTCTCTCTCTCTCTCTCTCTCTCTGGGTCGACAAGGGTTGCCAACCAACCCTCATCGGCCACAGTTGAGGGTTAGCAACCCTTGCCGGCATTGGGCGAGGGCGTCGCGGCCCTCACTAGCTTTAGGTGAGGGTCACAACGCCCTTGCCTGATGCCTCGCTGTGGCCAGGGAAAGCCTGGCGAGGACCATCACGCCCTTGCTGGCCAAAGCGAGGGCGCCACTGCACTGGCCAACCTCGAATGAGGTTGCGACGCCCATATCAAGCGAGAGCTTTGTAGCCCTCGCCTGTGGCTAGCAAGGGTCGATAGGCGGCCCTTGCCGGCCTTCAGCCCAAAAGAAAAAGTGAAGAACAAAAAAGAATAAAAAAATTATAAAAAAATTAAATATTATTAAAAATATTATAAAAAAGTTCAACTCTGACCTTGTATGACTCCAAATATTTCATCCATAGGCATCCTGAGTTCTGTGGTGGAGATTGATATTTTTGAGTTATAATATTTGTTATCTTCAAATCATTTTCGAAGAGATTTTAAAGGACAATTATTCCATCTGGCTAGTAAATAAAAAATAGTTTTCCGATATAACACCGTTGCAGTGTAGCATAAATTTACAGTCCTGATTGTAGTAGAAATTGATTTATTTTAATATATTCACTTTTAATTGAGAAATTACTAAGAAGCCATATCTAGTCTTTTTTGCCATAAGCTAAATCTATAGTCTAACAAGTGCAAATTGATGAAGAATTTTAGGAATTACTAATTAACATGTCAAGCACGGAAGATGCATATGACGATGGTGAAGAATATGTGGAATGCATCTCGACACGGATGACATGTCTTATGAAATTATGCAAAGAATAGAAATTTTATAATCATGATTTTCAAGTTTCATATCTCATGCTAATATAGAAATCCCTGATTAGTGAAGTTGTTATGATTCATCTCCACATGCATAATGGGCATGTAATGTAGACATTGACCAAGATCAAGGGGGAAAGTTGTCCAAAAAATCTTAAACCTATTGCACTTTGGCCAATTCAATATTAATATCTCAATTTTGCTAATTGAGTCCTAACGCTTTTTGTGTTTTTTCAATTGAATTTGTCCAATCAATTTTAACTGGAAATTGTTGACTTGGACAATTTTTTATAATTTTTTAAATTGATTTTTTAAATTGATTTATTTTATTTTATTTTTCTCTCTTTCTTTTCCTTTTTTTATACCAAGTTTAGGCATTGGCAAAAAACAGAAAAAAGACAATCGAAAAAAATTAAAAAATTTCAAAAATTTTGAAAAAATAATAAAAATTATCCACGTCAGCACCGACTGTGTCACATAGGACGATCGGCATCTATGTCAACAATGGACTCAACTGACAAAACGTGAAAATGTTTAAAACTCAATTGGCAAAATTGAAATGTTTAAAACTGAATTAGCCAAACTGTGATAAGTTTAGGACTTTTTGGACAATTTTCCTGATCGAGGGTGATGTAGTTGCGACTTTACTTAGCCCTTGAGAAATAATTTAGTTAACAAAAGGTGATTATAAATACTTAGGTTTTCGTAATATGTTTTCTTATTAGGAAATGCTCCACCTTGAAGAACTAATTGGAGATGTATCCATAGGATTGAGTGACGAAGCCATTTTCATACATCTAAGGTCACAAAATTATCAACCCTTGACTTCGGCAAAACTTAAGGTCGAAGCCGAAACACCACGCTCTGGAGCTCAAAACACAAACAATTCCGATGGGGAACGAGTGGCCGCGAAAGCAATGAGAGTTGGAGATACGAGCGGATGGGGTGGGGGAATCGATCCAATACCTCAGCTGAACAGCCTCGGACTTCTCTAAAAAATGACCTTGTCGAGGCCATTGAAGCCCTTGTAGTGCTTGACGTACATGAGCTCCTTCATAGCCCTAGACATCTCTCTCTCTGCAAGGTTTTGAATCTTCGGGTCGTTGTGTTATGCGATTGATTTTACCTAAAAACAAGGTAGACCTTGTTCCTAGATCGAAAAAAAATAGGGTTGATTCCAAAACAGGTTCTAGGGTAAACAGAGTTGGTTCCCAATCCCAAAAAAGGGGAACCAGTTATAACAGGGTTGGTTCCAAGTTCTAGGTTTAGGATTGGCCCACCTGGGCCATGCTCATCCCTAGCGTGAGTGCAAGTGTGTGTCCCGACAGTGTGATCTATCTTGTAAGGGAACAACACTAGCCAATTGTAATATGCATTGTTGATTACTAGTGTAATCCAGCTGCTAATAAGGCTGTTAGTCTACGGGTGGATGTAGGCTTGGGGATAAAGTCGAACCATTGTATATTGCTGTACGATCTTCTTACTTCACTCTGATTTACTTACCAGCATCACACACGCTGATATGTTTGTAACACCATATGGTGTGAAGATGGTTTGGTATTTTGCGAAAGTTTATTTTCATCTTCACTCAACCTATTCACCCATCTCTAGGTTGTATTGTTAGCCCCAACTGTGAACATCAGTGTCGAAGATGGTGGCTGGAGGTGGCAGGACGACATTGGCCAGGATTTGATGTTAGGGTGGTTTTGTACGTGTTTGGAGATTGAGTTACGATTAGAGGTTGGTGTTTGGAAATGGTGCTGTGTGGAGGGAGCAATTTTAGGGTTCTTTAGAATGACTTTAGGTAGGAACGAAAGTCTTTCTGGCCTGGACTTAATTTCAAGGATTCCCCTCAATCTATACAGTTTGATATCGGACAATCTTTGGGGTTCCTTTCATTTTGGCCCTTGTTCGCACTTCGCCATTCGAAGAGGGTAAATGAATTACTAAGACGAGAGATAGTCTATTATACATTGTGTTTCCCTTAACATCTTTTTTCTTCAATGTGCACATAAGAAACAAAATGAATTACTATGGATGCCAACATCTCTAAATTCCGATTTAAGTTATTTATAATAGAGAAACTAACGCGCATACAAAATGAGGAAGATATGAGAAGCATGTTAATAACATCCAAACTCAATTACTGATAAAAAGATTTTGCCAAAAAAATAATTTCCTATACAAAAGGATGTCTACCTAATTATTTTGTTGTTGGTTTAGTCTTTGGAATGAGAAAAAATTAATTACTAAAAGAATGCATTTTAAAAAGAAGGGAGGGAAAAAGGCATTAAGGAAAGAATTCAAATGCAGTTAGAATTAAATAAATGACAACAGAAAGAAAACTCAAAAACGCGATTCAAGTGCCCTAAAAATAGTTAACGACTAGATTGGGCTACCACTGAATTAGTCAATTAATTAATGCATAATCATATAAGTTCATAAATAATTGGGGAAATGTATAGGATACAGCAAATTTGAACTTATCCAATTAGCCTTGATGAAGAAAAATGAATGCACGAAGATATGTTACGAGGTGTATTGCTGGATACGGGTGTGTGTGTGTGTGAGCAAGTTATTCCCAAAGTAGACCTATCTAGAATGAGCAAAAGAGTACATCGTAACATATTTATGTGTTTCCCACGAAAAGATCAATGTGTATGGCATGTTGCATCCATATACTTTTCTTTTCTTCAACAAGTATATTATTGTGGGATTTTCTTCCCCAAAATTCATGAAGACCAATAATCTTCTTCATATGAACCATTGACAATCATTTCATTTCCAGAATTATTTCTTATCCTTTGGCTAAATGACGGAGAGTTGCATCTTCATTAGTAAGCTATATCTCATCATAATTGAATTACAAATTTTTTGTGTCTAAGTTGAAATTTGGAACAATCACTAAAAAAACATGATATCTTATGTCGCTGATGAAACAATATCGGCTTCATATAATTAACCATAGCGAACAAATTTAAATTGGGAAAATATAAAATGATCGTTAATTGTTTGCCAACGAGAAAAGATGTAAATAAGTAGATGATAATTAAGGAATTATAACGGCAACTAGTGTACGGTCAATTAGTAACTAAGTTAGAAGATCCATCAATCGACGTTTTAAGAAGTAATAGTAATGAACTAAGATACAACACTTACCAATATGATAACAAGTACATATTAAACTTAGAAATCTCGTACTAGATTCCGGACCTTAATACCATCTACATCGGGCAAAAAAATTGTTTCCGTTTTCAAGGAATGATATCGAAAGGTCTTGCGCTCATTGGGAAGATTACTTTGAGAATCTATGAGAAAATTAAGATTAACTAAGATCAAGCCGTTTTAAAAATTGTGGGAGAGGGAAAATAGAAGACCAAGAAAAGAACTAATTCAATAATATGAGACTAGTTCAAGAATGAAATACAAATACAATGTTAGATGACAATTAGGATCAGGGTTTCTCAGCAACTAAAAGGAAATGTCATATACGGGAAAGCTCTCCAGTATGGTAAGTTTGAATTTACTAGATTAGGCATGTGAAAGTCCTGCAATACAATTTCATGTGCTCTCCCCAATATAAATAGAGACAAGTTCTGCGCTATAGACTTGTCTTCTTCAAGTTTGTCTTCATTTTGGTATGATCTCATCTCTGTCTGATTCTATGTAAATTACATCAATGTTCTCTTGAACTCTCCCATTCGTCTATTTCTTCTAGGTTCTTTTCCATGTGATCTCTTGCTCTTTTTTCACCTTTCACATCCCCTTGTCCTCCTTAGCATATTGGATGATATAGGTAGTTTTTTAACTTGTACATTGTGGATTTTTTTTTTCTCTTTATTTCAAATGTGAAGAGGAATTTGAAGGTTATGTATACTACATCCATTATTTGAATCTCAGATCTGTTTGATAGATGAAGCATAGTTCTTCAAGTGATTTTATTTTTATTTTTTTTAAATCTATTCGTCAGTGTATCGATGTTTGTAACAATCTATATGCTTTCTCTTCTTTTATGCAAATTTTTTTTCGTATTTACAAAATTTTTCTTACAATGATAGAGAGATTGTATGAAAAGTATCAATTTTAAGTGTAGATGATCTCATTGAGAAGCCTAATGACACGATCTAATAGATCATTGTATTATGGGGGGCATGGGATATTTTACTAGCAATCATATTATTTGGATGTTATAATTTCATTTATTTGATTTGATTGTCGAGACAATCATACATGTAGGTTCAAATTCTATAATTTATTCCATGTAATCAATGCAATGATCAATCAGTGACCTTAGTTCGTTTTTATTCTCAATACGTATAACGATATAGATGTATATTAGATGATATGAGATATATCTTCTATTATGTTCTCTAAGAACTCTATGATTATTTACTAACCTTTTATCTTTATAAATAAGTTTTTACATGTATTTATTATTTTTTCATGAGTGACCATTTTTTGTAGGCTAATTTTGATCGAGGTTTACTTCTGGCGGGTGCTTCTCAGATCAAGTACGTATATTCTCTCCTTTTGTTTTCCTATTCCATATGGTATTGAATTTGTTTAAAAGCCTTAATAAAGGGTCGTGGACAGTCTTTGCTCCTTTGCTTTTAAAGTTTATTCATACCATTTCACTTTGTTATTATTAAGGTTCGTTATTTTGAATCAAAATATAGATCTTATAGTACATTTTTGTCATGATATCGACAGTAAAAGAAAAATCAGATAAAGTTAATTCATCTTCTAACTATGCAATTTAAATCGATGACTGTTTAATCAATCTTATGGACGTTTGTCCATAACTAGTACGTTGATTCTATTAGGAAAAACATTCATTTTACATGAGTCGTGGAGTAATTCTGAGTTATTGATTGATATACATACTGGATTAAGTATAACCTATCAATTATAGCAGTTAGAATAATCAATCAGAATCTAATTTAATATCTTTGTCTGAATAATATTTATTCTAAAATTTCATCAAAACCTCGATGCTTCTATTGGCTATGAGTTTTATCAAAATTGTCCTTAGTGACCAATTTGAAAACTATCATATTATTATGATATAAGGTCAATTGCAATAATTTCTTTCGCAAGCTAATATATATATGATAATAAGGTTGGTTTGAAAATTTTTAGATCCCGTTTCCAAAATTTTGAATTTCAATCTCATTTTTGTGTAAGTTAATCACCTGTCTTACTCTTTCTCCAGTGATGAACCAATTAAAAGAATGTGTAGGCATTGAAAGAAAAATTCATAGCATTTGAATGATTTTTTCTTGTTTTATATTTAATAATTCAAGTAAGAATTCATCCCTCGACAGAAACAGACTTTCTTCGTCCTACTAATTTGTATAGAATTCGGACACTCCCTCTTGTATATTGATTTAAGTTTCTTAAATAGTTTTAATACAAATGCTAAATGTTCATTACATAGTCGATCATACATGGTTTAGCATTTTTATTTATTTATATGTAAAAGTACCAAAAGAAGGAATTATGCGCACTTAGTGGATCGATTCACCATTTGACAACAAATGTATGCTTTGGTATCCATAACATGATTATTATAAGCACAGAGACATAATTTGAAATCCGTTGATTCACTTGAATAAATTCTAGAGGTAATCTTATCCTTTTTCTTATGATTTTGTACATGATTTGTTAATATTTCGTCAGGAAACATACTGTGTTCATATCGCATGAGCTATTCTGGCATAATGAACAACGTATTCCCTTACACACATATATATATACATATATTTTTATTGTTAATACTCTGACAAAAGTATTTACATTTACAGGTCTGTACAATGGAAAATCAAGAGACAAACACAACTCATCAAACTGATGATGAACAAACTATAATTAACGTCATTCCAGGAAGTGCTATGCGTTCAGAGAGCCATAGTATGGTGGAGAACTCAACAGGCCATATAGCCCATGGATCATTAACTCCGACCGGTCGATTTACTTCTGCGATGTCTGGAATGCCAGGATGGGTGAGTAGAGGGGTGAGGCGAGCTAGAGCTCGTCCTGAGGCATCATCTCCATCACCGTGGGCAACAATTCAATTGAGAATGCATGAGGTATGTTAAAAAAATGTAATATATTATATCTTTATGTATTCGTGTTTCATCCTAGGAACGGCGAGGTCATATTTATAGTACTAGACTTGAAAACTCAACAAATTTTTGCGCAACTCTAAATTTGGTTCCTTAATTAATTATGATAATCTCATTGGAAATTTCGTCGATATATTTCCCTAAAAATATTTTTGAGATTGAGAGCTTTAAATCGGGACAAATGTTTACTACCAATTATGCGATGCATTTCCATATATTTCATGCTCTTGATGCCAAAAGACAATTCCAT
>BCNH02000001.1:1657839-1667999 GCA_001662345.2 Metrosideros polymorpha var. glaberrima | reverse complement strand
GCGAGGCTTAGGCGGTTGACTTACTGAGATTTTATCTCACTCGTTGTTGTTAACCGTTTTTCAAGACCTTAAGCTGGAAAGTCTTCGGGTGCAGTTGAAGGTGCCTTTGCGTAGAGGAGATAGGTTAACTCGAGCCTCGATGTAAGGGCTTGTAATCATACACTTCCCAGGGTTAACCAGTTTATTAATAAAAATGTGTTTTGGTTTGGCTGTTTTCCTGCTATCCCTGCTGTCGGGTGTTTGTTTTCGCTTCCGCATGCGTAAATCAAAAGATAAAATGAATGGATCGACGACGCGTCCTGGGACGTCGCATTTCTAATGACCCAAGAGAAGAGAAACATCGGGATGGTCGCGCGCTCGAGGGTTGGGGCGTGACAAGGCCTCAATCTCTTGATAACTTTAATTTTATTTTTTGAAATTTTGACTTGATGACTTTTCAATCCATGGATCAGGATATCCCAGGTTCTCTCTTCTTGTTCTGCTCCCAACCTCTTGCCATTGAGAAGGTATTCAGTGCAATGGTTACACCATGTGACTAGTGGCATGCAACAGGTCAGTTTGAATTGATAGCTATTTGATTTCTGATTGTGCTAGTTCTATTGGCCAGATCAATCGTATTGGTTAGTTCGATTCTAGCCCGATTTCGGACACAACCAGTTTGGTTTTGGGTCGAAACTGCATGGTGATCCGCTTCTTGTTTCATTCAAAAAAAGAAAATAATCACCAACCAAAATTTGAATCATGGACTTTAAGATGAAAACACACCCGCATAGGCATTTGACCAACCGTAGGTCTGTCTACTTGTGTTTGAAAGTCAAAACATGATATTACGTCATAATTTTTTATTTTTTTTTGAGAAATAGCAAACAAGTTCGATTAGATGGCAGCCTACCCGTGAACCAGTCGCTTCAATTCTCTTTTCTTCTAGGTCGAGAATCGATCTTCTTGGAAATTGAAAATCTTTATACGGGAAAGTAACACGTGAAGAAGCTAGTCTATGAAAGGTATGCCTTTCCAAAATTCTAAAGCAAAGTCAGTCGAGATCCGCATTGGCATTGCGATTGAGTCTTTACTCCACGTAGATCGCACAATCGTTACATAAACTACTTTCTATCAGGCCGTACGCACACCGGACGCCAAAGCTTGAAAGCCATATTTGCAAGAATTCAGACCGAGTTAAGCGAATTAACTAGGCCATGGCAATCAAGAGAGAGACCGGACCATGTCTGTTTAAGTGCAACTCTGTGAAGGGATACGGCATGTTCAGAAGCTCCTGGTGCCTGTTGTATATGATTCTTTACTAGCACAGTTGATTGCATAAGACACAGCTTCATAATATATTAATGCGACAATCACTAACCTCTGCGCGTGTCAGCCATCGTTTTGCATTGCTAGATTATTAGGGTTTCCTAGGACATCAACCTGTGCAATGAATCTTCAGACCTTTCCATTTATTTTCCTTTTTTTTCGTGACGAGCAGCAGGCTTTTGCAGACTCCACAGTCATCTGCCAAGAGATTCATGCGTCTTATAGTGACGAAGCAGGTGTTCTTTTGTTGCTTTTCATGGTGTCAAACCATGTGGAAAGAGGCATCACATGAGAAGCGGAAGAGCTTCGGCTAATGGTTGTCCGATAACATGGCATGAATTCCTGTTGATGGAGCTCACATGGTTGATTCGAGAGATCTAACGAGGGATGCATCTGTGATTTGATGAGTTTGGAATAATCTGTGGACTCAGAAAGAGAATTGGGATCAGATCCATTTGGCATTTTGCAAAGTGGTTGAAAATCAAGAGAGAGAGAATCATGAGAACCTCATCTCTTCATGTAGCCACACATCAACATGTGTCTTAGTCGATTGACGTGGCAGAAAATTCAATCAATCATATTATTCACATAGTATGCGGTTTTAGTATATATATTCTCGTAGATCGACTTCTTCACGGTCACTGTCATGTAATACATAATTCTTCCGTTCAATACTTTCACCTATATGTGTGTGTGTATATTCAGATAGACTTAGCCAGTTGACTATACCCTACTAAGATGAATTGGGCCATTTTTATCCTCAAAGGTTAGTAATTTCTTCCGCACATTTTGATTAACCCTAAACGATACATAGTTCTTCTTCTCTTGGTAGATCCACTTCCTTTAATTTATAGATGGATTAATTATTGATTCATCACGAACTAACGTTGGACACCCCAAATGATATGAACACGGAAAATTAAAAAATGAAAAAAAAAAGTTAAAAAGTCGCGTTCAAGTTTTCCTTCATGATTAGGTTTAACTGAGGCTAGAACCTATACATACATGGCCATGACCACATATATGGTCATTTACACTATGGACAAATTATATAGACTAAAAAAATACCCACTCAATTCGAATTCTCTCTTCTGACCTCACCCATTGCATATTTATTATCCCAAAGTCCCCCTATCTTCACCATCTCTCTCTCTCTCTCCTAGTGTTATCTTCACACTAAAGGTTTTGAACTTGGTGTTCGTTGGTTCCTGCTACCCTCCAATGGCCTCCAAGCAAAGCATCAGCATAAGCACTTCCCCCAAAGGAGAGGCCACGGCCACGCCGTCGAGCTCGCCGAAGGGCCAGTGCTTGTGCTCGCCGACAACGCACCAAGGCTCGTTCCGGTGCCGCTTTCACCAGTCAAGGTCCTCGGCCTGGATGAAGCGGTCGAACTCGATGCCAACGTCCAATAACAGCACCAGCTCATCCATCGGCTCCTTCCCTCCCAAGTCTGTTGATTCTGCGCGAACCTCGTGAGGGTGTTGTATGACTATGATGATGTGCTTTTCATTGTCATCTATGCAATTTTTTCTTTGGGAAGTTGACTTATATGCAATATGAGGTAACCTAAAGGCTTTATCAGCTATTTGATTGTCTGTTCAGATTTTGGGTCTAGCTACTTTTTCTGAGCAATCAACAGGATGCAACTGGTGACGGTTTTATCTGGAGACTTTCAGAGTCTTTAGTCCAAGATGTGTACATGTTTGAAGTTCATTCAAGAGTTCTTCGGTTTTTATCAAGTTCTAAGAATGTCCGAGTGTATTAAAGTATTATTTCACATATTTTATTTGCGGAATTTAATGCAGTGTTTTAGTCTGCTTACTAATAGCTTAAACTTTTTTATGTCACTTTAAAAAAGAAATATTGTTCTAACTACTTTAATCATCGAAAAAGAACAATCGACTCTTAATTTACCAAATCACTAAGATAATAAATATGTGAAAAAATCCAGCTCGAAAAGTTTATTATATGGCTAACTAAGATAATAGCGATTTGAAAATCCAACTCGATATTAATCATCCTAACTTCATGGAATTATATTATGATGGTCAGAGGTGATTTTTTGTTTTTGAATATATTCTTGTGTTCTATGGAACAAAAATATCCAGTTCTTTTGAGATGAGGTTTGAATGGCAATGGCGATTCCAAGACATTATAATTGTTGAAATTTGGAAAGAGGGTGAGAGAGAGAGAGAGAGAGGGTGAATGGGATTTTTTTGTTCTTTGAAAGAGAATGGGAACCAGTAGTGAGTCGTGGGCCTTTGAGAACGACCATTAATGGGCAAGAATCGATGGGATAATGGATGGCTCAGTCCCCCCATTACTTGGATTGGATCACCCGCCTGTCACTTTCTCCATGTTAAAAAATCTCCCTTGGGATTGTTTTTTTGGAAAGGTAAAAATCTCCCGGATTTCAACTTTGAAAATATCAATAAAAGTTGACAAAGGCTATGGCGATCCACAGTCGCAATATTCGAATTGAACCATAACTATCGATGTCTACTACACAAGAAAAACCCTTATTATGGATGAATCGAGATTACTTAAGATGGAAAAGCGACTGGGAGATTCGAACCTATGACCGAGAAGGCTCCAAATCACTTGAAAATATGTTTCAACCAACTCAGCCAACCAACTTGATGGTTTTGCAAATATCCAGATGCTTTCTTTACATTTACGTTGCGAATATTACTCTTTTATTTTATTTTGTGTTTGAAATGACCAACGTCTGTCAATTTATTTTCCTTTTGATCACATGTCCAATCAACCGAGGTATGTCAAATTTTTTATTTATCTTGTTTTGGAAATGACCAACTAAGGTCTGCTGTTAATCACATGTCCAGATTTTAAGACATACATAACATTGAAGAAGAAACGTCAATATGAACACTTCGAATTGTACGAGGACATTAATGTATTGTTCATATATGTGGTAATTATGAAGTTGGACGCATATGACTCGATAGTGTGCGATGTGCGAAAGTGGAGGCCTAGATTTCAAATATCCCAACTACCATTATGACACAACGGCTATCAATAACGATCATACTTCCATATTTGATAAAGAATTATATTTATTCAGTCATTAAGTTTTTAATTATTACGAGACAACTTTTCATTTCAATTTTCAACACTTGAACATATATGAATACTAAAATTCTTTGTTTGAATTTTTAACGCCTACTTTTCAATTACATCAAACTATTCGTCAAAAATAATTTAAAGGTGTGTTTGTGATACTTAAAAATAAGTAAGAGCAAAAGTATTTTTTATATTCTCAAATTTTTAATACAAAATTTTCTTTTCTTCTTTTCTTCTTTTTTAAAAAAATCGACTATTTAATTTATTCTTTATTCTTTATTCTTTATTCTTTATTCTTTATTCTTTTGCCTTTTTCTTCTTCGGCCGGTCACTGGCCACGACGACAACTGGCGACTGGCCACAGGCGAGTGACGAGCTCGCTGATTCAAGGCACGTTGACCTATGGCGAGGCTCGACCTCGCTAGATCTGGCAAGGCTCGACTCAGCCTTGCCCGAGCTCGCTAGCCTCAAGAGAGACTAAGCTTGGCTAGATCTAACAAGGCGAGGTTTTGCCTTGCTCAAGCTCGCCAGCCTCAAGTGAGGCCAAGCCTTACCAGATCTGGCGAGGTGAGGCTCAACCTCGCCCAAGGCTAGCGAGCTCGAGCCTTGCTAGATCTGGCGAGGCTGATTTGGCGAGCTCGACCTCGCCACACGCCAACGAGGTTCGAGCTTGCCAGCCTCTATGCCCAGTCGCCACTGGCCAAAGAAGAAGTAAGCAGAAAAATAAAAATTAAAAATTAAAAATTAAAAAGGAAATATTAAAACATTAAAAATTCAATTTTTTTAAAAAGAAAAAATTATTAGAAGGAGTGCACGAATGAAAATCAAATCCGATTTTCCATGCTGAACGACGGAAAATATTTTCTAGTTCATTTTTAAGTTTCAGCCGAACACTGGAAAATGGTTGTTTAGAAAACATTTTTCCAAAACGTCACATTTTTCGCGAAACGAATGGAGCCTTAAAATTTGTCTCATATTCTTTCGTAGCTGTATTTAAGTCATGTATCTTGATCTCCAAGATACCATTGAACTCAACTTTGGCATTCTTCCAAGGGATAATGACACAAATGGTCCTTGAACTTTGGCTCAATGTGGAATTTGGTCCCTAAACTTTCAATTTGACACAAATAGTCCCTAAACTTTAGCTCAACGTTCACAAATGGTCTCTAGACTATATACAAATGTTCAATGTTGTCCCTGAACTTAAATTAATGGAATGACCACATTGAACATTTTCATATAGTCCAAGGACTAGTTTGAACACGTACCAAAAGTTCAAGACTATTTGTGTCAAATTGAAAGTTCATGGACCAAATTGCACATTGAGCTAAAGTTCATGGACCATTTGTGTCAAATTGAAAGTTTAGGGACCAAACTACACATTATGCCAAAGTTCAGGGACCATTTGTGTTGACCACACTATCTTCTCTCAACTTGGTATCGACCTCATTCAATTGAACAGATGTAAGATCTTCCATTTTTTTAAACTCTTCAATTTTATATATCCCTTGATTACAAGACTTGCCTTGATATAGGCTTGTTACATGACTCTTACTATTAAATAACTCATAAATGTAACTAACATTTCAAGGAGATAGATTCCTTGAATTTATAAAACATTGAACTACATATAAAAATATGAACAGTCAAGATGCATGCATGTACTACATTCATGAATTTGGTTTGATTACTAACATTAATTACTAACAAGATCGACCACAACATGCATAGTTTTGCTAGAGATCAAAGTGTTTGCTTTCACATACAAGGGTCTCACTTTCTTAAATATTTATGCACGCCCTATTAACAGTTTATCCCTATATGTACATTTGATGCACACAAATGACGTTTACATCAGTGGCGGAGCCAGAATAAATTCTCACTGGAGTCGACTGAATAAAGGCACGGCATACCTTCTCGTATCAGTAATTGCGATCACGTAAAATTCTACAATAAAACCAACTTCAAAATACGAGCAAAACTACCAAAAATAAGATATACAATGAATACTATATAGTTGCATATATTAATCTATCTATAAGTAAAAGTACTTTTTAAAAAAATACAAGTAAAAGTCATAGAAGTTCTTTTCCTCTCCGGTGCACGCACACAAAATTCCAGTTAAGGGTTGGTAGCAGGATAATTGTCCAAAAAGTCCTAAACTTATTGCATTTTTGCCAATTTAGTCCTAAACCTTTTGCATTTGTGCCAATTCAGTCCTTTTCGCCGGCCGGCGCTGATGTGGACAATTTTTAATAATTTCTTAATTTCTTTTTTCTCTTTTTTTTTTCTCTGTCTTTTTTCTTTTTTCCCCCCTTGGCCGGCAAGGCTCGCCGGCCACTGTGGCTATGGGCGAGGCGCCCTGGCCTGCAGCAACCCCTTGCTTCGCGACACAGAATGAACGTAGCGAACCCAAGAACATCCATTTCCACACCTTCTACTATTGCTTGCTTTGCTATCGCGAGGGCTAGCCTTGGCCTAGGCTACGCCGGGCGACACCCGACAAGGCCACCGTGGCCTAGGCAAGGTCGGCCTCGCAACCCTCGCCTCGCCTCGCCCCGCCGTGGGTGAGTGTCAGCCTCGCTAGCCATCGCCTATGGCTGGCTAGTGGCCCTTCGCCGACCACCCAAGAAGATAGGGGAAAAAAAGAAAAGGAAAAAAAAGAAAAGCAAACAAGAAAAAATTATTAAAAATTTTGGAAAATATTAAAATATTATGAAAATTTGTCTATGTCAGTGCTGGCTGCACCATATAGGATGGCTAGCGTCCACGTCAGTGAAATCCTGTCAAAATTGGCCGAATTGGCTTAATTGGTAAAAAGTGAAAAGGTTAAGGACTCAATTAGCAAAATTGAAAGGTTTAGGACTGAATTGGCAAAAGTGCAATAAGATTAGGTCTTTTTGGACAATCTTCTCAATTGGTAGCTGTCCATTGTTTACTTTGCGAAGACGGGCTTTAATATTTAAGTTTCACGCAAAAATACCTGAATTTAAGAAAGTGATTTGGTTTATTTGCCTCATGGGAAGTCCGCTATAGGTTGTAGATGAGTGTATAAGATCAAAACTAAGGCAGATGATACGGTGGAATGCTACAAAGCTCGACTTGTAGCAAAAGGCTTTACTCAAGAGTATGGGATTGATTGTGACGAGACATTTGCTCCAGTTGAACGTCTTACATTTGTTCGAAGTCTTCTTGTTGTTGCAGCTATTAAGCAATGGCCTCTATTCCAAATGGATGTTAAAAATGTCTTTCTTAATGGTGATCTTACTAAGGAAGTATATATGGAGCCTCCTCCTGGGTATACTACTGCTTCTAATAAAATATGTCGTTTACGAAGAGCTTTATATGGACTGAAACAGGCTCCTCATGCATGGTATTCTAAGTTCAATTCTACCATGGAACGTCTTGATTTTAAATCCTAGTCCCATGACAATGCTCTATTCGTTCATAGAACATCTTATGGGGTACATTCAACTGTTATTATATGGGGATGACATGGTTATTATAGGCGATGATCATATTGGTATTACAAAGCTCCAGCAATATCTCAATCAATAGTTTGAAATGAAAGATCTCGGGCGACTCAGTTACTTTCTAGGATTGGAGGTTACCTCAGACTCCTCGGGGTATTATCTTTCTCAAGCAAAATATGCCATCGATCTTCTTTCTCACGCAGGACTCACTGATACAAAGATTGCTACAACTCCAATTGAGGCAAATGCCAAATTTGATGACAACAATGGAACTACTCTTTCGAATCCCACACTTTATCGATAGTTGGTTGGCAGTCTTGTATATCTTACTATTACTCGTCCTGACATTGCCTATGCTGTTCACATTGTTAGTCAATTCATGACCGCACCGCGTATGACTCACTTTACTATTGTCCTTCGTATTCTTCAATATGTCAAAGGTACCTTATTTCATGGTCCTCATTTTTCTACCAACTCTACTTTAGAGTTAAAGGCATTTTCTGATACTGACATTATAGGCTACTGTTTCTTTCTTGGTACCTCATTCATATCATGTTGTAGTCAGAAACAGACTATTGTGCTATGCTAATATGACATCCGAATTGCTTTGGTTGCGGTGGTTATTAGAAGACATGGGAGTCCGTCATAATGGTGGAACAGTCATTTACTGTGACAACCGAAGTGCTATTCAAATAGTTCACTTTGATGTTTTTCATGAGCGCACCAAGCATATTGAAATGGACTATCATTTTATACGATATCACGTACTTCATGGCACTGTACAACTTGTTTCCACTTCCTCTACTAATCAGATTGCTGATATCTTCACAAAGGCACAACCACCCGGACGCTTTTAGGATATTTTCTCCAAACTCTAGTTGACTTCTTCAATGTCACCTTGAGTTTGAGGGGAGATGTTAGAATAGTTTCTGATCGTGTTTGATATATTTAAATTAGTTATGATATTCTAGATATTTATAATATTCTGGATATCTTTCTGATTTATTGTAATTGATTTTGTAATCTTCTGTTACTGTAAATAGTCGTCCTGTAAAGCCTATAAATAGGCTCTTGTACTCCTCATTGTAATATATTATAATTCTACATTTCTTATCTTCTACATTTCTCTTAACTAGGACAACCTTTAAATGAGTTATTGTGGTACACTTGAAAAAAAAATCTCGAAGAACAAAAGACTAAACTCACGAAAAAGTGAAAAAAAGATCGTCGAGGGATTTGACGGAGTGGTTAAATGTCTAGTTTTTTCACTCGATATTTTCGCGTCCGAATCACGTCTTTTGCCAGAAGTACCCAACAAGATGGCCACGCCCCACCACCAATATCTGGATGGAGTTCTAATTAGGCAATGCACTTAGACAGGACGGTTTGAATGTTATATTAAGGACTAGTCGAGTCGAAAGTTTAAATTTCCCGTGCTAATAGAAAAGGAGAATGATAAGCATCAAACTTAGGGCTCAAAACGCATATATGAATCGACTCTCTGAAAGAAGGGCTTTCAATCTCAAGAGGAGGAAGGGATAATGACCCCTCACCCAAAAGAAAAACAGAATAATCATTCCTCAATGACTTCCGGTTCGATAATAAAGAAATAAAGTCCTCCTTTTACTTCTTTAGTTTTTCCTTCTCTCACCATTCACATGTGCCAGCTAACACTCTTGTCCACTTGCGTGCATGAAAGCTGATACATTTAAATTCTCCTAATTCCCTATAAAATTCCTAATTTAGTTCAATTATAATTTTTCCCCGAGCTTTTTTTTGTCTAAAAAAATCATCAATTTTCGCTTTAGTCCCAATTTCTGCCCAAGATCCAAAAATCGCCACCAATTTCTTCAAAATTATCAACATCAGGACCACTTAAAGGTTCATTATCAGAAACTATGCCTTCATTAATACCTCCACCTTTGAATGGAATAATAGTAGCCCCTTAATATAATAATTTAGAAAAAAAAAACGTTTCAATTTTCGGATGGAGAATTAACGGGAGTAAATTTGGGACCAAAATGAAAGTTGGTTAAATTTTTTAAGACAAAAGAAAGTTTGGATCAAAATTAGGATTGGATGCAAAGTTGAAGAATTTTTAAGAAGTTAAAGCTATTTAAATATAAGACGAAAAAAGCTGACGTCAACTCTTGCATCATAGATTCTAAAAAAAGACGTGGGCACAGAAATTTCAAAAGTCAATAGCCAGTCATTTTTTAGGCCCAAAAGATCCATAGCTGGCAAATTCTTTTTATTAATTCTATCATTCATTGCCAATACAAATATATATATATATTT
>BCNH02000001.1:1638611-1657004 GCA_001662345.2 Metrosideros polymorpha var. glaberrima | reverse complement strand
CACCACTGATTACTGCAGTGAAAAGGTGAGTTACTCTCTCTCGAAGATTTTAGTATTGGCAAACAGGGCAGACAGCCATTGGGCGTATTAGCAAATGATGAATCTATGACATGCTTAAATTAATGCTCCAATGAGTGTGCAAAATATATAATCTTTGTTGCGTATTGTTTCAGGGGAAGGTGCCATTGTTATCTCTCACAGCACTTCACCATCTGCACATCTTCATATTTGTGCTAGCTACCTTTCACGTGATCGTCTGTGTGGTCATTATTCTATGTGGAGAAGCAAAGGCATATGACTATAGGCGACTCACAAGATTTTCCATTTTTCAATGTCTCAAACCAAAGTACATACGTATCTTGGATTAATTCTGTATATTTTCCCACCATGCTGTTGATTATAGCTACGCCATTGGAGGCAGTGGGACAGATCCATTAAAAAGGATGGACAGTACATCGACGAAAAGGGTTCGTGATTCTTTTTATTGATTCTCTTTTTTACGAGTAATCTTGAGTGCGCAAAAGCTGATTCTCGAACTGAATACTAGTAACATGGTCAAACATCATCAAATGCTTCAACTATGCCTCACTTGTTAATACACCAAATTTATAGATCGATCCTTTGACTAACATGAGGTATCTATCTTGGAGAGCTGCAGATCGTCACGCAAAGCTAGCCCAGCTTATCAAAGAAGATGGTCGTTTTTTCAGCAGAGGCAAAAGATATGCAGTAATCCGCTGGATGGTAAGCCTTGTGCGTTTCTTAAGCAGGAAGATATTGCATGGTCTATGAACCATCAACTATTAATTATTTGGATCCTATCATGGGACTCTCATGATCAATGGCTGAGATGGACTTGATTTACATGGTCTCTAGACTATACAATGTTTTTCACTCTTCGGCTATTCCCTTCGGTCACGTTACTGTCAAGTAATCCTGGAGGAAATTTTTGGTACTTCTGGATCAATCACGACCATTACACGACAAGAGAAGATAACCATAGGATCAACAGGTAACCAGTTGAAATCACAATTCATGGTTGAAATTATATCTGGCATACTAACAAAAATTACTCTTAAAGTAACTAACCTCTTCCAATATAATTTAGTTACCTAATCAAGTCTACAAATAATACTACTTCAGTAGTGACATATGGTAAACAAACAGCTGTCGGATTTCCCCTATTGGTACCTCTATACTAATTAGCAAATAGAGTCAACGCCTGTGCTCTAGCTTCATCACCAATTGTTAAACTAATGAGTCAACTTGCTAGTCTTCTTTTTTTATCACTCATTGTTATTGCACCAACATGAGTGTCCCTTATGCTAAAAGAATTCTGCTAACTACTAGCAATTTGTCTTGTAGCATTTATTTTAATTAGCCAATAATCAATTTTACAAATCAATTTAACTTCCAACAAATTACACGACGAATGACCAAATGAATGACAAATTACATCGCTTGAGTGTGCGTGAGTGATGTTGCATAAATGTTTGGTTACGGAAGATGAAGCTCTCTTAATCTATTTTTTTGGCGTGGACCTCTATATGCACATTATCTTTGTCCCTCAAACCTGTGACTTTACCCAATGTTGAACATGAAATGTTTATGGCACTCTTCATAAATCCTCTTGAAAATATTGATCGTGCGTGGTATGTATGTACTCATGCATTTGAGGCTTCAGACCTGATGGGTGTCACCAGAGTTCATTCCCATATAGATATAAGTACATATAGCACACTCAAAAGTGCCCTATCTTACCCAACACCCTAGACAGTGTAGAAACCAATATCTAAAGCTCCATTCTCAGGAATGAAGATTTTTTAGAAACCACGATGAGATTGTCTGTTGACCATTCTTCCTCTTCTGCAGCATATATTTTTCAAGCACTTTTTTCCTTCTGTGACTGAGTTGGAGTACACTGCGATCCGTCTAAACTGCATCAAGGTAGGAAATTCTTCAGAAGCGTAATTTTTCTGGTCGTGGTTCTGTATTTCTCCTTAAATTTAAGAGGCTCATCTTTTCCACCATCTTTACAGGACCGAGATTTGAAAAATCCTAAAGTCGATTTTCAGAAGTACATCATCGGCGGCGTGCAAAAGGATTTCGACAAAGTTGTTGGAATCAGGTGAACATTACTGCTTCGTGTCTATTTAGATAAACAACAGTTATCTTCATGAGGAACTATTAGTATCTTCTGCAATTGACATTGTTTCATGACAGATTCTCTCAAAAAGAACATTCAGCAGGTTCTTCAGGCATACTGATTTCTCTGTTGTTATCAATGCAGTTGGTATTTGTGGTTATTCGTGGTACTTTTCTTGCTCCTGAATGTTGCTGGTGAGTGATTTGGACATAAAATGTGTTACATTCTGCATTGTGTCGCTGCTATTAAAGTTCCAGACTTCCAAAATCAGTAGTATTGCATGAATTTCATGTATCTTTCTTTTCGAGCTGTGTTATGTATATTAAGACTAATCTACGAATTGATGTGGCAGATTGAATTTGTAAACCAGCCTTAGTTATTACTTAGAATTTCTCGCCTTTTTTGCCTTTAAAGTGAGTAATATACTACTATTTCTAATAATGCTATCATATGAATCGGTCTTGAATAACATTTATTTGCAGGATGGAATGCCTACTTTTGGATATCTTTCCTTCCATTGACTGTAAGTGTAGTGATAAATAGTCGTCGTTTTTTAGTCATTGCATTTTGCAGAAGTAAAGGTTATATGTAATGTTATTCAATCTTCACCGTATCTTGGGATGCTCAAACTCTGGCAGAACATGTAGTAGATGCAATTTCACTGTCTTTAGGATCAAGAACATAAATTGATGAGAGGATCGCCACTAATTAGGAGGAGGAGGATCGGCACAGGCTTGTCCTAATAGCAAATTACATTCAAGACATACATAGCAATTAAACTATGCAACCCTCTTGCTTGCACTCATAGATGGTACTTTGCTTGTCGTGGAATCTGTTCAAGATCGTGTCAAGACTTATTTGGTGGAAACAACATGCTTCTTTCTTGCCTTTTCACAGCTTCTGCTTGTTGTCGGGGCAAAACTGGAGCACGTAGCAACACAGCGGACGAAAAAGATCACCGAGACATATGATTCAAAATTGACAGTTACAGCCGTTAAATTTTCAGATGACGATTTCTGGTTCCATAAGCCGCACCTCATCCTTGACTTGATTCACATCATACTATTCCAAAACTCTTTCGAACTTTCTTTTATCTTCTTTGTATTGGTGAGCATTGATTTCTCAAATTTCTGTTTATATTGGTTATGAGAAAATCGGTTTCCAATATGCGTGTGAAATTAGGACTAATGCCTGCATCTCTTCTTACAGTTCCAATATGATTTTAACTCATGCATTATGGGAGAGGTTGGCTATGTTGTCCCGAGACTTATCATAGGGTAAGAATGATACGTATCTCTTCAACCTATACATCTTATGAGATCGACAATCCAGTCCTATAATCACTAACTGGTCTGATTGTGTTGTTTAGAGTGTGTGTCCTACTCATGTGCAGCTATAGGACACTGCCACTATATGCCATTATGAAATCACAGGTAAATAAGTTGAGTTACTTCATCTATTACCGACACATGTACGAGTCACCTATTCGTTCTCTTTAATTGAGTTCAAATATGGACTGAAGGTGCAATTTTTCTTTTGTTTGTGTCTTGATGAAACCATAAAGATGAGCCCGAAGAACGATCCATCGAAAAAAGAGAAAGATATGAAGATTGTGACTTTCATTTGGTACTGCATTGACAAGTGGAATGCAAGGAAGGTGGCACTAATAATGGATCAACCCAAGAGGGTTCAAGAGATGGACTAGTGGCAAATGAGCAGACGAAAGCTGGTGAAATTAAGTCAGAGATGGGAGCAGACATTGAAGCACAAGATGGAACCAAGCCTGCATATACATGAAAAGCCAGGAGACCAACGATTGGTCTAGTCATATAAGTTTTGTTCCTCTTCTTTCCTTCCGTGGCACTTAGCCAACGATGAGATCATGATTCATGAGAGAGCCAGACTCTTCACGCAATAATTCATTCATCTTCATATGTCAATTCATCAGACTTTGAATTACTCTGGTCATTTATTAGGGTTTCACAGGAGGCCATAGCCCTAGAATCGATCGACGGACACTTGATGAAGTCGTGCATTAGGATGAACCCGTTAGAACTTGGTTGGCGTCGCCGCAAAAGCTTTAGTAGCTCAGAACCAAACTTGGTTGAGATTACCATTACTGTTGCGTACATAGGTTTTCTAAGGTTTGGCTATCTATAACACATTAGAAAGTTGAGTAGAACGGAGGTTTGTGATGGAGCCACATCAAGCTCTAATCCCTTTCACTTCCCTTCACATTACTTAGAATACATTATCTTTTACATCAACTAGATAGAAAAGCTTATAAATAATAATAAAAAGGTTGAGTACAATGGAGCTTTGTGGTTGAGCCACGTCTTCACAACGCTCTATTCCCTTCCCTTCCCTTCCCTTCCCATTACTTGGAAACCATTATATTCTACATTAATTAGATAATAATAATAATAATAATAATAATAATAATAATAAAAGCTTAACTATTCCACGTTTATGTTTCTAGATAAAATGGATTCATGCAATATATTTAGAGGTCATTCGGAATGAATTATATATGTTGCAATATATATCATTGTTCAATTATATATCTTGACATAAAAAAACACAAATTGATCGGAAAAAGATATATAATAGTATAAAATTAATAAATAAAAGTTAAAGGTGTTTACTTAGAAACCATTAACTATTACGTTTACTTAGATAAAATGGCTTTTACTTGAATTTAGAAAGCATTAACTTTTACTATTTATATTCACTATTACCAAATAACTAGTTAATGACTAAAAAGGAGATTCGATATCTTCGAATTCCACGAGTAGTTGCCAGTAACCACTTCTCTTAAATTCTCTGGATTGATTGGACTTCTAAACATTCTAAAAGTAATGTCGAGATTTATTTCATCCTGTCAGTATATGTAGGCAGTTTGTCAAAGCATCGGTTCTAATTCTATTGATTCTATTACATGTCCCAAAAATGAAACAAATGTATTCTAGAACCACAGCTATGAACAACAGTGTAGCCATACTAAAACTGATATACCAAATTGATTTACTAAGTTATGTCATAAGAAAGACGTGAATCATATTAAACAATTAATGAAAAGTCATCGACTCGTTGCATCACGTTGCAAATCAATTTTTAGTTGCGTGGTCTACTAACTATACCTAGCATGTACCTATATATCTAATAATTCCTTGCAACAATTTCATCTGCCTAGATGAATGATTGAATTGCGTGAACTTTGGAATGATCTAAGCTAAAACCTAATAAGAAAAAAGAGCCGAAAACTTGCCCAACTGGGCAGGTTCAACCGGGGGTGTGCCCTTTGGAATCCAGGCGACGACTAGAATCATACCTTAATTGACTTCAGGTTTTGTTTAGATGAATGATGTCTTTCTTTAACATTTTATGTTTCTTTCCTTTTCTCAGCTATCTCTGCATGTGCTTGGTGTGACATTTTAGTGGGAAATTGTGATTGACCTTTGCAAAATCAAAATACTACGGGTAGGAAGAATTTGCGAGTTAGGACAAGAGGCAAGTGGGTCGTAGAGTTGCAAAAGACTTTAACATAAGAACGAGAGATAGATAGCTCTTAAGCCACTATTGGATGGACTAGGGACATCCATCCCAATACATCCGGTCCCTCCAACAATGTTTGCGCGAAAATGATATCGGATAGGCTTATGAATGATGTGTTGAACAAAATCGATCACAATTCATAAATTACACGTGAAAGTGGATCTTTTTAGGGGGATTAGAGCAAAATAAAATGAAGCTGACGATGTTATCTACCAAGTACGGACATCCTTTTGTCTTTCACCATGTCGATCAATAGTTAAGAATCGAGGAGTTTGCACAGACCAAGTTGCGAAGAGAGAGAGAGAATGGCAGAGGAAGGAATTGAGCCACACCCAAAAGAGGAGACGCTATGTCAGCGTTTGGCTGCTAACAAAAGATTTAGGATTGAATTGGCCCAAAAAATAAAGATTTATGACTAAATTAGCTCAATTAAAATAGATTTAGCATTTTTTAAGTACATTTCCCCGAAAGAGGTTTCAACATCCTCATACAAGACAGTTTCAATAATTTATTAAGGTCTAGTCGAGTCAAAATCTTGAACCTCGAACTCTCCAGGAAGAAGAGCTTTGAATCTCGAAAGGAGCAAAGGGATAATGACCCCTCACACAAGGTAAAGAAAAAACAATGACTTCCGATTCTTTCACACAGAGATGAAGTCCTCCTTTCACATTACGTTCACATGTTCCAGTTGACGAGCTTGTCCCCTGTGTGCATGCAAGCTGATGTATTTAAATTTGGGAGGATTAATTTTTATTTAAAATATATATATCTAAATTTTGGTCCAACCTCAATTCTGCCCCGACCTTTCCTTTTTGTCTAAAAAAAAAATCTTCAACTTTCACTATAATCCCCAATATACGCACGCGTCGAAAAAATCACCACTAGTTTTTTCAAAATTATCAACATAATAGTCAGTTAGAGATGTATTATCATATCTCACGTCTTTGTCAACATCCTCACCTTTTATGAGATAATGGTAGTCTCATGATGTTGACAATCTTGTTGAAAACAATGACATTTTTTGGACATATGGACATATTTGGGATTAGAGTAAAAGTTAGGAATTTTTTTAAAAAATTCGAGACAAAATTGAAATTGAATCTAAGGTTGGAAATTTGTTAGGGAATTAGTCCATTTGAGACAAAAGCTGACATCAGCTGTTGCATTAAAGATTCAGAAAGATGACGTGGGCACAGAGATTCCACGAGTCAATAGCAAGTCATTTTTTAGGCCGAAAAATTCGATAGCTTGCAATTATCTTTTTTCAATAGTATCTCCTCGGTGACCCCACCAAAGTCAATAGCAAGTCAATAATTAGGCCGACAAAGTTGACTGATAAATGTTTGTTTAGAGTAATTCTAGCATTGACCATCAATATAAAAATAATTTTATACAAGCGATTCTCTTTACTCCCGAGTTGATGGTTAGTGATAGAGAGGGTGATTAAAACCTTCAAATCAGAAAAGTTATTAAATAAATCACTGCGAGGTTGCCACAATGGGGAGTTCGATTCCCACGGATGAGTAGAGTTTTGAAACTTGCGCACAGTATATAACACACATAGTGACTTGTAAATAGTAATAAAACAGAACTATATCCAAAAATAAAATAAAAATTAATAGATGGACTCAATCCATGTGGAACAAAACGTGGGCTACCAGCCTATGGCAATTTTGATCTACGTAGATTGAGTCTTTGTAATATTTTTCCCTCATATTGAGAGTGGATAAGACTGTTTATGCATCACTTTCTTTACACTGACTGCTTATACTCTAATTTTCCATATTATTTTTGTCGTATAAAAAGAACTAAGAATTGACTTGTGGAAATTCTTATCAAAAAATGGTCAACTAATAGATATTTATCTATAAGTTCAACGTAGAAAAAGTTCAGAAACTAAAGCTAACGCAGCACACTCCTGACCTCGGAAGCCTATATAATCACAAGGATACTTTTTCTATTTTCGAAATATGAGCATAGACAATAGGGAAAAAAATACCGAGTCTGTTTGTTTTGCAGAAAATAAATGATTTCAAAAACATTTCCCTAAAAACAATCGCTTGTATCACTTACAAAAATGAATGAACGAAAAATATTTTCATCATCAAATAAATATTTGACATAAATTGTTATCAATAATGAAAACATTTTCCTTGACTAATTATTTCAAGTTATACAAACGATTATTTTTAGGAAAATATTCTCCAAATCATTAATTTCTCATGAAACAAACAAAGCCTAAGTTTACAATATTTATATCTTAACATCAAGTAACAAGAAGTTTCCTCATCACGTGAGTTTAACCTGATACTACTTTATTTGACCAATTGGAAGACCAGATTTCCACTGCTCAAGTCAATGCTATTCTTAAATGGGTCTATTCGTCTTGACCAAATATGAAACATACATGAACGCGTGTGACTGGACTGTGAAGACGCTGTTTATCAATCTATATATAGTATGCAGGTGCGTCTGAATTGTGAAGACATTAAGGCAAGGTACTAACACTGAAGAGAGAGAGAGAGAATGGTGGAGGCAACGTTAGAGTTCATGTCGACGTGGGTGGTGGCCGCGGTTTGTAGTGTGATAGTGCTGATTTCTTTCCTTGTTCACAGGTTTCTTCAGTTCGCCGGGCAGGTCCGCTCTTAGTTTCTTTCCTTCTATGATTTCATCACCTCCTGACATACTCATCTCGTGATCCATGGTGACGGTGTGACCGACTCTTGTTGACCGCAGCTTTTCAGCAGGCCGTCCAAGAAACACCCGAGTCTCCGCAGGGGCAGGCGAAAGCATCTCTTCGACGCCTTACAGAAGATCAAAGACGGTGAGCGGCGAGCGCACTCGAAATTATTAGAGAACGAGATGGGTTTATATGTTTTATGTTGTGTCATGCACATGGAATTAATGTGCATTGGTTTTGGCCACCGTAACTGTCCTAAGACAAAGTTACAAGAAATCGAATATTCGTTTATAACATTATGTGATGGTTCTGTTTTTGAAAATTTGGCAGAGTTGATGCTGTTGGGGTTCATATCGTTGCTGCTATCGGTGTTCCAGACAAGAATCGGGAAGATATGCATATCGGAGAGACTTGCCGACGTCTGGCTTCCCTGCCACCAGCCTGCTTACTCTTCTTCCACCACCACTGCCCACTTCTCGACTAATCCCATTGCTTCCGATGGATATCGAGGACGCCGACTCCTCTCCGACACCACTGATTACTGCAGTGAAAAGGTGAGTTTACTCTCTCTCTCTCTCTCTCTCTCTCTCTCTCTCTCTCTCTCTCTCTAACACTTCAGTATTGGCAAACGGAGCAGACTGCCACTGGGTGTATTAGCAAACGACGAATTTAACCCATGCTTAAATTAATACTCCAATGAGTGTGCAAAATATATTTATTATATAGAATAGTATAATCTTTGTTGCGTAATGTTTCAGGGGAAGGTGCCATTATTATCTCTCACAGCACTTCATCATCTACACATCTTCATATTTGTGCTAGCTACCTTTCACGTGATCGTCTGTGTGGTCATTATTCTCTGTGGAGAAGCGAAGGTATATGACTATAGGTGACTCACGAAATTTTCCATTTGGTAATCTCTTAAACCAAAGTATATACATATCTTGGATTAATTCTGAAGATTTTCCTACCATGCTGTTGATTATAGCTACACTATTGGAGGCAGTGGGACAATTCCATCGTAGAGAACGGTCGTTACATCAACGAAGAGGGTACATGATTCTTTCTATTGAATCTTTTCCTTTTTCCCGAGTAATCTCGAGGGCACGGTAACTGATTCACGAATTGAATTGACGAGCGACGTGGTAAACTATTATCGAATGCTTTGAATGTGCCTCACTTATATACCCATTTACAAGAAGTTATTCATAACTGTATACCAATTTTATAGATCGATCTTTTGACTAATATGAGGTATATATTTTGGAGAGCTACAGATCGTCGCAGCAAGCTGACCCAGCTTGCCAAAAAAGGTGGTCGTTTTTTCAACGGAGGCAAAAGATTAGCAGTAATTGGGTGGTTGGTAAGTCGTGTGTCTCTTAAACAAAAAGTTATTGAATAATTTATAAACTATTAGACCAATATCATCTCAACCATTAATTATTTGGATACTATAGTGGGATTCACAATATCAACGGTTGAGATGAACTTGATCTACATGGTATCTGCACTATAAAAAAAAATCCTCTTTGGCTATTCCCTTTCATCACTTTATTGTCGAGCAATCATAGAGTAAAATCTTTCAGTACCTTTGAATCAATCGCGACCATTATTCGAGAAAAGAAGACAACCTTAGGATCTTTCAGTACTTAGATAAAACTCACAATGGATGGTTGAAATTATATCTCGCATACTTAATAAAATTTACTCTTAAAGTCTGTATAAATTAGTTAAGTAAGGTAAATCTTCACTAGGAAAATATGTCGGGACGACACCACTTTTCTTCTTGGAGTATTATTAACACAAGTCTACTAATAATGCTACTACATTAGTAACATACACCTCTCAGATTTCCCCTATTAGAACCTCTATACGATTTAACAAATAGAGTCAACGCCTGCAATCTAGTTTCATCACCAACTTTTAAACTACTCAATCAACTTTCTAGTCTTCTGTTTTTATGAATCATTATTGTTGCTCCACCATGAGTCTCCACTATGCTAGAAGAGTTCTGCTAAATACTAGCAATTTGTCTTGTAACATTTTTTTTAATTAGCCACTAAAGATGTTATAAATCAACATAACTTCTAACCAGTTAACATAACGAACGAACAAATGGAGGAATGACGGGAAGAATTAGACCTCAGCTTCTCACCTCCCTTTCTCGCGATCGACGCTCTCAGCCTCTCACCTCCCTTTCTTGCGCTGGACGCTCTCACCTCCCTCCCTCATGCAGCAACGCTAAAGTCACCATATCACAGCGAAGCTAGATGAAAGTAAGGCCCCATGTGGAAACTTAGGGAGAAAGAGAGAGAGAGATGGAAGAGGTTCGTCATTGGAGGAACGGTTGGGCGCTTGGTGTAGATGAGAGAGACTAGAGAGAAAGTAGAGAGAGGGAGGCGTGGGTGGTTTACCAATAAAAGGAAAAGGGACACTTGCTTAGGGAAATATTTCTCTGGTCCCACTAAAACTCCAAAAAGTAGTGAGATAAGTTTCTTTTTAATTCCAGACAAAAAAAAAAACCATCTTTTTAATTTTTTGTATTAAATTATTAAACCATATGAAAAAGAAAAGAAAATATAGTTGCGCACAGCTGTATTTTGGCCGGGAACCAAACCGAAACCGAGAACTAGTTTCGGAACTGCCCAATCCAATTCCAATTCTAGACCAAGAACCTACCCATCCGAGAATCGATCACCTTTAGATATTCGTGCACATGAAAACACACATACCATGCCGTACTTGCAATTTTCGAGACTTGACGTGTAGAGAAAATATTGGTTGTGTTGTATGTACTCAAATGCATTTGAGCCATCAGACCTTGGGTGTCACTAGATTTCATTTCCGTATACTGTTTAGTATATACAGCACCCTCAAAGTTGTTCCATCTTCCCAAGTACCCTAGTCAGTGTAGACAGCAATACCTAAAGCTCTCTTCCGTGGAATGAAGCTTTTTAGAAGACATGATGAGATTGTCTCTGAACAATTCTTCCTCTTCTGCAGCATTTATTTGGCAAGCACTTTTTTCCGTCCGTGACTAAGTTGGAGTACATTGCGATCCGTCTGAATTGCATCAAGGTAGGAAATTCTGGCCGTGCTTCTCTATCTCTCCTTAAATTTAATTGGCTTGTTTCTTCCACCATCTTTACAGGCCCATAATTTGGAAAATCCCGACGACGATTTTCAGAAGTACATAATGCGCAGAGTGCAAAAGGATTTCGACAAAGTTGTTGGAATCAGGTGAACGATAGTGCTTCGTGTCTATTCATAGAAAAACGGTTTACCTTCATGAAGAACTATTAGTATCTTCTGCAATTGACAGTGTTTCGCGACATACTGATTTCTCTGTTCTTATCAATGCAGTTGGTATCTATGGTTATTCATTGTGCTTTTCTTGCTCCTCAATGTTGCTGGTGAGTGATTCCGGCACGAAATGTGTTACATTGTACATTTCCAGTGTCTCTCTTCCAAAATCATTAAGTGTTGCATGAAGTTCAAGTAGCTCTCTTTCTTTTGAGCGATGTTATGTATACTAAGACCGATCTACAAAAATGATTTTTTAAGTGATGTGGTAGTGGACATTTAAATAAGTGGGTTACATTCAGCACCAATAACAATGTGTCGCATAACTTAACAGAGCAATTTTTAAACCAGCATTCCTCTCCTTGTCTGCCTTTAAAGTGAGTCATATACTATTATTTTCAAAGTTAGACATCATATGAGTCTGTCTTGGATATTTTTTCTTTGCAGGATGGAATGCCTACTTTTGGATATCTTTCCTTCCATTGACTGTAAGTGTAGTGGCCAAAAGTCGTCCTTTTTGAGTTGTTGCATTTTGCAAAAGTAAAGGTTATATGTATTCAATCTCTACCCTATCTTGGGACGCTCAAACTATGGTGGAACATGCCGTGATTGCAATTTCATTGGCTTTTCGATCAAGAACCAAAATTGATAAAAGGATAGCTACTGATTAGTAGGAGGAGGAGGATTGGCACGGGCTTGTCCTAATAACAAATTACATTCAAGACATATATAGGAATTAAACCATGTTACCCTCTTGCCTGCACTCGAAGATAGCATTTTGCTCGTCAAGGAATCTATTCAAGATCATGTCGAGACTTACTTGGTGGAAACATGTTTCTTTCTTGCCTTTTCGCAGCTTCTGCTAGTTGTCGGCGCGAAACTGGAGCACGTAGTAACACAGAAGACGAAAGAGGTCACCGAGAAGTATGATTTAATAGCAAGGGCCTCGACATCGACAGTTACCGCTGTTGAATTTTCAGATGAAGATTTCTGGTTCCATAAGCCTCACCTCGTCCTTGACTTGATTCACATCATACTATTCCAAAACTCTTTTGAACTTGCTATTTTCTTCTTTATATGGGTGAGCATTTATTTCTCAAACTTTTGTTTATATTGGTTATGATGAAATTGGTTCCCAACATGCATGTGAAAATAGGACTGATGCCCTCGTCTTTTCTTACAGTTCCAATATGGTTTTAACTCATGCATCATGGGAGAGGTTGGCTATGTCGTCCCAAGACTCGTCATAGGGTAAGAGTGATACTTATCCCTTCACATGTACGTCATATAAGATTGACTATCGAGTCCTATAATCGCTAACTGGTCTAGTTGTGTTGTGTAGAGTGTGTGTCCAGCTCATGTGCAGCTATAGGACACTGCCCCTATATGCCATTATGAAATCACAGGTAAATAAGTTGATTTGCTGCAACTATCACTGACATATGTGCGAGTCACCTATTCGTTCTCTGTAATTGGGGTCAAATATGGGACTGAAGGTGCAATATTTCTTTTGCTTGTGTCTTGATGAAATTATAAAGATGAGTCAGAAGCACGATCACTCGAAAAAAGAGAGAGAAATGAAGGTTGTGACTTGGATTTGGGACTGGATTGAGAGAGATTCAAGGAAGGTGGCGGCTGATGATGAATCAACCCAAGCGGGTTCGACAGAGGGACTAGCGGCAAATGAGCAGACAAAAGCTGGTGAAATCGAGCCAGAGACGGAAGCAGACCTCGAAGCACAAGATGGAACCAAGCCTGCATATACATGAAAAACCAGGAGAGCAACGATTGGTTTAGTCACATAAGTTTTGTTCCTCTTCTTTCCTGCGGTGGCACTTAGCCGACGATGAGATCATGATTCATGAGAGAGCCAGACTCTTCACGCAATAATTCTATCATCTTCATCTTCATTAGACTTTGAATTACTCTGGTCATTTATTAGGGTTTCCCAGGACGGGCACTTGATGAAGTCATGAATGAGGATGAACCCATTAGGACTCGGTTGGCGTCGTCGCAAAAGCTTTAGTAGATCAGAACCAGAATTTCATTAAGATTACCAAACTGTTGCTTACATAAGTTTTCTAACATTTGGCCTATCTATGACGCATTAGAAAGTTGAGTAAAATGGAGGTTTTTGATTGAGCCACATCATCGCAAAGCTCTAATCCCTTTCATTAACTATTCCACATCTATCTTCGTGGAAAAATAAAACAGATTCATGCAATATATTTAAAAGTCACTGGGAATTAATTATATATGTTGCAAAATATGTCATTGCTTAATTACATATCTTGACGTATAAAAAAACACAAATTGATCGGATAAAGGTAAATAACATTAAAAAAAAAAAAGTTAAAGGTGTTTACTTTAGAAACCATTAACTATTACGTTTATTTAGAAAAAATGGTTTACTTTTTCGGAAAAAAGCATTAACTTTACTATTTATATTCACTATTACCTATATATCTAATAATTCCTTGCAATAATTATCATCTGCCTATTGAGCAACTACATTACTTGTTCAAGTCTCAAGAGGAAGCAGAGAAAACTTCAGGTTTTGTTTAGATGAATGAGATCTTTCTGAAACATTATATTTTCTTCCATTTCTCAGCAATCCCTGCATGTGCTTTGGTGTGACATTTTGGTGGGAAATTGCGATTGACCTTTGCAAAATCAAAATGCTACATGTAGGAAGAATTTGCGATTTAAGACAATAGGCAAGGGGATCATAGAATTGCAAAAGACTTCAACCTAAGAACAAGAGATAGATAACTCTTAAGGCACCAACGGATGGACAGGGATCGGTCCAAATACATCTAGACCATTCAACACGGTAGCATTCGACTATTTCCGACTCAGGCCCTCCAAAATCAAACAGTCAAGCTACATTCACGACGCGAGCATGTTGCATGAGGTCCCTCCGACAATGTTTGTGCGGAAAAGATATTGAATGGGGCTCTGTCTATGAATGATGTGGTAGACAGAATTAATCACAGTGCATAAATTATACGAGAATGTTTGTTTTTTTAGCGGGTCTTGTTAGCAGGAATTCCTCGACGTGTGAGATTAGAGCAGAATAAAATGGAGCTGACGAATTCATCTACCAAGTACGAACAAGCTTTCGCCTTTCGCTCAAGCAAATGACTCCAACGCAATAATAGATTACCTTTTGTCAACGTGGGAATCCAACTTGCCACTTCTTCATATTGCATCCTCTCTCGATATCCACCTTCATCATCAGTTAAGAATCGAGGAGTTTGCACAGTACAGGTTGCCGAGAGAGAGAGAGGCAGAGGCAGGAGTCGAGCCATACCCGAAAGAGGTTTCAGCATCCTCCTACAAGACAATTTCAATAATTTGTTAAGGACTAGTGGAGTCAAAAGTTTGAATAGTGCTAATAGAAAAAGAAATGGATAAGCATCGAACCTGGGGCTCAAACTTAAAAAAGAAGAGCTTTGAATCTCGAAAGGAGGAAGGGATGACCCCCTCACACATGGGAAAGAAAAGACAATGACTTCCCATTCCTTCATAAAGAGATCAAGTCCTCCTTTCACATTACCGTTCACTATGTTCCAGCTAAAAAGCTTGTCCCCTGCGCCCATGCAAGCTGATGTATTTAAACTTGAGAGGCCTAATTCCTTAAAAAATCTCTAACTTTTAGTTCAATTCCTATTTTACTCCGATTTTTTCTTTATCTAAAAAAGTATTTCTTTGACTTTCACTGTAATCTCAAATCTACCCACACATCAAATAAATCGCCACTAATTTCTTCAAAATTATCAACATTAGGGTAAGTTAGAGGTTTATTATCAAATATTGTGTCTTCATCAACACCCTCACCTTTATATGGGACAACAGCAATCTCCTGAAATTGACAATCTTGAAGAAAATTGTGACGTTTTTTGGATGTGTGGGCAGATTTGGGATTAGAGTGAAAGTTAGAGATTTTTTTTAGACAAAAAAAGTTCAGGGCAAAATTGAAATTGGACCCTAAAGTTATAAATTTTTTAGGGAATTAGTCCTTTTGAGAAGAAAGCTGACATCAGCTCTTGCATTGAAAATTTTCAAATAGAGGTCTAAAGTGCCATCATTTTCTCAAATAACAACTTGAAGTATACCTTATTTCAAATAAGGTCCTAAAGTGATCAAATCGTCTCACATAAGAGCCTGAAATGGCCAAATCGTCTCAAATAAGAGTCTGGCCAATCGGCAACTGTTTTGACCATCAAAGAAGGGGTATTTTAGTAAAAAAAATATTGCAAGTATACTTTTTCTTTTTCTTTTTCTTTTTCTTTTTCTTTTTCTTTTTCCCTCTCAGCCATCCTCGTCGATGGCCAGTGGTCGGCCTCCAGCATCGGGCAAAGGCCGCCCTCACCTGGCCTCGATAGCCCAGGCGAGGGCGAGGGTGGCCCGACGTAGGCTCAGGCGGAGTGAAGAGGGAAAAAAGAAAAAGAATGAAAAAAAAGGAAAAAAAAAAGTTAAATGATGAAAATGCCATATGGCCCACAAGATTAAACCCTTCTTTGAGATTGATATGACCACTTCATGCTTTTCTTTGAAACAAAATACACTTTATGTTCTTATTTGAGAAAATGATGATATTTAAGACTATTATTTAAGAAAATGAGGTCATTTTAAACTCTTATTCGGAATTTTTCCTTAAAGATTGAGAAAGATGACATGGGCACAAAGATTCCACAAGTCAATAGCAAGTCATTTTGTAGTCCGAAAAAATCGATGGCTTGCGAATATCTTTTTTCAATGGTGTCTCCTCGATGTCCCCACCAAAAGTCTATAGCAAGTCATTTTTTAGGCCGAAAAAATCGACAGCTGGTAAATGTTTTTTTAGAGTAATTCTAACATTCACAATCAACATAAAAATTATTTTACAAAATCGATTCTAGTTACCCTTGAGTTGATTAGCAATAGAGTGGGTGGTTAAAACCTTCAAATCAGAAAAGTTATTAGATAGGCTGATTTATGTTTAACAAAACGTGGGTCCCGCACTTTCGATTGCGATGAGCCTACGGCGATCTTGGTCTACATAAATTGAGTCTTTGTAATATTTTCTCCTCAGATTGAGAGTGGAAAAAACTGTTTGTATAATGTTTTCTTTACACTGACCGCTTATACTCTAATTTACGATATTATTTTGGTCGTATCTGAAAAGCTACAAAAATTCGCTTATTGAAACTCTTATCAAGAAATGGTCAACTAATTGATATTAATCTATAAGTTCACCGTAGAAAAAGTTCAGAAACTAATGTTAATGCAACACACTCCTGACACCGAAACCTAAATAACCACATGGATAGTTTTTCTATTTTCGAAATTTTAAGCATAGGTAACGTGGGAGAAAAGTAACGGCTTCGTTTGTTTCGCGAAAAATGAATGATTTTTTAAAAACATTTTCAGAAAACAATCGCTTGTATTGCTTATAAAAATTAATAAATAAAAAATATTTTCATTGTCCACGAAAATATTTAGACTTAAATTGTTGTTAATAATGAAAACATTTTACATTGACAAATTATTTCAAGCTACACAAGCAATTATTTTTATGAAAATGTTGTCCAAATCATTTATTTTTTACAAAATAAATGGAGCTTTAACAAAATTTAGTTTTTCTCTAGTTAGGAATAAAATTGGAGTCTACACGATGTAATACTATGCCACATCTAGCATTGTATAAGACTCCACCTGTAAAATGGTGAGCACAATCCCAAGATTATTCCAAGTGAGAAACACTGGACAGCGAACATGACTCTGTTGTATTTTAACCAAACTTGTACCGATTCAGCCAATTTGTTGGATTTGTTAATTCTCGACTTGACCGTTTACAAGATATTTTGCAGAACTATTGAATTCTTCACTAGGTTGATCTGTTTTGGTTTGATGTAAAATCACTGAATATTCCGAAAATAGTACTCTATTGAGGATTATAAAATTTGAAGCAACTTATTCGTCAAACCTCGAACATTTCACGAGAGGCAACCAGCGCAATTACCTCATTTGAACGAAACCCATACATAAGTAGAAATTTGGCCGTCAATTTCTCAATTTTAAGTTGGTTTAAGATAATTTTATTTTCCTGATATGGAGGATAACCTACTTATCCTATACAAGCACATTTATATGACTTTTTTTTTTTGCCTTCATTTATATGACTTGTTAGACAGTATCTTATTCATCAATAATATCAAGTGTTTTGTTCGATTTTACTAAATTAATCATGGATACTAAATTTTCATAGGTACATATGGACGTACATAGAGAATTGAGATGGGACCGATTTGATAATAAGTATCATCGCACATGAGAAACCTTTCTTTGTCGGCCATTTAACGCATGTGATTCTGTAAATCTTTTCCAGATTCTATCACGAATCTTTATATAAAGAGGGGAAAAAGGTGAGAAAACTTGTCGCCACTTGCTCTGGTGGGAGATAGACATGGCTTTTTCCAGCCTCCCACTTATATCGACTCCACTTTGGCTTTGGCTTATTTCTTCCACGTGAAATCCGAGTCTCAAGTTTGTTTTGCCCAATCGGACTTGCTGGCAAAAATTCAAGTGTCAATAAGAGACATGCCGAAATTTAATCGACGACATGAATCTCGAACTACAACTATAACTACAATGTAGTAATTGAAAGATGGTTGAAAGATAATATGTTTTGTTTGTTTGTGCACCCTGGGGGGGGGGGGGGTTC
>BCNH02000001.1:1619118-1638589 GCA_001662345.2 Metrosideros polymorpha var. glaberrima | reverse complement strand
GGGGGTGTTCAATAGTCGGGCACTTCAATATGTTTGTTTATAGTGCCTTGGCATAACCGTTCAAAAGCAGTTCTTCTATAGTTAGAGCCATGTTTCCATATCTCCAAGAATCTCAGTTCCATGTTCTCATGACGCCACGATCTTGTCTTCAGGTAGTTGCGCCTCAATCTTTTGCCCTTGTTGGGTTTACTTTATTCCTTCTCCACAATTTGTTGTTCTTTCTAAGGGTGATTTCAAATCAACTCTTGGCGCCTCCCAGGCATCCAGTCTTCGTTTAGTGTCCCAACCGGTATCTTATCGTTCCTTTTCATCCATATCTTTGCCGATTAGCTTTGTTACAACAATTACCAACTATACGCTATCGTGTATCCACTACTGATTAATGGCAATTGATGTATATCAATATCGACCAAAGTTATTATGGTTGTTGACAATGGCTCACATGTTTAATAATAACTCGTTCTCTTGCTATGTGCCTATTCATATCGATGACCTGATTAATTTTTGGTGCAAACAATTATAAATTGCTTCTTTTTTTCTTTTCTTTTTGCGGTTTATCGGTTCAAACTAGCATAGGGCCAATCAGGGACGAACGAGGAAGACCATGATTATAATGACTCGACGAACAAAAGATTCACCGCGTGTGAAGAATTGAAAAAGATCGAGTTTATCTCCTAAGGATTTGAATGGGTGGTCAAATGTTCGATTTTTAATGTGATATTTTCGTGTTTGAAGCACGTCTTTTGCCAGAGATATCTTTCACGAAGGCCGCACCCCGCCACCAATATCTGAATGGACTTCTAGTTAGGCAATTCGGATCATGATGATCCAGACGTGACAATATCTTTGTTGTTTCATCTCAAAGCTGGCTTCAGCCCAGGCGTAAAGTCTCGAGAGATCTGGAACTCCGATCTTGTTTGGTTTTAACACTGTAAGAACAATCTGGCTCTCTTTCCTTAAAGCAATTACTGGATTGAAGCCCCTACACCCGTAAGGGACTACGAGCAACTCCTACAGTCCATACCAGAAGAAGGTTTTAGCTCCTACAAGACAGTTTCAATAATTTATTAAGGACTAGTCGAGTCAAAAGCTTGAAATCCTCTTGCTAATAGAAAAAGAAATTGATAAGCATCAAACTCGAGCCTCAAACTTAATTATGAATCGGACTCTCCCAAAAGAAGAGCTTTGAATCCCAAAAGGAGGAAGGGATAATGACCCCTTACACTAGGGAAAGAATAAAAAATGACTTCCTGTTCGTTCATAAAGAAATGAAGTCTTAGATCTAAGCAAGTCCTTAAAATGCTTCATTTAGGTCCTCTTTTAGATCTCGAGATCACTTGAATGTAAAATAATTAAAGAATATTGCCGGGAACAGGACAAGAAAAAAATATTGTACCAATTATGGAGACATAGGCGTGCGAATATTGATATGTAAAAATAAGGAACGCATCTGTGGAGTCTGCCTGGTTACAAGACAGGTCGTAGAGGTCTCAAGTGATAGCTTGCTACCTCTTTTGTGGTAAGATTACCCACGTAATCGATAATCGATGATCCATAGGAGGCCGGAGTCAAAAGTTTATGCTAAAAGAAAAATAAATTGATAAGCATCGAACTCGGGCCTCAAACTTAATTATGAATCGGACTCTCCCGAAAGAAAAGCTTTGAATCTCAAAAGGAGGAAGCGATAATGACCCCCACACAAGGGAAGGAAAAAGCAATGATTCCTGTTCATTCATAAAGAGATGAAGTCCTCCTTTCACTTTTCATTTTTCCTACTCTCCCCGTTCACATGTTGCAACGTGCATCATGCATTGAGACGAAAGCTGACATCAGCTCTTGCATTAAAGATTCTGAAAAATGACGTGGGCACAGAGATTCCAAAAGTCAATAGCAAGTCGTTCTTTAGGCCGAAAAAATCGACAGCTAGTAATTTTATTTAATTTTTTAGTGATTTTAGCCACCTTTGAGTTGATGGTGAGTGATAGAGTGGGTGGTTAACACCTTCAAATCAGAAAAGTTAATTGATAGACTCGATATGTGTTTGCCAAAACGTGGATCCCACACTTTCGTTGGCGAGGAGCCTAACATGATTTTGGTCTACATAGATTGAGTCTTTGTTATATTATTTCCCTCGGATTGAGGGGAGTGAATAAGACCGTTTGTGTAACGTTTTCTTTACACTGATGGTGTAAACTTTAATTTTTCTTTTCTTTTTTTGTCGTATTAGGAAAACTTTAAAAGTTGACGTATTGAAAATTTTAGGAAAAAAGTCACACAAAAAAACCCCAAATTTTACATACTGTAACACATTTACCCATAAACTATTTTTTATAACACTAAAAATTTTAAACTTTTTTTTTGTAACACTAATTTTTTGGAATAAATATGTCACATTGATACAAGTTTGAAATTTTTTATGTATAAGAAGAAGTTTGGGGTAAATATGTCACACTGTAAAAATTTGGGATAAATATATCACATAGCCACAAGTTTTGGATTTTTGATGTCGTAAAAAAAAAATTTGGGGTACATGTGTCACAGTGAGCATAGTTTAGGTTTTTTGGTGGCTTTTACCCAAAATTTTATTAAGAAATGGTCAACTAATTGTGTTTAGCCATAAGTTCACCGTAGAAAAAGTTAATGCAACACGCTCCTGACCACCGAAGCCTAAATAACCACATGTATACTTTTTCTATTCTCTAAATTTTGCACCAAATAGGGTTTACAGTCTTTATGTCTTAACATCAAGTAACAAGTAGTTTCCCTCACCACGTGAGTTTTTAACCTGAGACTAGCTCATTTGACCAATTCGAAGACCAAATTTGTACCGCTCAATTTGTTGCCATACTTAAATCGGTCTACTCGTCTTGATCAAAACAGTTGTGAGGCGTTCATATATGTATTTCTTTCATTAAAAAAAAAAAACATATATGAACGTGTTTGAATGTGAAGACGCTGTTGATTAATCTATATATACTACGCAGGTGCGTCTGTATTGTGTAGACATTAAGGCAAGGTACTAACACTGAAGAGAGAGAGAGACAGAGGACTGCTTGAGAGAGAGAGAATGGTGGAGGCAGCGAAGGGGACGACCTTAGAGTTCACGTCGACGTGGGTGGTGGCCGTGGTTTGTAGTGTGATAGTGCTGATTTCTTTCCTTGTTCACAGGTTTCTTCAATGCGCCGGGCAGGTCCGCTTCTAGTTTCCTTCCTTCTACTATGATTTCATCCCCACCTGAGATATTCATCTCGTGATCTATGGTAAGCATGTGACCGACTCTTGTGCACCGCAGCTTTTGAGCAGGCCGTCCACGGAAGGCCCGATAGCTAGCAAGGGCAGGCGAAACCATCTCTTTGATGCCTTACAGAAGATCAAAGAAGGTGAGTGCACTTAAAACTGTTAGAGAACGAGACGGGTTCATATCATTTTACGTGATATCATACACATGGAATTATTGTGCATTGGTTTTGTCCACGGTAAATGTCCTAGGACAAAATTATAAGAAATCAAAATGTGTTTATAACTTTATATGATGGTATTGTTTTTGAAAATTTGGCAGAGTTGATGCTGTTGGGGTTCATATCATTGCTGCTATCGGTGTTCCAGACGAGAATTGGGAAGATTTGCATATCGGAGACACTTGCCAACATCTGGCTTCCCTGCCACCAGACTGCTAACTCTTCTTCCACCACCACCGCCCACTTCTCAACTGGTCCCATCGCTTCCGATGGATATCGAGGACGCCGACTCCTCGCCGACACTACTGATTACTGCAGTCAAAAAGTGACTTTACTCTCTCTCTAGAATTATACAGAACAGACAGCCATTGGGTGTATTAGCAAATGATGAATCTATCACATGCTTAAATTAATACTCCAATGAGCGTGCAAAATATATAATCTCTGTTGCGTAATGTTTCAGGGGAAGGTGCCACTGTTATCTCTCACAGCACTTCACCATCTGCACATCTTCATATTTGTTCTAGCTACCTTTCACGTGATCGTCTGTGTGGTCATTATTCTATGTGGAGAAGCGAAGGTATATAACTATAGGTGACTCACAAGATTTTCTATTTTATAAGCTGTTAAAACAAAGTACATACATATCTTGGATTAATTCCGTTGATTTTCCTACCATGCTGTTGATTATAGTTACACCATTGGAGGAAGTGGGACCAATACATTATAAAGAACGGACGTTACATCAACGAAGAGGGTGCGTAGTTCTTTTGGCTGAATCTTTTTCTTTTCCCCAAGTGATCTCAAGGGCACAGAAACTGATTCACAAACTGCATTGACAAATGAAATGGTGAATTATCATTGAATGCTATGTGCCTCACTTATATACCCATTTACAAGAAGTTGGTTCGTAATTGTATACCAATTTTATAGATCGATCTTTTGACTAATATGAGGTATCTATATTGGAGAGCTGCAGATCGTCGCAAGAAGCTGGCCCGGCTTGCTGAAAAAGATGGTTGTTCTTTCGACGGAAGCAAAAGATCAGCAGCAGTAATTGGCTGGTTGGTAAGTTGTGTCTCTTAAACAAGAAGTTATTGCTCAGTCTATAAACTCTTAGACCAATATCATCTCAACCATTAATTATTTGGACCCTACCGTGGAACTTGCATTACCAGCGGCCTAATACCCTAAATAGAGGCCTCCGGGGCAGGGACTTAGTCCTGCATTGCTTGAGTGTGCGCAAATAGTGTTATACAGATGTCTGATTTCACGGAAGGCGAGTCTATATTGATGGGATGACTTTTGGCGTGCCTTGAACCTCTATGTACACATCACTCATTTGCACTAGGATTAAGGAATTTGCGAGGAAACAATTCCTTGTAAGACCTCATAGATGAGGGGCTGAGATCCGCATAAGTGAAAACACACATGCCGTACTTGCAATTTCTGAGACTCGACATGCAGAGAAAATATTGTTTGGTATGTATAGCACGCTCAAACTTGTTCCATCTCCCCCAATACCCGTCAGCATAGAAAGCAATACCTAAAAGCTCCTTTCCGGGGAATGAAGCTCTTTAGAAGACATGATGAGATTGTCTCTGAACAATTCTTCCTCTTCTGCAGCATATATTTGGCAAGCACTTTTTTCCGTCCTTGACTAAGTTGGAGTACATTGCGATCCGTCTGAATTGCATCAAGGTAGGAAATTCTGGCTGTGCTTCTCTATTTCTTCTTAAATTTAATTGGCTTGTTTCTTCCACCATCTTTACAGGCCAAAAATTTGGAAAAGCCCGACGACGATTTTCAGAAGTACATAATCCGCGGTGTGCAAAAGGATTTCGACAAAGTTGTTGGAATCAGGTGAACTATACTGCTTTCTATCTACTCATAGAAAAAAATGGTTTACCTTCATGAAGAACTATTAGTATCTTCTACAATTGACAGTGTTTTCCGAGAAAGAATATCTCCAAAAAAATATCCGGCGGTTTCTTTAGGCATACTGATTTCTCTGTTCTTATCAATGCAGTTGGTATCTGTGGTTATTCGTGGTGCTTTTCTTGCTCCTGAATGTTGCTGGTGAGTGATTTGGGCATGAAATGTGTTACATTGTACATTTTTAGTGTCTCTCTCCCAAAATCATTAAGTGTTGCATGAAGTTCATGTATCTCTCTTTATTTTGAGTGATGTTATGTATACTAAGACCGATCTACAAAAATGATTTTTTAATTAAGTGATGTGTTAGTGGACATTTAAATAAGTGGGTTACATTCAGCACCAATAACAATGTGTCGCATAACTTAACAGAGCAATTTTTGAACCAGCCTCGGTAATTACTTAGCATTCCTCTCCTTGTTTGCCTTTAAAGTGAGTCATATACTATTATTTTCAAAGTTAGACATCATATGAATCTGTCTTGGATAATATTTCTTTGCAGGATGGAATGCCTACTTTTGGATATCTTTCCTTCCATTGACTGTAAAGTGCAGTGGTGAAAAGTCGTCCTTTTTTAGTTGTTGCATTTTGCAAATCAAGAACATGGTTTGATAAGAGGATCATTAGGAGGAGGAGGATGAGGATTGCCACGGGCTTGTTTTTAAAATTAATTAAATTCAAGACATACATAGAAATTAAACCATGCAACCCTCTTGCTTGCACTCAAAGATGGCATTTTGCTCCTCGTGGAATCCGTTCAAGATCATGTCGAGACTTATTTGGTGGAAACAATATGTTTCTTTCTTGCCTTTACGCAGCTTCTGCTAGTTGTTGGTGCGAAACTGGAGCACGTAGTAACACAGAAGACGAAAGAGGTCACCGAGACGTATGATTCGACATCGGCAGTTGAATTCTCAGATAAAGATTTCTGGTTCCATAAGCCTCACCTTGTCCTTGACTTGATTCACATCATACTATTCCAAAACTCTTTCGAACTTGCTTTTTTCTTCTTTATATTGGTGAGCATTGATTTCTCAACCTTCTGTTTATATTGGTTATGATAAAATTGGTTCCCAACATGAGTGTGAAAATAGGACTGATCCCCGCGTCTTTTCTTACGGTTCCAATATGATTTTCGCTCATGCATTATGGGAGAAATTGGCTATGTCATCCCGAGACTTGTCATAGGGTAAGAACGATACGTATCTCTTCAACCTGCACATCACATAAGATAGACAATCGAGTCCTATAATCGCTAACTGGTCTAATTGTGTTGTTTAGAGCGTCTGTCCTGCTCATGTGCAGCTATAGGACACTGCCACTATATGCCATTATGAAATCACAGGTAAATAAGTTGAGTTACTACATGTATTACTGACATATGTGCGAGTCACCTATTTGTTCTCTTTATTTGAGTTCAAATATGGGACTGAAGGTGCAATTTTTCTTTTGTTTGTCTTGATGAAACCATAAAGATGAGTCTGGAGCACGATCCATCGAAAAAAGTGAAAGAAATGAAGATTGTGACTTTCATTTGGTACTGCATAGACAAGTGGAATTCAAGGAAGGTGGCAACTAATAAGGGATCAACCCAAGGGGGTTCGAGAGAGGGACCAGTGGCAAATGATCAGACAAAAGCTGGTGAAATCGAGCCAGAGATAGAAGCAGACATTGAAGCACAAGATGGAACCAAGCCTGCATATATATTAAAACCGGGAGAGTGTTAGAAATTAAACCAAATTTTTAAATGTTGCGGTTGTCGATTTGTGTTTGTTCGACTCTCAAGAGAGTCTTTATTATATCGTTGTTGTCCAAGAGTTTATTAAAGTTTCGATGTCTAGTTAATATTTTGTGAGTTCCTAGTAATCTATCTCCTTGGAATGTTGATTTTATTTATGAGTCATTTAGAAGTTTGTTCTAGAGTCATGTATTGAGCCTATATTAAGGCGTGTTTTGTAATAATTTCTGCTAAGGTGAAGTATTAAAGAAAATTTAGAAAAGTCCTCTTCATCTTCTTCTCCTCCATAAGTCTTGAGTATCTTCAATCAAGGTTTTTCACCTTTGAACCTTATCGAACAAGACTTTTTCAATAATTGGTATTAGAGCTTACGATTCGTGGTCATGGCCTCCACAAACAATCCACTTCCTCTTTAATACCCTCGTCTTACTAAAGAAAATTATGGTAATTGGGCTTCTAAAATGAAAGCCTTGCTCGATGCCCATGGTGTATGGGAAATGGTCAACACTGGCTATGATGAGCCAAATAACGAAGCCACCTTGAATCAAACTCAAAAGAATACCTTGGAGAAGGTTCGAACAAAAGATCAATTAGCCCTGTCTATCATCTATTAAGCTTTAGATGATTCTATGTTTGAGAAAGTCTCGAACGCTTCTACTTCTAAGGAGGCATGGGAGATCCTTCAAAACACACACCAAGGAGTAGAAAAAGTGAATAAGATTCGTCTTCAAACTTTGAGAGGCGAATACGAGGTAATTCATATAAAAGAATCTGAATTGATTGCTGATTATTTCACAAGAGTTTTGGTGATTATCAACCAAATGAAAAGAAATTATGAAGATGTTCCAGCTATTCATGATGTTGAGAAGATTCTCCTGTCCTTAGACAAAAGATACGACCACATTGTTGTTGCAATTGAAGAGTCCAAAGACTTAGACATTATGACGATCGATGAGCTTCTGGGTTTATTACAAGCCCATGAAGAAAGACTTAGAAGAAACAAGCAAAAGTCGATGGAGGAAATACTCTAAACTCGGTTGTCTATCCGAGATGAGAAGGGCCATAGCAGTAATGCCGTGCAAGCTTGAGGGCCTAATCAAGATCATGATCGAGGTCGAGGCCGAGGTCGATTTCAAGAAAGAGGTCGTGGACGAAGCAGAAGAAATGCTGCTCGCAATGAAAATCAATACCAAAGTCAAAGAAGTGTTCGTGAAAGAGGAACAAACTCAAGCGAACAATGGTATGATAAATCTAAAATTCAATGTTATCATTGCAATAAACTTGGCCATTATACTTCTGCGTGTTGGAATAAAGATAGTAGCGGAGTAGGCAAAAAGACAAACTTGGTGAATGATGCGGAGCAAGTTCTTTTATTGGTGTTTAAAGAGGATGAAGGTGGACAAAGTGATTCATGGTATTTGGATACCAATGCAAGAAACCACATGTGTGAAAGAAAGGAAATGTTTTTCAAGTTAGATGAGACAATCAAAGGAAAAGTCTTGTTTGGTGATAATTCCAAAATTCTTGTCGAAGGCAAATGTACAATTCTGATTCGTTTGAAGAACGATGCACATCAGTTTATTTCTAATGTCTATTATATTTCAAAAATGTCAAGCAATATCTTGAGTTTGGGACAGCTTCTTGAGAAAGGCTATATTATCCACATGAAAGATCTTAGCCTTGTGCTAAGAGATCAAAACAATAAACTGATTTCAAATGTGAAGATGTCAAAGAACAGGATGTTCCTTATCAATATAAAAAGTGATATGGCTCGATGTTTAAAGCCATGAATGGATAATCCTTCATGGTAGTGGCATTTAAGGTTCGGCCTTCCTAACTTCGACGGACTCAATTTGCTATCTCGCAAGAAGATGGTATATGGCTTACCACATTTTGATCATCCCGATCAATTATGTGAAAGGTGCATTCTTAGGAAGCATTCCAAAACAAGTTTTCCAAAGTAAGCAACATATTGAGTGAAGAAACCACTAGAGTTGATTCATTCGGACGTGTGTAGCTCAATCACTCCTCATTCATATGGTAATTATCGATACTTTGTTATCTTTATTGATGATTTTACTCGAAAAACTTGGGTGCATTTCTTGAAGGAGAAATCAAAAGTGTTTGATATTTTCAAATAATTTAAGAAGTTAGTTGAAAAGAAGAGTGGCTATTTTATCAAAGCTATGAGGACCAATCATGGAGGAGAATTCACTTCAGCCATATTCAACACATTCTGTGATGATCATGGTATTCGGTGATTCTTGACAGCTCCATATTTTCCTCAACAAAATGACGTAGCTGAACAGAAAAATTGAACCATTCTTTACATGGTTCAAAGCATGTTGAAGAGCAAAAATTTGCCCAAAGAGCTTTAGGATGAAGCTATTATGTTTGCAATTTATCTACAAAATAAATGTCCCACACAAGGACTTGAAGGTGCAACTCCACAAGAAGCTTGGAGTGGGAGAACACCGAGTGTCTCTCATTTGAGAATTTTCGGAAGCATTGCCTATGTTCATATCCTAGACTAGAAAAGATCGAAGATGGAAGACAAAAGTAAAAAACTCATGTTTATTAGGTATGACTCCTTGTCCAAAGCCTATAAATTGTTTGATTCTAACACTTTGAAAGTGTATCTAAGCAGAGATGTCAAGTTTGATGAAGAAGGCAAGTGGGAAAAAAATTCAAAAGTTGAAGCGAATAGTGATTCAGTCAAATGGAGTTGAAGGATCTCTCTTCACCTTCTTCTTCGATATTTGCTTCGAGTTCATCATCATTGACTTCTTCAAATGATGTTGATGAACCGTTGGTGCCAAGAATAAAGAGATTGTCCAAGCTTTAGGAAGCTACTAATGAGCTTCACATTGTATGTCTTCTTATCGATTGTGAACCACTTCTCTACAATGATGCTGCCAAATAAGAGAAATGGAGAAAAGCCATCAACGAAGAAATTGAAGCCATAGAGAAGAATCAAACATGGGAGCTTGCCAATTTTCCGAAGGACAATAAATCGATCGATGTCAAATTGATGTACAAGGCCAAAAAGAACGAGAAAAGTGAAGTGACAAGGTATAAGGTCAGGTTAGTCGCAAAAGGTTATAAGCAAAAATCCGAGATCGACTATGATGAGGTATTGGCTCCCGTCATCCGCATGGAAACGGTTAGATTGATGATTTTCGTTGCGGTACAAAATAATTGGCAAATTTATCAAATGGATGTCAAATCGGCATTTTTAAATGGCATCATTGATGAAGAGATTTATGTTGAGCAACCCGAAGGGTTTATTGTAAAAGGTCATGAAGACAAAGTGTTGCAATTGAAGAAAGCTCTCTATGAGCTTAAACAAGCACCCAAAGCATGGAATTTTAGAATCAATGCCTATTTCAAGGCAAAAGGCTTCTCTCAATGTCCATATGAGCATACACTTTATTTGAAGCAAGAAAAAGGTGATGTTTTATTGGCACGTTTATATGTCGATGACCTTGTTTTTACAGGAAATAATCCATCGATGATCAACGCATTTAAGGCATCGATGGTGAAGGAATTTGAGATGACCGATAATGGTCTCATGAATTATTTCCTTGGCATAGAAGTAAAGCAAAGTACGGACGGGATTTTTATTTCCCAAAAAGGATATGCAGAAAATATCCTTGAAAAATTCAATATGAAGAATTGTACGCCGATCAATACACCAATGGAGTGTGGAACCAAGCTCTCGAATTTGATGATGGTGTCAATGTTGATTCAATGTACTATAGAAGCTTGATTGGAAGCTTGAGATATTTGACATGTACAAGACTGGACATCATATGTAGTGTTGGAATTGTGAGTCGATACATAGAGAAACCGAAGTCGCCTCATCTTAAAGCTGCAAAGAGGATACTTCGTTTCATCTATACTTAGTATAATTCTTTCCAGCTTATGGCTTATTCAGACAGTGATTATGATGGAGACATCGATGATCGAAAAAGCACTACGGGCTTTGTATTTTTCTTGTCTAACACTGCTTTCTCATGGTCTTCAAAGAAGCAACCTAGTGTTACTCTATTGACATGTGAAGCTAAATATGTTGCTGCATCCTCATGTGTTTGTCATGCAATATGGTTGAGAAGACTACTCAGAGATATTCATATGGAGCAAAAGAAAGCAACAAAGATTTTTGTCAATAATGTTTTTGCTATTGCATTGGCAAAAAATTTAGTTTTTCATGAACGAATCAAGCATATCGATGTTCAATATCACTTTATTCGAGAACAAGTGAAAGAGAAAGAGATTGAAGTTTTGCATGTGAAGACGAGAGACCAAGTAGCTGATATTTTTACGAAACCTCTCAAGGTCGATGCATTTCAAAAGTTCAAAAGCCTACTTGGAATGGTCAATGGAAGAGAATTTGGTTTAAGGGGGAGTGTTAGAAATTAAACCAAATTCTTAAATGTTACAGTTGTCGATTTGTGTCCGTTCAGCTCTCAAAAGAGTCTTTATTATATCGTTGTTCTCCAAAAATATATTAAAGTTCCGATATCTAGTTAATGTTTTGTGAGTTCCTAATAATCTGTCTCATTGGAATGTTAATTTTATTTATGAGTCATTTATGAGTTTGTTCAAGAGTCATGTATTGAGCCTATATTAAGGCATGTCTTGTAATAATTTCCGACAAGGTGAAGTATTAAAAAAAATTCAGAATAGTCCTCTCCATCTCCTTCTCCTCCTTAAGTTTTGAGTATTTTGGATTAAGGTTTTTCACCTTCAAACTTTATCGAACGAGACATTTTCAATAGAGAGCAGCGGTTGGTTTAGTCGTATAAGTTCTGCTCCTTTTATTTCCTTCCGTGGTACTTAGCCGACGATGAGATCATGATTCATCTTCATCTTCATCTGTCAAGTCATCAAACTTTGAATTACTCTTGTTATTTATTAGGGTTTCACAAGAGGCCGTAGTCCTAGAATCAATCAACGGACACTTGATGAAGTCATGAATGAGGATGAACCCGTTAGGGCTTGGTCGGCGTCGCCACAAAAGCTTTAGTAGATAGATTAGAACCAGATTTTGGTTGAGATTACCAAATTGTTGCATGCATAAGTTTTCTAAGGTTTGGCCTATCTATAAATAATGAGAAAGTTGAGTAGAATGGAGGTTTATGGTTGAGCCACATCATCACAAAGCTCTATTCCCTTTCCCTTCGCTTCACATTACTTAGAATACATTATCTTTTATATTAATTAGATAAAAAAAAATACTAATAATACTGAAAGAGTTAAGTAGAATGGAGGTTTATTGAAATGGATTCATGCAATATATTTAGGGGTCACTAGGAACTGATTATACATGTTGCAAAATATGTCATTGCTTAATTATATAAATACCGATTGATCGGAAAAAGGTAAATAACATTAAAAAAAAGAGTTAAAGGCGTTTACTTAGAAACCATTAACTATTAAGTTTATTTAGATAAAATGGTTTACTTTTCAACTTTTACTTCAATTTCGAAAGCATTAACTTTTACTATTTATATTCACTATTACCAATTTACCAAACAACTAGTTAATGACTAAAAGGAGATTTGATATCTTTAAATTCCACGTGGAGTTGCTAATAACCATTTCTTTTAAATACCCTAGATTGATTGGACTTCTGAAAATTCTAAAAATAATATCGAGCCGCATCAGTGTTATATGCAGGCAACTTGTCAAAGCATCAGTTCTAATTCTATAAATTTTAGGGCTAATACCACGAGAAATCCAAAATTGGTATTCCTGTGACAAATTTATCCTAAAATATTTTTTTGACCACAGAAAACCCCAAACCGATACATTTGTGACAAATTTACCCTCCGTTAGTTTCTATCGAATTGAGTTTGACGACACGTAACAATTGACGGGATGTACCAGTTTATGATTTTACCTTCCATTTGTCATAGGTGTGCTAATTTAGGATTTTTTGTAGTATTAACCTAATTTAACATAAACTAACCGAGGGTAAATTTGTCACACATGTACCAGTTTGGGGTAAATTTGTCGCAAATGTACCAATTTACGATTTTTTGTAGTCAAAAATTTGGAATAAATTTATCATATGTGTACCAATTTATGATTTTTTGTGATCAAAAAATTAGTTTGAAGTAAATTTATCACAGGTGTACCAGTTTGAAATTTTTCATGGTATTAACCCTAAATTCTATTACATGTCCCAAAAGTGATAAATGTATTCTAGAACCACAGCTATGAACAACAACAGTATAGCCATACTAAAACTATATACCAAGTTGATTTACTGAGTTATGTCACAAGTTGTAAGAGGACATTTAAAGATGTGAATCATATTAAACATTTAATAAAAAGTCATCGACTCATCGCATAACGTTGTAAATCAATTTTTAGACACATGTCTATTAACTATACCTAGAATTTATCTATGTATCTAATAATTCCCAATGATGATTATCATCTGCCTCATTGATTGATTGAATAGCGTGAATTTTGGAATGGGCTGAGCTAAAACCTAATGAGAAAAAGTAAATTTTCGAATCCAAGCAACGAATTTATTTGTTAAGTCTCAAGAGGAAGCATAGAAGGCCCCTAAATGATCACTCGATGATAAAGGAGGTAGGGGTGTAGAGACAGCCAAGAGATTTGCCTAGAAGCAGCCACCCTTAAAAGAGTGCGTAATAACTCATTGATTGAGCGCTCTTGCGCCGAAGATGAACGAGGCTAAGCGATCTGCCTAAGTTGTGGGATGTAAAAATACATCGGTAGGGGCGCGTTCCACCTTAGAGGGAAGCACCCGCGAGAGCAAGGGTGGACGAAACAAAAACGAGAATGTCAGCTTGAGTAACGCGAACATTGGTGAGAATCCAATGTCCCAAAAACTTAAGGGTTCCTTTGCAAGATTCATCCACGGAGGGTGAGTCAGGGCCTAAGATCAGGCTGAAAGGCCTAGTCGATGGACAGTAGGATCCTGAGGGACGGAGGAGGCTAGGTTAATTCCTTCATTGACTTCGGGTTTTGTTTAGATGAATGATGTCTTTCTTTAACATTGTATTTTCTTCCTTTTCTCAGCAATCTCTGCATGTGCTTTGGTGTGACATTTTGGTGGGAAATTGTGATTGACCTTTGCAAAATCAAAATAGTACGTGAATGATGTGGTGGATCCTAGAATTGCGAAAGACTTCAACATAAGAACGAGAGATAGATAGCTCTTAAGGCACTATTGGATGGACCAGGGACATCCATCCAAATACATCTAGACCATTCGATGCTGTAGGATTTAATTGTTTCAAACTCAGGCACATCCAAAACAAACGGTCAAGATGCATTCACGCGTGTTGCATGAGTTCCTAAAAAGATATTGGATGGGTTCACTACATGAATGATATGGTGGATAGAGTCGATCACAGTTCAGAAATTATATGAGGATGTGTATTTTCTTAGTATGATTATTTTAGTGGGAATTCCTCGACACGAGATCAGAGCAAAATGAAATGAAGCTAAGGATGTTATAGGCACACCAAAATCAAATAGTCGAGATACATTTACGAGGCACGCGTGTTGCAAGAGTTCACTCTATGAATGGTATGGTAGATAGAGTCAATTACAATTTAGAAATTATATGAGAATGTGTGCTTTCTTAGTGAGCTTTTTTAATGGGAATTCCTCGACTAGAGCAGAATGAAATGGAGCTGACGATGTCATCTACCAAGTACGAACATACATTCCATCTTCTCTCGAAATCCACCTTCGTTGTCAGTTAAGAATTGAGGATTTTGCACACACCGAGTTGCCCAGAGAGAGAGAGAGAGAGAGAGAGAGAGAGAATGGCGGAGGCAAGAGTTGAGGGGACAACGTTAGAGTTCGCACCAACGTCGGTGGTGGCCGGAGTTTGTCGCATCACTGTGGTTGTCTCTTCTCTTTTGAAAGGTCCCTTCATTGGGCCGGCGAGGCAGCTAAATGCATATTGTTCCTTGACATCTCCAACGTTGTGCTGTACTCTCTCGCGGAAGACATTGTTCGTGGTAAAAGGAAGTGACTCTGCAGTTTGTCAAATATCGCAGAAACTCCGAGAAACGGCAGAAGCATCTCCTTGATGCCTTGCAAACGATCAAAGAAGGTGAGAGCAGACAGGAAAAATAAAGAAAATGACGGATATACTTACGTTGCACAAAATGATAGATTGCGTTTTCGGAGTTCTGCGCATGAATGTATTGCAGTGGCTTGGATATTTGAAGCTGCTGGGTTTCATATCGCTGCTCCTGGTGGTGTTTTAAACAAGATTTGGGAAGAATGCATGTCGCCAACGCTTGCCGACGGACTGCTTCCTTGCAGAAAGTCGGACTCTACTTCCAGTGGAACCGGCTGAGGCTGAAACTGTCGTCTCGTCGTAGCCTATCTTGCGACCGATTATTGCGGTCAAATGGTCTCTCGTGCATCGGAAAAAAAATCTATTTTTACACGGACACAGAGAAGCTATGACTTGACTGCGTTCTGTACATAAAATTCAGGACTTATGGTGGTGCCAGTATCTTGCATTGCTGTGGCTTTTTGTGTTTTATTTTTTGCTTTCTCAGGGGAAAGTGCCATTGTTATCACTTACAGCACTACATCATCTACACATTTTCATCTTTGTGCTCGCCGGGGCCTACGTGGTTGTATTTGTTTCCATAATTCTCTGTGCAGAAACAAAGGCACCGCATTACCGTTGCTTAATTTGGCAAAGATTTGGCCTCCTAATTTCCCAAAATTCGCCTAGGATAAGTATCACAATGTTGTACCTTTGACTTCATGCGCTCTTCGATACTGCAATGGAGGCGGTGGGAGGCCGAGATCCGAAAGGACAAATCGTGCAAGCTTGAAGATTGTAAGTCTGTTATTGTCCAGTAAAAGAAAGATACCATTGGCAACTCGGATCCTCTGTTCTGTGGATGCCCTGCTTACCTTAATAAAATACTACTCCTCTTGTAGGTAGGGGATGAAGATCGTTTTATCTCACCAAGTGACCATAAACAAAAAGTTAAGTTCCTATTTTGCTACCTAAAGCCAACAATGAAACGGTGGAAACCGATGGTGTTTCAGCTGCAATTCTAGCAAATCACTGGTTAGAGACATTGAAGACGTGTATATGGGAACGAATCTCGCAATTGTTAGAAGCATCTGAAGATGCATTTACGAGCGAGTCTATTCCAAAACCTGAATGGACATCCCGGGCAAAGTTATGACTTTGGAGACTTCACCAGTGAGTCAGCAATGGATGTTGAAGAATCCATAATGACTAAATTACTAGTATTCTGTATGAAGCCCTGTTCTGTTCAGAGTCAATTGATGATTACAGCAATTGACCTGTTCTTGGGTACTTCTTGCAGGGTTGAATGCGTAGTTTTGTTTATCGTTCGTGCCATTAGTCGCAAGTAGCCATAAAGATCCTCTAGCTTTCTTACGTTTGCAAAGTTTCAGGCATCATGTGTTTATGCCATCTCTGTTGTATCTTGGAACACTCGAACCGGTGGAGCACAGAGCAGACTGCAAGCTGATTTAGCTTCTCAGATGATGATTACACTATTGTTAGATAAATCTATAAGAGAAGAACAGGACTTGTTATTGCTAACGCGACATCGAATCTGTGAGTCACGTCATCACCAATTTTGGTGTGACTAAACTGATGCAGAACGGAGATCGCTCTGGTACCGAATGAAATTCAACTGCCAAGAGACGTTTTAGGATGATTATCATAGCTATATACAGATTTTTTTCGCTTCTTTCAAATGCTTCTATGGGAATAAAGTAAGCACTCACCCGGAATAAGTCGGTTCCCGATGTTAAGAGTCCAAAAGAAGTCTGGTTGAAAAAAACATGAATCTTGCTCTTATGCAGCTTTTGCTTGCTGTTGGCACCAAACCAGAACGTGTAACGGCACAGCGGGTAAAAGAGGTTGCTCCGAGGCATGGAGCCGCCGCCGGGGTCTTGTTGATTGAACCTTCAGATGAAGACTTTTGGTTCCATGGGGTTCGGCTCATCGTCCACTTGATTCGCATAGCACTCTTCCAATCCGCTTTTGCACCAGCCTACTTCTTCTTTGTATTGGCAAGTATAAACCGGCACAAGATAAGCTTTTCTATTACAGAGCTTTCACCTTGAGACGATGGGAAAGGTCTTATTGTCACAAGGCTTCGATGCCGAACTGATGCTCTCCGTCGGGCTACAGTTCCAGTATAATTTCAGCTCTTGCACCATGGGAAAGGTCATATTGTCGCGAGACTTGTTATAGGGTGAGCGTGATTTGTATCTATTCGATCCATGTTCGCATACAGGACCAATGTTTTTTAGGCCTAGCACTTATCTGTTCATGCGTTCTGGATAGAGCATTCATCCAGTTCTGCTGAAATAAAGCACACAACCACTATATGCCATCCTGAAAACTCGGGTAGGTTCAGTCTCGTATCGATGTGAACTCAGAGCTAAATATGTGGTACTGACGAAGATGCCTCTTTTTGCTTTTCTTGGTTCATCAAGATGGGTGAGCACAGGACCATTGCCACTGAAGAACATGAACGAGAGAGGATTCTTCTATGTTCAGTACGTTGCGCTTGAGTAGCGAAAAGAAAGAGGAGTTCAAGAGAAGCAGCTGATAATGAAGACGCTATGGGTTCGAAGGAGGCGCATGGGAGAGATGATCGAACACGGGCCGATCAGAAGGAATCAGGCCAGAAGACATCGAAGCAAAAGAAATGCACAAGGATCGGTGCGTGAACCGTCATCAAAGAAAACTGCAGAGAACAGCAACTCATGCTGTCTTAAACGAAAATTCAATGGGTGCTTATTGGGTGCTTAAATGTGCCCACGTCGTTTCATAAAGCATCTTCTTAGATCAGTTTCCATGCCACAATCATGAAGACATGCCTCTTGTGTGTGCGTTGTTCCTTCGTCTTCATAGGGTACAGGTTCTTTTAACCCGAGTCGGCATTCGCATGTGCACTACCAGGTTCATGCGAGCCATCAGACAATACGAGTCCCGTGTGAGGCTCCATCAAATCAAACGGCACCCATGCACTAAGGCTCCCATTAGCTTGGTGCATGGAATAATGAGAATGAGACCTAGATGGCTTCTTCCATCTCCGGAGGAGATGTCGAGCCAGACACTAGTAACTAGCATTTTAAATAAGCATTGCACATTTTGCATGTAAATTCTTCAGGTAAAAAAAAAAAAAATCAAACACGACTTGATCACAGTTTGGTAGTAGATAAATTAACCAGAAATTCACGTTCTAGAGGTTCGTCCACAATAGAAACTGATGCTTAACAGATCCAAACCAGGCACTAGCAATGCATGCGCTGAACCTCTCTCTTTACTCATTCCTCCGCAGCACTGGCAGCGCTTAAATCCACGCTGAGGTCGAGAACCTGCCCAGAAGAATGTAATTTGATCAGTATCTCTCTCTCTCTCTCTCTCTCTCTCTCTCTCTCTCTCTGTGTTACCCTTCAATGTCGTATCAAGGAAGCTTGAATTGCTGCTATGGAGAGTAGAAAAATAGTTTCTTTATGATCTTCAATCATTTCAAAGCAATGTGAGCCGTTTTTCATACTCTTGCCTTCTGACTTCTGCCAATGAATTTAACAACTACTTTGACTAACCGATACACTTTATACTATTATCTGTCCTATTCAAACTGTTACACATCTCAATAATGCATAAGCTTCACTTTTATTTCGCATTTTCAGGACCACGTTGTTTGTTAATTAAGGGGGACTATAGGCTTGATTGGCAGAGGGAAAAGAGAAATTGTGCGGTAGGTGGAACTTTGGGGCAGGTTTCACGGGGCTAGAAAGTAGGTCTAAAGGTTGAGAACTGATACTGCATAGTAAGTAGCCAACACCCTTCTAACCAAACCGATCACCACCATTGCACTAATTGGACATGAGAAGAACGGGAGGGCATGGCAGGGCTCTATCATTTAACTAGTCAAGCATTCAAATGAAAACTTAAAACTGAGTTGACTAAGGAAACAAATAGATGCATAATCATAAGGTATAATTAACGAGAAGGGTAGATAACAGCTGTTCTAGTATTAATAGCTTCTGAAGTTTGCTCAAACACTTCCAAACCCGCAAAAAGATTTGTCAAAGATTATCTCATGCTCGTCGCGCCAACGAAGAATTTATCATCATGATCATAGTTAATAGCAGAAGACATTTCCGAGAAGTAATTCTTACCTTTCCGGTGATCATTGTATACATGCTAAGCACATCCATAACAGTAGACTCAAAGTGGGTTGTGGCATCATAACTCTGCAGGTATAGAAAGAGATTAACATGATATCAATATAATTGAAAGCTCCTGAACTCCCCCCCC
>BCNH02000001.1:1588211-1600546 GCA_001662345.2 Metrosideros polymorpha var. glaberrima | reverse complement strand
AAATGTGTCACAGAGATAAAGTTTGGGGGTTTTTTGTGACACAAAAAAAGTTTGGGGTAAATGTGTCACAAATGATAAAGTTTAGAGTTTTTTCTGGTTTTTTCCCTATATTTAATCGGTACCTTAGTATTCAAACATTACTTTTCCTTATTAGGCGTCGCCCAACATACGGTTATAATCACGAACTTTATAAGTAAAAAAGAACCTAAATTTCGTGTCTTTTCTACCTTGTATTTGGGCTCGAATCACTACACTTGCATTTTCTTTGGGCCGACTAAACACATGGGCAAAGATGGGGAAATCGATGTGCTTGATAAATGGCTAGTTTGTTGTCAATTGATATCGGATACTCAGTACTGTAAAAAGCAAAAAAAAAAAAAAAAACTCTTCTTTTGCTAATATTAAAAAATTAATTTGTTAACGAGTTGTATCCAGACACCAGCTTAAAATGGCGCTCATTAAATATACTTGATTAAGAATAGTTGCCTTTTCAAAGTATTAGTTACACGTAACTCGAGAATGGAAATCGTAAAATTTCTATAATTGATTACTGAAGAAGTCTCGACAAGACATTCATTAACAAAATCTATCTAAACACATTGAGAGCGAAGATGGTTCAAACTCAACAAGGGATTAGTCTTGGACCAAAAAAGAAAAAGAAAAAGGGATTAATCGATTATCAACCGAGGCGGAACAAGATAAAGGACTCTTCTTTTGCCCGTACAAAAATAAAAATGTTAAAGGAGGGAAATTGTGCAAATTTCAGAGAATTTTGGGGTCACAAGTGATAATAAGCAAAAGTTGGGGGGCGGGGGTGGGAAGAGAGAGAGAGAGGGAACAGGACAGGTGTGTGCATAATGATTGCAGTGGAACAGAGCGTGGGGGTGGGACCCATGCTACCCCCTTGCTCGCGTCACGCCCCCTCTTTATGTGGTGGTGGTGTCGCGGATGCCTTTTGTCCTCTTGCGGCCACTCTCGTTTCCATCCCCTCCCCTCTCTACCCTTTTTTTTTTTTTTTTCTTTTCTCTCCCATTGAATTATCAATTTTGCCCCTCCCCTAAAAAATTATATTGGACTCCATCAAAAAATTTTCCATGTTGTCGTTTCATGGGCATCACGTGGTCGATCATCTTGGAACACCCGACTAATCCCGACGGACCATGCTAGGCCCGAGACTGACCTCGTACTCAATTGGGACGAAGAAGTCCCTAGGTGGTCTTGAGAATGGGGCTTTCACCGCGTGATTTGTTCATTAGTCCCAATATGACCCCGATTTGCCTTATTTATTTATTTATTATTATCGGAAAAGGCAACTATGTTTTGTTACTCCAAGTAGGTTCGCCATTACAAGTTGGAAATGACAATCTTCTCCTTGAATTTGTTTTTGCTAAATTCTCCATAAGGTGGACTGCCATTTAGATTTCACTTAAGCAATGGAAGATGTTCTCCATAGAATATTTTTAACACTCGTATAATTTCTTAATTATCTCTCTTCACAAAGTAACGTGATGTTTATAAAATTTCTAGATGCCATCGAATGTGTGTTTTAGAATAACAAATTATCTAGTCAATACGCTATGGAGATTAACGTAATATTGAAATACAATATTCGTGGATATTATTCAAATTGTCTTATATATTTTTTTTTTCGTTTTTCTATATCTACTGCTCACTCAATATGCATATTTTATCGAAAGATTATTCAATTTCCAAAAGTGAGTGTGATGTGAAAAATAATGCGATGGAAATAGTAGAATTTTCTTCTAATACTCCATAAAAAAAGGAAAAGAAAAAAACCTCCATCTATTTATTTATTCAGTGATCTATCAAAGTTAAAATTACCCACCTTTCTCTTTTTATCGACTAACATAAGTCATTCATTTTCCTAACTTTTTTTTCGTGAGAAAATAATTATAATTTTACACAAAAGCATAAAAAGAAAAAGAAATCATATGAATTCACTCTAACGAGCGACGTCACAAGTGTCGCGAAGTGGATAAATAAATAGAATAAAAAATTAATAACATCAGGGGCTCCTCCTCTTGTGCTCCATCTTGCCGGTTCACAAAATTCTCAGAGCACCACCAGAAAAACAAAAAAGAAGAAAAGAAAAATAAAAGGAGGGTTTTTGCTCTCTCCGTCTTCCCCAAATCCCATATGCCTCACTGATAATCGTCTGGTTCGATTCGATACTTCCCCCCATCTCTCCTCCTCCTCCTCTTCCTCCTCCTCGCATCTCCAATCGCTTCGATTTCCCCATTCCCAGGCTCGCGATGGAGGAGCTCGCGCATTTTCCCTCTCGTTTCCTGAGCGCGCGCGCGCGTTGATTGCTGCAGATTCCGCCTACTCGATCGGCCGGCGGAAAGGTCGGTGGATCGCCGGAGGTTTTTTTCCCCGAAGGTTCCGATGCAGGAAGGCGCGGCGAGCTTGTCGATATGCTGATTGAGGGAAGCCTTTAATGCTGCCGGGGTTCGATGGCGATGTGGTGACGTCGGTGACGATCGAGGGTTTTCATTGATTTCTCGTTGTTTTCTCGATGTCGGAGTGAATCAGTGGTTCATTGATTAAGCAGTGCGGGTAATCCGAGTTTTGCTGCCATGGTTGTCTTGTGAAGAGGTATGGTAGCTGCGGTTTTTTGGGTAGAAGCGAGTGGGTGAGGAGATAAGGTGTTTTCGATTGTGCGATGACTCGAGGTCGGAGTTAGTCCGGCATGTGTAGTTTCTCGACTCGGGAGAAATTCGCTTTCGCTTGATCAGGATCGGGCCCTTCTCTTTTTCTCCGTAGTTCGGAAAGATGGAAGAAGAGAAATGCTTTGTGGCCTGGAGCAATGACTTGGAGCCAGGGAATCAGACTAGTGGTGAGTGTTTTGCGAAATCTTGCGAACCGAAACTTGAAGAGAGTGGAAATGGAGATTTTGTTGATGGAAGTGGCAATCTCTGTCTGGAAGATGGCGAGGGGCCTAATGCTCTCTACTCGACTGAAGGTTCCCATGTGAGCAAAGATGCGAGAACATTGTCGGGTTGCCCTTGCAGCTCCAAAAAGCTCAAGTCCAGAGTAGGTGTGACGGATTTGGGACTCTCGAAGAAAGAGAAGTATGGGCCAGACAGAAAATTGAGTAGACAAGAAAGGATTGAGTTATGCAGGCTGTTTCAGGGAGCGGTGAGCTCGCATGACTGGGAACTTGCTGAGAGTTTGATACTGTTGGCTGATCCCCAGACACTCAATGATACTTTATGCATTGCTTTAGACTCGATATGGTTCTTGAGCACACATCAAGAGCTACACGGGATCACTGGATTGATAAAAAAAATCATTGGTAATGGTGCTTATGACTTCACGAGAGCGGCCCTTAGGACTTCATTTCTGGCTTCCTGTGTCTCAGCTTGCCAAAGTCGGACAATGAGTTTGGCAGATACAGTAACCATGATGGCCCAAAGGCAAGAACATAGCTTTCTACTAATAGATTGTCTGATTGGCAAAGTTCCATGAACTATTCGTGCTGCAGATCTTGGATCACCAATGGCTATGAATCTGTGTGTCTGTTCTTACTATATCTGTTTTGCTTATGTGAAGTTATTTTGCGGCCTTGCTTATGTAAAGTTGTAACCTACCACTCCTCCCTCTCGAAGCCAGTGCAGAGCTTCATCCATTTGGCTCGTGCTATATATGTTCTTTGCTGGAATCTGTGGCAAGTAGATTTGTGTACATTTGGTGCTGGTTGTGTGCAAATCTTGTTCTTTGATATGTTACCATTATGCTAAGATGTCCCATGAATACATTTTTGTAGCATCTTGTATAGTTTATTTCCTCATTCTCAAATTGTACATTGATTTTGTGTCACTTATTCACTCAATTTGATCTCTGTACAGTGTCTTAGCTAGTTTAAGCATGTCAGGACTAGTACCTGAGTATTCTGCTTTGGCTATACGTTATGCTTATCAAAGTGGTATCACATGGTCTCTTTCACGCATGAGTGCGCAAAGGTGCCATGCGGTAACTGTTTTGCTAATACGTTATTCACCACAAATCCATCTCCACCTGTTACTTCCTATGCCTTGGACCCATGGTTTAGCTAAGCCTGCTCAAATTGTGGCCTCTGCTTCTGTTTGTGTTATCTTTACTCCTTTTTTTATCATCAGTATTGTGGCTGTACTAATGATTTAACCTGCATAATTTGTGGCAGTATTGTGGCTGTTCTTGCTTATTTCTGTCCCATGGTATTTATGTCCTGATTTGTACACTGCTTTTGAGTTTTTATAGATCTTACCTTGTAGGGGATTGGTGCCTCGTGAATTAGTGTCAATTTGAGCAGCTGCAGGTGAAAAAAGTTGAGATAAGGTGTTAGATACAAGTTAGCTGGTGTTCCTCTTTCTAAATCCTTAAAACACATGCTATTTGTTGAGAAGGATTTCTTGCGATTAGCTAAAGAAGTAATGAATGCATGCAATGAATATGCAGCTGCTTTAAACATACTTGTGTGGAAAAATCAGTACATGGAGCTTATACATTTCCCTCCCTATAAAAATCTCATTAGCTGTTTCTATCAGGTTGCATGAGCGTCTCCAAGAGTGTAATGGTGATGAGGTTCTGAAAGCAGAGGCTGGTGCTAAGGTCCAAAAATTTTCTGAATGGGCCTTGAAGTGTATAGGATTGCATTCTCGGTGCCAAGGACATAGAGATAGGATCAACCACAGCTCAGCTGTTGAAATTCAACTCCAGCTATCTGCATTTAAGACATTCCTGGATCTTGCTGGTAATCATCTTACAGGGAAGGACTTCACAGAGGCTTTTGACGCGGCTTGCTTTCCTCTTACTCTTTTCTCTAGTACATTTGATCCTGGTTGGGCATCTGGTATAGCTGCAACCGCCATCCAAGGGTTGCTGGGCATGCTTGTCGAGGGGGGCGCTGACAATGTTAACCAGTGTTTTCTTGAAGCTTCACGGTTTGGAAGTACAGAACTTGTGCGCATTCTGTTACAGGTGATCTTTCTAACCTGTTTATCATCTGAAAATTCTTTACTTTATTTTGCATGTGCTCTGTGTAAATATTCTCCTAGAACATCACGCCAGTCGTGTTCTGTTTTCTATGTCCTTTGACTCTGGCTTCTTGTTGAAGCTTGTCTTTCCAAATGCATGAGAAGCAATTTTTTTTTCAATTGTAATTCTTATGCATCTTTCTCATGTATGAATTTCTTTGTTGAATGTGCTGTATGGACTATGGAGTATATTGATTCAGTTTGATTTTCAGTTGTTGCTGGGTGGATGATTTTCTATACAAACCGAGATACTAATTTCTCAAGCTTATCAATGACATTTCAGTGGCATGATTTGTGTGGTTAATATTAATGTGCCCTGGTTCTTGTCCTGATCACCTCCACGAAGTACTGTTCGATATGAAATTATTTTGGTGCACTATGGAATCTGGGAATCCACTTCTGATGCCTAAAAAAACTAGCATTCATTTGGTTTCTTACTTAAAAACCCAATTAGAAGGTGATGGTGATCTGACTATTCAGGGTACACCATCTTGCCACCATAAGATATTTTTTTTGGGGCTGAGATAATTTTCATGATTTTAAAATGCTGGCCCAAGCATCTGGAGATTCATAGACCATCGTTTCAAAGTAACACCGACACCTCCAACAAAAATAATACAAAACAGGCCCAAGCTGGCAGAGCCTGCTCAAAGTCAGATGAAAGCTCTTCCTTTTCTTCGATGAGTAAGATAAGCGTTGTTAAAGGTGGGAACCTTTATTTAACTCAGAGGATGCCTCTTGAGACATTCTCATCATTTGAGCTTTTGTTGACTCAGATAGTCATAACATGCTCCTTTTGCTTCAACGGCTGAAAAGAGGATTGAAGCTGACAAACCTATGTGAAATAAGGCTAACTGGTTACTGATATTTTTGTCCAAATGAGCATTTGTTACATTCATTGTATGGATCTGTCAGCGTGTGCATGCAACCATTTCTTTTTCCTCCCTTTTGCCAAGTTCTTGAATTCTAGGTTCTAGTTTAGATGAATTATTATTATTTTTTTTTGGGTCTAATTCTAGTTTATATGAATTAGTTGCTTCTGAAGCATAGAAAAGGACAAGAAAGATAGCTAGCTATACGCCCTAGTGCAAGATTGGAAGCATAGTCTAAATAACTTAATGGTGTCCTTCAATTAAACATAGGATATTTTTGGGAGATCAATGCAATATGAATGATGCATAAGATAGTGGCATATCTTCTGGTGAAAATTGAAGTGAACAGGAAATAAATAACCGAAAATATTGAGCTTGTATGATTTGACTGTTCTTCAATGACCTACATAATATGGAAGTAGATGGTTGGTTACTAGCTGTTGCCAATAACTGAAAATATGAATTTTTTAGTAATGCTTTGTCGGAAGTGCTTCAGAGCTTGACCTTTGTTTATATGTATCTTTATGTGTCTGCTTTCTTGACTAGCAGCCTTGGGGTTTTATTAAAATATTCATGTTGAAGAGTACCTTTGTTCATACTATGGTGCACGAGTAGTTTTTTCTTTTTTGATAAATTTACAGGTTGTTTGGTTTGTTCTATCAGATTGCTCAGAGGAACAGCTTGGATGTTGATGTCGACTTGGCTTTGGGTTTTGCTTCTCACTATTGCAAGATCGGGACAATGGAGTGTCTAGTTGAAGAGGGGAATGCAATGGCTTTCTTGGGTCCTTTGTTGAGGGCAGCAGAGAGGGGTTGTTTGGAGGTTGTGCAGTGGTTTGTGAGGAGGGGCTGTCGAGATATGGAGCTTTGCCTTGCCCTAACTGCTGCAACAGCTAGCAGCCAAGTGGAAGTCGCTGCGTATCTCCTCCCTCATGTTCCTCAACACAACCTCAGTGCTCTTAGTGTTGAAATTCTTAAAGCCGCCGGTGAACGAAGTGGTGGTTCTCTGGATGGTGTAGCTTTTCTTCTGCGATCGGACTTTCTTGGTGATCCGGTTGCAACTTATGCTGTTGCCGACAGCATTGCTAGGTCAGAAGATGAGTCGATAGATCCTGTACTGCGGGCTTTTCTTCAAGAGCACTGGTCGGAGGCAGCATTTTTTGATGGGCTAAGTCAAGGCCAAATGCATTACATGAATTTCATGAGGATACTGAAGCGGGGTGAGTCTCCATTATGCTTGACAGATATTCCTGGACCTCTGAGGGCGGCGATTGCCTATCTGCCATTGTACAGGGAGTGCACTGAGGCAGGTGGCTGCTTGCTGTCCCAAAGGCTCAGGGGACAGCTTGTTGAGGTCGTGAGAAGGCTCAAGAATGCAGCCTTAGAGCCAGTACGCCCTCGCAGAGAGCTCTTGTCTATTCTGGAGGATCACCTTCCTCGATTTTTGATCAGCACCCCCAATGTTGCCTAGCAAGAGTTTTCCTTGCGGCAGCCTTTTTTCCCGTGCTTTTACTTCTCTCTATCCCTCTATATTTCCTATGAATTGCTGATAATAATCGCATGAAAGCGGGTTGAAGGTGAGAAAGATCTTCGAAGGTAGATGAGATTTTCATTGATGTGTTGCCTTGCTGGCTACAGCTGTAGCGCCTCTCGGCTTATCTGCCTCATCAATCCTCATGCCACCTTATGAAGAGTATGGGTATTGATCTAAATATGTAAGAAGACAGAGCAACCTTGGATGTGCATATTTTCTGGGTAAGCTCCATAGTTGTAATGTAATACTCGTGGCTGGCTTCTTACTTCCTAAGATCCCATTTTTTTTGGGGTCATGTGGCTTCTCTTGGGGGGAAAAGAAGGGTAGCCATCGTACTTATGTCTTAAAAGATCCTTCAATGGCTATGGAAAGCGACTTGCATGCCGTAATGCTATGTTGGTCTAGTTAATGCTTCCTCTCGATCTTTTACATCTAGTGTTTGATCGGTTCAAACACGTCCAGCTTGACAAAAGACTTTTATTTGGTAATCCAAACACCATTGCTTATGTAAAAAAAAATATGATTTTTACCGTCACGTCGTCAAAACACCCAACTAGAGAAACTCTTCTGGGGAGGGAAGGCGGGGCTGGGCTGCTGCGACGCTTGCTACGCCTTTGTCCCGTCTAGCCCAGTGCCCGGAGACTCATAGTGCTTCTGGTCATCTCGCCGCCAACCTAAGGCAAGAATTGGTGGCAAGGTATCCCCCTCACGGCCATGACTCGGCAAGGGGTGGTGTACCTCGCCAAGATCATGGCGCTTGTGACCGCCCTTTCCTGAGCACGGCGAGAGTCCCAACAAGGGTCTAACGACCGTTGCCGATGGTTTTGCGATGGCCGATATGCCCTCTCTTGTCTTTCTTTCTCTCTCCCTTAATCCCCCCCCCTAGAGTTCTTTTTCTCTGGGTTCTTTTATCTTTCCCCGGAAATTATTCATTTCGCGTCATCATTTTGAATCCAGTTCGCATCGGGGTCGTCATTCCTAATTTTATTTTCAAGGACCTATACGAATCGAAAGGCCGGCCACAGTTTAGGTTCTCGATTGGCTAAAATAAGTTCAAGGAGTTGAATAACATTCGAAAAAGGTCTACGTGGAACTATCGGAACCGTAGATGGGGCCTTACATGCTCTATCATTTTCACTTATCCGAACTCCTATGATTCCAATCCATGTAGATTACATAACTACCATCTAATCACATGCCCGGTCGTGCGTCTGAAACCATGGCAATGTTAGGACTCAAGATTGGTCATTTGTGCGCATGGTAACACTTATGGAGTAGAATTTCTACTTTATAAGCACTTTGAGAGTAGAAATCCGTTTGTTAATGTAATTTTAGTTTTATACTTCTAGAGTACTTTTTCATTTCTGGAGCAGAAATGCGTTTAATAAAATGACTTCAAATTTTTGTTACAAAAGTGCTTTTTTTCTCCGTAAGTTGTTTTGGCCCAAAAAACAGAAGTAATTTTTTTTTATTTCACTACTTCTAGCCAATGGAGTCCTAAATCTTTTTGCATTTGTGTTAATTCAGTCCATTTGGCCAACCGACGCTAATGTGGTGCGCCGATCAGCCAAAATAATAATATTTTAATATTTTTGAAAATTTTCATTTTTAATTTTCCTTCTTACTTAGAAGTGTGGTTGACGAGGGTTGCCGAAACTCGCCAGTCATTAGGCAAGCACTGTGAAGCCCTTGTCAATTGCTAGCAAGGGTCTCAGCCCTCACCCGGCTTCACCCAAGCGTGTGAGGCAGCCTCGCTAGTCACGAGTGAAGGTGGCCTCATAATCGGCTTCACCTGTGGTCGACGAGTCACGGGCGAGGCCATGGCGAGGCTCGCGATGCGTTGTCGGAGCTCGCGATGGGGCGTGAGGCTAGCCTTGCAATGGCCTCGCCGATCAAGAGTGAAGTCAACCATGGCCTTGTTTGCCACGGGTGAAGACGGCCTCACCCGCGGTAGGCAACACCATTGCGAGATTGCTTTGTGCGCTTGAGCAAGGCCGGGCGAGCTCCAGTGACCCTCGTCAACAGCTTGTCAGCCATACTTCTTGTTGTGCAGTCTTTATTTTACCTTTTGTAACGAGATGTTGTATTGTATGATTTGTATTATGTGTAATTGAGGATTTGGTACTAGGTTTTCTTGTAATGTGATGTATTTTTTTAATTTTGCCTTGAATATCATGCATTGTAGGTTAAAATAAATAATTTTTTGCAAAAGTGTTTGGATTAGCTTTGTTGCGGAAATAGAATTGACACGCCGTTATCAAACGTATTTCTCTTCTAGAAACAAAAATTTTCTACTAGTTCATCAAATGCATTTCTCCTCAAAAAATCTACTTCTGGAGTAGAAGTATTGCCATTTGTGCCCTTACAAGTTCAAGGACCTTTGGTTCTTCCTTTTCTGGGTTTTGAGTAGCTTTCAAGGACATTGATTAGTGCCATTGTTTTGTGATGAATGTACCAAACTTGTAGGCATTTGGCACTTCTGTCACGCCCCGAACCCTCGAGCACGCGACCATCTCTTTCACTTGTCCATTGGTCAATAAAATTTTTGACGTCCTAAGACGCGTCGACGAATCATTCATTTTATCTTTTAATTAGCGCATGCGGAAACATAAATAACCCATGATAGTGGGGATAGTAGGAAAAACAGCGTCACCAATAACATAACAAACAGCATTATCAAAATACACCTTTTTATTTATCAACATGTTAACCTTAGAAAGTCTATATTTACAAGCCCTTACACTTGGGCCACTTCCTACCGGACCGACAAAAAGAGGTACCGGGGTCGGGGTTAACCTATCTTCTCTACACAAAGGTACCTTGAACCGTACTCGTCGGCCTTCCGTTCTATGGACCTGAAAAATGGTTAACAACAACTAATGAGATAAAATCTTAGTAAGTTAATCGCCTAAACCTCGGGTAGTACACCAATTCACTCAGAGCATCCCTAAGCATGCCGTCTAGAACAGATTCAAGCAATTCACTCATAGAGTAAATAACAATTCACAGGCACTCCTACCTTGCCTTGGTACATGCACACGCCCTACAGGTTATCAGTTATAATCACATTCTAAAACGAAGCAGCAGCCACGGCAGGTGATCACATACAATCTCATTTCTTCTTTTTATTTAATCATTGCACCCATAAAACGTTCTCTTGCTGTAACTTGTCGTCACAACCCGCGTAAAGTTCACATCTTAGGTGTGCGACGTCGCCATAACCCGCGTAAGGTTCATGCCTCAGGTGTGCGACAGTTGGCCTTGTCAGGCTCAACTATACCCCGCGTCAACATGCATCAGGGTAGCCCGCGTAAAACGCCTCAGGCTCAATTATTAACCTCGCGTAAATACGCCTCAGAGTTGATTTTACCAAACAATCATGGTAATACCACATTTTCTGCACTCATGCCACAATCATGCTTACACATCAATTAATGCCATTTTCACGATAAAATTCGTACGTGATCATATCGATGTGCTTTTTATGCCAAACTTTGCATGCCTCCCATTTCAAGCCTAGTGGATTATTCGATCACATAAAATTCAGCATTCGAGCATATCGCCACATCAATTACCAATACCACATTAAAAGTATATTATTTTCTACTAAAATATTTTTAGGCACATGGAAAGTAAATTTTACGGCCAATCTCATTATAAACATGTCCAGCATAATCAGCACAAAATTCTAACCATTAACTCAACTCAGGTTAATTAACCCAACCATGGTTAATTAATCTAACCATGGTTAATTAACCCAACCGTGGTTAACTAATCTAACCACAGTTAACCGAACTAACTATAGTTAGCAAAACTAACCCTAGTTAGCTCAACTAACCATAATTAACCAAACTAAGCCTCATTAACCCATCTAAACTAACTCTAAGCGTAATTAACAATCTAATCAAGGATTAGGGAGTTAACTCACCGTTTAACGGCGAGACTACCACGGCGACGACGGCGACGACGGCGTGAAGACGGTGATGGTGGCGGTTTGCTTGGTGGCCGGTGGCAAGGTGGGCGGCAAGAAGGCGGTTCACGGTGATGGATGGCATGGCGCGGTGGTGACGGCACGGCAGCGCGACGCAGCTCACGGTGGTTCGGTGACGGCTTGGTGGTGGCTCAGCGATGGCTCGGCAGTGGCTTGTGGGCAGCAAAGGGGGCGGCGGTGAGGTGGTGTGGTGGTGGCCGAAACTTCAAGGACAAAAGGAAGAGAACAAGCTTGCAAGAAGGAAAATGAAAAATGAAGAGTGAAAAGGAGAGAGAGAGTGGTCTTGCAACATTCATTAAACCAAGGTTGTAATAATGCAACTTTTTTCCCAAAATATCTCATTTGTTGTCTTGAATTTTTCAAGACAACATCCAAGCCAATTAATTGAGAAAAGGATGGAAAGCAATGGAAAGAGAGAGAGAGAGAAGATAGGTTTGGTCGAGAGGAGGGGGGAAGTAGAAAAGCAAGACAATTCCTTAATTAGTTTGTCTTAGGTCAATAAATGTAACTTTCCAAAAACATTATCTTGTCTTGAGCTTCTTGCAAATTAAGATGTCTTGACTTAAAGAGAGTAATTAAGACAAGATAAGATAAGATAAGACAAGGGGGAGGGGGGCCTCATTTTCGGCCACCAAGGAGGAAGAAGGAAGATTGCAAGACAAATGCTTCGATTAGCTTTGTCTTGAATCATTAAATGTAATCTTCTAAAAATTTCACTTTCAAGAAGGGCAAAAAGGTAATTTCCACCCTTGACACTATTCGTACGGGCCAACACTATGTACGTGGGCCTTGTACTATTTACGTGGGCTTGGCTCGAATTTTTACAGGCCCAACGGGCTTAAGATTCAATGGGTTCTTCATTTTGGGCCAAAATGGGCCAACGGGGGCAAAATGGTAATTTTT
>BCNH02000001.1:1553833-1582719 GCA_001662345.2 Metrosideros polymorpha var. glaberrima | reverse complement strand
GGGTTTGGTTCAGTGAATGGCAAAGTCAAGTGGGGATTGCAAATTGATACGAAAGTTGCTTGTTTTGGAATACAATTCACGTCTCGGTCTGCCCCCCAACACAAGGTTCTTCTCCCCTAGACTCTCTCTCTCTCTTGTCTTGTCCCCACCCCCCCTTTTTCTCTCTCTAGAATCTTGTACGCATTTTTTTTTTCTTTGTTTAAGATCATATCGCCTAAATTCGTAAATTTTTTAACATTAAATATGTAACTTTTGTTTCTATCATAAGCCGATGAATTGAGTTTTTTTTTTTTGTTAAGTTATATATATATTTTTTCTTTTTTTTATTTACATTTTTTCCTTCTTCTTTTTTTTCTTCCTTCTCTCCCAAACAACTCCTCCTCGTTCGTGCGTCACCAACGTCACCATCACCAATCGGTGATGTCCCTCGTCTCTCGCCAGCCATTGCATATTGCGGTTTCTAGCGACTTAGATCGAATGTTGCTAAAGACTGGTCGACCTTCGAGGTGCAATAAATTTGCAGATGCTCACCATCACACCTCGATTTTTTCACACACATATATTTGGGATTATGATTGATTGGATATGCGTGTGACTTTTTTTTTTAATTTTCATGATTTTTTGTAAAATTGTGTAAAACAGGGAATGTAGCTCAATTTGGACCATTTTATTTTATTGTTGTTGTGTCGAATATTTAGAAGCGGTAAATTTAAGATGTAGGTAAATCTCCTAAATTTGGAGGATTTGTAACCTTGATACCAACTTGATTAGCTTGGGAAGAACTCTATTAAAAAATTGCTTATGGCAAAAAACAAAAAACCACTTGCACTAAATTATTAGAATACATTGAGAAAATGTGAAAGGGTTGAATTCAATGTGTTAATAATTGTCCTGGGTAGGTGGCCCATACTTGCAGTATATAATGTCTTACTTATATGTACTTACATGTAGTTTACCCCTACTACTTTTCCAGGACTTATAATCACATGAAAGAAAAGAAAAATTTAACCTAATCTAGAAGCATAGGTCTTTGTAGGTGATTACACGATTTTACGAGCCAAATGTCGAAAAGAGAGAGAGAGGATAAACATGATTTTTCACTTTAGGGATGAGAATGCTCACCACCGTAAAATTTTTCATCCATGCAAGTTGGCGAAATCGCTTGTAATTATCGATTTGAACCACAAATTTTAACATTTTTGGGTTGTTCCATTCCCGTGAATTTCTTGGCAATTGGAATGATTATGAGCGTTTCTTTATCCTTAGATTTGCAACTCAAAATTTTGCAGAAGAAGATCCGACAGAGAACGTTAGAAAGGAGGGTCAAATCATGAGAAGTGCGGTGGCCAAGAAGAGACAGGAAGAGGTGGAGGTGGAGGTGGAGGTGGATTGATGAAACGATAACATATTTTGAAAATGACAAGCATCCCATCTTTGGTGGGAGAAGAACAAGGGCATTATTGATTTAAAATAAAAATAAAAAAGAGGAGGAAAAAAATTCCCAAAATCATCTCGAAGCGGCACCGTTTCCTAAAGTTTCTCCCCAAATTTGAATTTTGTTTCGAAATATCCTATAAATCTGATTAATTTGATCCAATAAACCCATGAAGTGACGTTGATTTGTTAAAGTTTATCCAAAACTTGACTTTGTTTTAAAATATACACTTGAACTTGATCACTTCGACTCATCGCCTCCTTTAAGCTCATCGGCATAGAAGAGCAGTGACCGGCTAATGAGCATGTGCATGTTTCGCGCCCTTTCCAAAGGCATTTTAGTTCGGAAAAAAAATAAAAAAATATACACATCTCTCTTGTGCCATGCACATGCACATATAAAAACGTTTACGAAAATGCCAAATTTGACCTGCATATATAGATCATAATGAAAAGGACTAGGGTTTCTCAAGCATAGATCGGAATATTGGAGATGGGTGATCACCGCCGATGCAAGAGGGGAGAGCTGTAATGAGAATGCCGTGCCGTGGATTGAATTGAATTTTAGTTAAGTGCTTTCTGCGTGCGAGAAATACGGGGTAAAGTCAATTGAGAATTATTTATTTCCAGTTTTTTTTAGGATTACGATAATTCTTGGACCAAAAGGTGCGAAACGAGCACGTGACAAGCACATGCTCGTTGGCCGGGCCATTATTTTCACCTGTAATGAATATATGGGTTATTGGGTCAAAAGTGATCAGCTCAAGGGGATGATTGGGTCAAGATGATCAAATTCAGATGATAATTTAGAATAAAATCAAAATCAGAGTAAGATTTTGAAAACGGATGCCGCTTAAGGGGAATTCCAAATCCCTAAAGAGGACGTGCAGCACCGCTTGGATCGTGACGAACAAGACATCAACCCGACACAAAGCAATAAGCATCATTGTGCATCGGATACTTTTCTTCTGTCATTGAATGCATGAGATACCTTACTTGTGTTCATTCGCGAAATGGTTGATTCACAATGCTTTTTGCCTTACTGGGTTTTTGAGTAGATATTGCCTTCTAACAAACAAGTAAGCAACCATCTTAACCTGTATATAAACACTCCACTCTATTCCTCCTATGCATGTTGTTGTCCCCTAAATCATGTTAGAGAGCAACGATAAAATTTAAACTAAGCAAAAAAATATGGCATTCAGCTCCATTTTAGACCTGTGGAACAAATGCAACATTCGAGGCTTTATCGTAACGAGTCTATCACTTTAGGTTTTTCTCATTCTTTTTGCATCCATTAGAAAGAGAACAATGGGTAAAGTACAGCAAAAGTGTTAAAACTTGTGTACAATATTCACTTTAGTGCAAAAACTTTTTTTGGGATAATTTAAGTACCAACTTTTTTGGAAAAATGATTACTTAAGTACCAACTCTAGCGAAAAGCTAACGTGGCAACTGAAAATCCTACGTGATCCCCCCCTTTTTTTTATTTATTAATATCCGAAGCTGATGTGATTCGTCGACGCTGATGTGGCAATTTTAAAACATTTTTTGAATAATATTCTGATGAAGAAGAACCAAAGCTTCCAAAGACTATTGTGGTGAAGCATGCTTACTCCTTCTTTCGAATCTTTAAGGTCATCATTGGCGATCTCATGTTCACACAAGGACAACGGGAAATGAGCCGCAAATATTTCCGCAAAGTTTCTTTGGTGGATGCGTTGAGGGTGATATCGGTCGAACTCCATTTCATTTACAATGTGCTCCATACAAAAGCATTGGTAATACATTCCAAGCGGAGCAACATTTTTTGCTTCATAGCCTTCACCGGCGTTGTTATGGCTTTCGTCGTATTCAATGGCTTTGAGAAGCATTGGCTCCCTGAACTTGATGTGGAAATTACTTATACCCTTCCTTTCTGAGGGGTTGCTCTTGATGTCATAGCTCTGCTTATGCTTGCTTTTTTAATATTGGACTATTGCCGGAAACAAGCGAGATTCATTTCTCCATAAGCTGTCATCTGCTACGTATAACTTGAGGAAGCCTCGATTCGCCACATATGCAGTAGAGCCTAACACTAATGTTACTTATGCAGTCTTAGATACACCATTTATATTTCGAAGGTGGTCAAAATCCATCTTTGCGTGCAACCTTTTCTCCATATTCTTGAAGGAGAGTCCGAGAAAGATGGATAAGCGTGATCGCCGTTGGGGCACCATCGCTCTTTCTATTATCTACAGTTTTAGATTCCGTATGGCTGAGAAGATCATCTCTTGTTTCCATCAAGCTGATGAGACAATCGCCGAAGGCTGTGGTATGAGGACAAGGAAATTATGAAGAAAAGGGAATTCAGCAAGAACCTCTCCAACTACATGTTATATCTTTTATTTAATCGGCCTAATGTGGCGTCTGTTGTGGCGGGCATTGCCCAAATTGCATCAGCGAAGACATTGCTCAAGCTACAGCACTACTTCGATCATGCGCCCAAGGATGTGGAGGAGCTATGCAAGAGAGTGTTCAAGGTTAATTTCACAGATGAAGAATCCCCGCTCCATGATGGGATCGATTTGGCAAAAGCGATGGGAAGGCTCGGGGAAATGAAGTGGGAGGTGATGAGCGGAGCGTGGGTAGAGATGCTGTCATATGCTGCGGTTCATATTAAGGGAGAAGCACATGTGCAGGTGCTGAGTAAAGGTTGAGAGCTTCTTCCCTTTGTTTGGCTGTTGATGGCTCATTTCGGTCGTTTCTACAAATCTGAACGAGGCACGTGTTTTGAGCGACGACATTCGTCTAGATCACATCGGTAAATGGATAATCTCGTAATTCGCAAACCTTCCCTAGCGAACCGACGATTCGGTACGACACTATCGATTCAATCAATTTATATTTCTTGCACGTTTACATATAAAACAATGTGAACTTTTGTTGTATTTTGTTATGGAAGCTGTATTTCGATTGCTGTGGAACGATGAGCACAAGATTTAGTACTACATGCAATCTTATATCTGTGATTTGTGTTCAATATGCAATCCCTGTGCTAATGAAAGAATGGACGAAACGACCCTTGGCGGCCTCGGCAATGGCTTGGATCCAAGAATCAAAAGCCGTGTTTCGGCCAATTTGGGAAGTGCTGCCGGCGGATTTGATTTTGTCTTAAAATATCGAGACTTGTTCTTAGTCCAAAATAGCCCATGAACTCGATCACTCTGACCGAGTGACACTCCCGAGCTCATCTCCTTCGAACACGATGGCCGTCCAATGGGCACGAGCTTGTTTCGCGCCTCTTCCAGAAGCATTTTGGTTCATAAAATAAAGCACGTTTCACCCGGCTGAAAGCTTTCTCTACGTGCGAGAAATACGGGGCAAAGTCAATTGAAGGTTTTTTTTTTTTTTTTAATCTCAGTATTTTGGGGTTTTGGTGGTTCTTTAATTAAAAAGGCCCCTAGGAAAGGTACGAAAAGCGTACGTGACGAGCATACGATCGTCGGCCAGCCATTATTTTCACCGGCGATGAACTCACAGAATATTGGGTCGTTATCAAACTCAGAGATTTATTAGATCAAAATGATCCGAGTTCGGGTAAATATTTTTGGAATAAAATTCCAATCCTTAAGAACGCTTGGATTATTTATCAATGATTTGATTTAACAATGCCTTTTTCTTTTTCCTTTTCTTTTGCAATCTTGACCCGACCCGTTGAGTGAATCCGAACCCACATGGCAATCTACTTAACTGGAGTTGCTTCTGCGAGACTCAAGAACAAGAATCTGGTGCCCCACCAATAGTCATTTCTCCTGAAGAAACGCTCTACGTTTCGGGACCAATTTGGAATTTACAAACTACCCATTTCTTTTATAATGATGGTCTTAATGAATATGGAAAAAGGAAATTTGCAGTATTCAATGAACTTAGCTTTTGCGTGTCATGATTAATTTGTATGGGACAGGTGGAAGAATATAAAAAGGCAAAATTGAAAAAAAAAAAAAAAAGGAAGAGAAAAGAAGTAGCAAAACTCCTCGGACAAAGCTATCTTTTGCTGATTAAATTTTTAATGCAACTAGTCTAAGGTTTGAAGTTTGAACACTTGCAACTTTTTCTTGATGATGCATACGTGCTTTGACTCGCTAGCAAAAGATGTTCTGAGAGTATCTGAAATCCACTTCTTAGCAATAGAACTTCAATTCCCTTCTTACAAGCAAGATAATAGTACTCCTTACTGTTTTGCTTACCGCTACATTTTTGCCGATCCTCGCATTCTTATCCACAATAGCTCTCCTTATGTGTGTATTTTCCCCGATGCCGATCGGTATGCTCGTGCATTTCCCGTCCACAGAATTCCGTGGAACTTCCATCTGTCATGTCGAGGTAGTTACATCATCATCATCATTATTAGTATGACAATTACTGGTGAAATCACAGTTTGATGTCGAACAAAAGTTAAGAAAGCAAGTATTTGTACCGGTCTCCTGGGAACTAATTAGATGTTACTTAAGAATGCTGGTCATTTCATTGCATAAGATTCAACCAAACTGAATGGTTCAAATAAATTCTCACAAAGACATGGTGGTTAGAACTTCGCGTATTCACTATACATGTGGAAATTCGACAACTCAAAGCACGGATGTGTCTTACTTCATACATGTCGGACCCCATGATAATTGAGTCCTCGATTATGGCCCCATCTTCAATCCTTGTCCTCATACCAACGACAGCTCCTGTAATTTTGCATCTCTACTCTTGCACATATAACAGAAGTAAAATTCCAAAATGAGTGAGCTGCATAAAGGGGCTAACTTTAAATTCCTGATACAATCGAAGAAGATATCGTAATCAGCTGCAGCATTACAGACTCATGATGCATTTTTTTCACTGAAGGACTTCGGATTTTGGCAATCTATGTCAGGGCAAGGATCAGGAGAAACTTTTGTATCATTTTGTTCCGAGAAAGAAAGGAGATCGACTTCTTACATTGAGTATGCATCCGTCTCCAATAACACTGTCTGCGATTACTGAATCTGTCACGACGCTCGGAGGCAGACACCGAGGCAAAGTGTACACGGGAGAGTCCCTTTTGAAGAAACTGTAAGATAGAAGCTGTGACTTGTTCGACTGTCGGAGACAAAAACTTAAGGAGGAAGCCGAAAATTCTATGGGCAATGTGACTCTTACTTGTATCCCCTGTTGCATTTCTTTGTGCTCTCCATATTTGCTCGGTAAAATGCTCTGATGCTTCTCATGTCCTCCCAATATCCATCGAATGGATATGCCAGAACCTGATAATTTCTCAGAGAAATGCAAACTCTCTTAAATGCAGCGAAAAGAGAGACCGACAAAATCGAGATTTTCAAATGAAACAATATGTGAAACCCGGCATGACCTTCATTCCAGTGGATATCGCGCCTTGTATTACTTCACTGGAAAAGTTGTTTGCGTCAGGGAAACTCTCGTTTAGAAGCTTTATCATGACATCTCTGTTGATGAGATATATTCCCATGCTTGAGAACCAATGGTAATCAAATTTGCTTTGACATTTGGGATTTCCAGTTGACTTGTCTTTGAGCTCTACCACTCTATTCTCATCATCTATCTTCAAAGAACCGAAACCTGGATCTTGGTCCCAAACAGCGTCCAGGATCGCGATGGTTATATCGGCCTCGCTTCTCCAATGCGACTCCATGAGTTCCCTGTAGTCCATCTGGTAAAGATGGTGGCCTGGAAGGACCAGAAATTCGTTGACTGGATACTCTTCAAGCACCCACAGACATCTCCTCACAGCATCAGCATTCCCCTGAATTTCGAATTAACAGAAAATTCAGCGAAAGATACGAAAAGCCATAACAGCTAAAACAAGTGAAGACTAACAGTTAGAGATGACGGAGGTGTAAAAGTTAAAGAGTTTTTCAGCTTTAGAATCATAGGAAATTAACTAAGATAAGCGATCCAAATTGTAGTACATTCGATCGAATTGTACTTAATTTTTTTTCGATTTTTGTGATTTCGAACCAAAAGCAAAAATAGGAGTACTCTCTAGTCTCCATGTTACATCAGAAACAATGCTTTCAAACAATCAAAATGAGTAAAATAGCGGCAATCACTAGCTGGACCGGTATCTCTTTGCTGTTCCCGTACTATATCCTTAGCGTTCCTCGATGGATAAATACGACATCATAGACTACAACAGGATGTAGCTATGACTAAAAAGAATACACTGCCAGACCTGAAACCAGCGCTGGTCTTCGAGGCTTTGATATGCGGCGATCACTTCAACGAAGCCTTCCTTGCCGAGGCCAGCCCCGGAATAAGCCCTCAAGAGGTGCGAGTTCAGGGACATGGAATTGAATTGGGTGAGAGCATATATTTTGCTTATGCCGCTGTCGATGCAGTTGCTCACTACTGCATCAATAAGCCTGTAATTGGCCGCTATCGGTATCGCCCCTTCTGATATCCTCTTTGTCAACGGATACAGTCTTGATTCCAAGCCATCCCCGAATATTATTGCCGCAACACTCTAACCACAAGTAGACATGTTGATTTAGAGTATGATTCGCAAGAAAGTTATTCCGCATTTTCATTTTCAGGGAAAAGTTTTCAACAACCGTGTTCCATTTCCAATCTCCCACCTTTACTGAATGAAGATGGTACATTGTTCATACGCTTTCTCTGCTTTACAGAAAAATCAAAGAGGCCGTCGGAACACATTCCTATAGTTCTTTTTGCTGTATATAGAAACAGAAAACCCCAGGAAAAACAGAGCCAAAACAGGGCTTCCATCAAAATCTTAGCAATGAAATGTGACCTGATTTATTGGAGGAAATTGAGAGATGGACTGTTGATGACACTGTGAATTGGCGCAATGAATCTTCTGCGACCATCTATGGCGAACGCAAGGCGGACTTGTACCAAGCAGCATCTTCCACTGCCGAGATGCAAAACTGGATTGAGGATGCTGCATGATAATCACCATTGTGGCTATTGGGATATTGGCGAAGAACGTAAACAGTCGATGGACTAAATTTGTCGTTAATCATCTAAGTCTTGTAATCTTTGTATTTGAGAAAACACGATTAGTTCGATAATACTAAGCCGGCACGGTTTAACATATTTTCTCAACCGTCTTTCTCCTCACACCCAACAGAAAGAATATGTGAAATCCTACCCAAGGAATAAAGATGAAAGAAACCAAAGAGGATTGGATTCCAAGCAAGACATTTCCTCATCTCTCTCCAAGGACAAGACATGCCATGCCATTACTCCACTTCCTCTTCACGCTTCACTGCATTTACTAGGAATAAACATTACCAAAGTGGACATCGAAATAGACAATAGATTAATATAAAAAGTGGCAAAGTGCAGCTTCCCAATCTAATACTCTGTTGAGAGCCTGAGACACTCAGCGGTGTCACTGCTATCAGCAGTGCCATGGCCATGCAAAAGCAAAGATCCTTCCTCAGATAGGTGGTCATGAAGTAGAAGAAACCTCAATATTCTCTCATTTCTTCCCCCTATCATACTTACAAATACAAGCAAAAATGGGATTTTTTTAACGTCTCGGTGATACCATATTCATGTAACATGTGATATAACCAGTGTGTGATATACTTATGCAGCATTAGAAAGTCCATGCCCTAAATATGCAACTTGATCCGAATCTCTAGCTTTCTTTTCTATTTTCACTAAATTTTTAAATCACAAGAAATCAGTCGGACTCGACCATGTAGGTAAAATTACAGAAATCATCAACCCTTTTCTTTTTCAACTACATTTTACACATCTATCTTTCAAAATCTTACTCTTTTCAGAATCTTGAATCAGTCAAAAATTGAGCCCCGGTAAGCTTTCGTAAAACTCTCTTCCAAGTGCCAAATAGCTTGCTTAGGCTATGATCCCGTTAGAATATTGAAATGTTAAATAATGTTTGTCGTCTAACAGTTTTAACTTTTTAGATTAGTTGGTAGTGATTTCGCAAAATCCCATATGATAAATCTTAGAATAGTTAGCAATGATCCTACCGAATCTCACGGATCAAACCTCTTATGCATTTTCAATTTTATTTGATATGTGACGTCAAAGTAGGACGCTGATTGTATGCTTTTGATATAAAATCAAAGCAAGATAGAAATAAAACGTGATTTCAAAAGTTTAAAACCACCCCCAGAACTTCACCTTAAATTACACTCTAGTACCCTCTACTTTCAAAATTTACATTTTCTATCCCCCAACTACTGCTTTAATTTTTATTAATATTTTTCTTATCGCGTTAAACTTGTCCATCATTTTCAATTTGGCCCGCCTGCAACAGACGCTCCAAACTCATTCAAGCTTCAATCGCAATGCTCTCCTGGTCATTTCCTTCTTCTTCCTTCGCTTTTCCAGGGCTTGCGTAGTTCCGTGGAATTCGAGAGCGAGGGCCGAAGAAGAGCGGAGAGATGAGCGATGCGAAATCTGGAGTGGTGGATGTCCCGGCGGCGAGCGAGCCGAAGGGCGGATCGGACGCCGCCAGGATCTCCGAGGTGAAGGCGTGGCTGGCCTCCCAGTTCGAGGCCGCCGGCAAGGAAGTCCCCGATTTCGAGTACAATTCTCGGAGCGTCGCGCATTTGTACAACCTCGCCGCCGTCTCCCAGGCCAAGACGCAGGCCGCCAACATCGTCGCCTCCGATTTCCGCCAGAAAGCCGCCGAGTACCGCTCGCAAGGTCAGTCCAGTTAACTTCTAGATGGTAGCGACGCTCGCATACTTTGCGAGATTGGGAAGTGATGTGAAGCTGTGAAGAACTTCAATCGGTGGTTTTCTCTAGTTGTTCTTGGATGTCGATTCATCTGAATCGGTTTGAAATGGTTTTTTCTCCGATTTTTAGGAACTGTGTGATAGCAATGATTGTTCTATAGGGATAATACTTCAGATGGGTTTTAATTGAGGCATAGTATTAGAATTTTTTTGAGTGGTTTGGTCATTTTTTGAAGTTTTGTGGATGCAGCTGCCAGGATCAGAGAGATACTGGAAAGTGCAGGGTTGGCGCAAGAGAGTTTGGCTTCAAACCTCGTGGCCTCTGCTCAAGCACTGGCCAATGTTGCCAATTTGTTGAATATTAGGGATACTGAACTGAGTAGGTGAGAGGGCTGCGTGTATTAGTTTCGTTATCTTTGAATGTTGTCCTTTTCCGTTTTGTATGATTTATATGTGGAAATTTGCAGCTTTCTTGTGGCAATGGGGGACATTTCTTTGAGAAAGTCTAGCGTAGAGGAGAAGAGGGCTAAAGTGGAGAAGGATTCGAAGGTTCTCCTTGATTACACCAGGAAGGCAATAGCAAGATTAACCTATTTGAAAAGGTAAAAGCCAATGTAGAAGTTACCTGTTCTCTATAGGATTTGTGATATGTATGCTGTGGGAAGTTTGTGACTTCATGAGTAGAGGGAGATGCAACAATGTATGCATTTTGGGATGCTGAGTAAATTTTGGCTGAAGGGTCTCTCTCGTTTTTTCATGACGTGTTCCTTTTGTATGTTTTAATTAAAAGTGCATTCTCATGCATTCTTAACAATATCCTGGCAAAATGTCTGGACAGAACACTTGCACAGCTTGAAGACGATGTAGCTCCCTGTGAGGCACAGGTGGAAAATTGGAAAACTAATTTGGCTGTTATGGCTTCAAAGGAACGACAATACACGCAGCAGTATGCCAACTACAAGGTACCATTTTGCTTATTGGCGTGATGAGACTCACAGTGACATTAAGTTTTCAATTTAATAACAAATTTGCATTGTCCTTCTCATTGTATTCAGGTAGCACTTTTAGGTGATTATAAAGTTTTTTTGGAGCTAAATTTTGATATTATCAAGTGTATGCATCTTGAGCTGAACAGGCTCCTATCTAGATGCTACATGAATCCCTAGAAATTCATGTTACAAGATTTTTCCTTCTTTGATCATTTGACGAATTCTATACAGACGGCACTAAATCGGGTAGGATACACCCCGGAGATCAGCCACAGTGTACTGGTGGAGATGGCTGAACACCGAAAGGAATTAGAGAAGAAAACAAAGCCCATTCTTGATACTCTGAGAAGCTACCAAGACTTGCCTCCAGTAATTTTCCCATTTCTTTTGCCTAATATTCACTCGAGCTCAACACTGCAAATGTTTATCACTTCACCTGTAATGAGGTCTATCTTATATTTGAATTATGTTCATCCTTATGAGTTATCTTCTTGCAGGACAAGGCTTTAGCTGCTTTAGCAATCGAGGACAAGAAAAGGCAGTACGCTGCAGCTGAGAAATATCTCGAAGACGTGTTGCATTCAGCTCTTTCAACATCTGAATGACAACGAGTATTGATCTCATGTAAGCATTGCCTCATACATTATGTTTCTTGAGGGGTTAAGCGGAAAAAAGTGATTTGGTTTCTCGTTGTTTGCAACTCATGAAAGATTGAGCTGTGCTACGGGGGTAGCTCTTGGCGGATGAGATAGATTTGTGTCTGTATATGGGTGATGAATTTCTTAATCAAGTTAGTGGAAGAATTTAAACGATGAAGATGTTGATGATTCATCTGGAATTTTGATGATACCCCTGAGTTCAGATGATTAAAATCTCAGGTTAAATGACTTGTTTTATCCAACAATTTCTGCTCAAGCAATCACTCACATTGTGTATACAATCTTATTTGGTAAGATTGTTCAAAGATTGTTCAAACCTTATTCTGTAAATTTAGTAAGATTGTTCAAACCTCATACATATCGAAGGTGGCAAGCTTATTTATTCAGTAAATTTGTATTGTTGAAACCTTATTCTACAATCTTGAGGTTGGAACTGCACCCCAATTCTATCAAAGCAATCATTGTTTATTTTATCAGTGGCTGAGGTCAGACATGAAGGATCTGCATGCGAGAGACCTCCATCACATGCTGCATGGCCGTAGCAGGTTGGACCATCACCTGGAGATGTATTGTAGTAAATGTAACCTTGGTCCGCTGTCCTCTCCACCAAATCATCGAGGACCCATTTTCGATAAAATCCATACTGATCCCATAAGTCAAACTTACCTCCATTGCAGATTTTGGCTACCAACTCCTTATTTGGATCACCCCTCACGACCTTGATGACGAGAAAGATGGCAGATGCTCACCAGAAATGCAGATCTTTGAAGAGCACACAATCTTTGTTCTCTCATCCTCATTTTTCCCCCTCTTCAACTGCCTTTGTTCATTGTTCGAATATGAGCTCATCTGACTTTATAAAGGCTTCAGCCTCTTAGCATTCTCCTCACCTTTGCCATTGTTGGATAAGATCATGATTTCTTTTCCGGCTCTGGTATTTGGCTTGACCCTTTCGTTTGGTTTAGACTAAATTTCCAGCTCTGGTAGTCTATCTAAGATTACAGTCTCTCTTCTCTCTCTAGTTTTTTTTGTAAGGAAGAAGGGAATGTTACAAGAGAAAGAAGGATAATGCATGGAATGTTCTCAAACTAGTGTGCAGCTCTGACATGGCACTTTGCGTCTGTAATCTGATATGTGATGCGGATTAGATTGCCATGACTGTCATCATTTTCTAGTTAATGGCATGTTTGGTAACAATTTTGTTCTCAAAACAGTTTTTGAATAGAAATGATTTTTTTTTAAAATTTTGTTCTTGGGTACAGAGAAGTAGATTTTTTTTTGCTTTCTATTTATGTTTCAAATTTGTTCTTGGGAACAATTTTGTATCAAATCTATTTCCGAGAACAATTCTGTATCAAATAGGTTTTTGTTTTTTTTTTGTTCTCGAAAACAAAAGAATAGGAATCTGAAAAACATGAGTATTACCAAATAGGCCTTAAGTGATCTCGAAAGTTTTTGGGAACTCCCCCTTGCCATTGGTAGGACTCTATTGTATTTTACGACAAGACATTGTAATGTTATGAAACAACTTAAGACTTGTTAGGACGTTTTTGTATTTACTTAGGATGACGCATTGTGTAAAGTCATTTTACATTATCAGATTTTTATGGGAAAAGTACTTAAAAAAAAGTTCCAAACATATTGCACTTGTGCCAAAACGGCTAATTTAGATTGAAATTGCTGATGTGGACGTCGGCTATCCTATGTGGCATAGTCGGTGTTGACATGAACAAATTTTTTCAATTTTTATTTATTTCCTTTTTATTTTTTTTCCTTTTCTTTCTTCATTTCTTCTCTTCTTTTTTTTTCCTTTCGCAGTTGCGGGCAAAGGCGGCCTCGCCCAAACCATCGCGTCCCTCACCACTAGTCTAAAAAAATATATTAAAAATATTCATGTCAACGTCATTCGTGTCATGTCAGGCCGCTAGCGCCCACGTGAGCAATTTCCGACCTAAATTGGTCGGATTGACTTAATTGATAAAATGTAAAAATGTTTAGACCTATTAAAATTGAATTGACACAAATGCAATAGGTTTAGGATATTCTTAATACTTTTCTTGATTTTTTATTCAAGAGGTTTTATTTTTTTATTTTTTATAATTTCATAATAATTTGTACTCAACGATTTATTTCAACCTTAAAATTTGACCCAAGATTTCCATGAGAGCCAAGTCCTTAAATAAGATATAACATATGACAACATCTTACAGTTATATAGGTAAAACTATATTTATATAACCAATATGTTGGTCAACTAATCTTACAAATTTCTTATATTGCAAATCTGAATTTCAATCTTTCTATCATGCAACAACGTTGGACTTTCCTTAAACTTATTTGAATCCTTAAATATTCTTTTTATAAACTTAAAATAAATAAACATACACATATATATGTATATGTATAAAATACTTTTTTTTTCTTTTTTATCAGATGCTGGCGTGCTCTTTCCCTTTGAGTCTTTGGTTTTTTTTTTTTTTTTCAAAGAGTCTTTGTTAGTAACTGATAAAGTAAAATATAAAAACCACAAAATAATCAAAACCCTGAAACACCGCTTAAGCTCGAAGTCGCGTCTCCATCCTAGTCCTTACCGTCTCTTCTCCTCACCGGTAGAGAGAATTCCAAGTTCGCTGCTGCTCTCCGATTGCTACCATCTTTCGCCTCCACTGATGGCGTCTACCCGAGTCGTGCTCCCAACCAGGAACAGTTTGTGTGGAACAGAAACTGCTCCACTCGCTTCTCTATCGCCGAGAGAACGTACACGACGCGGCCTTCTCCTCATTCGCAAACCATGTGCCAGAGTGACCATGTCGGCCTCACCCATCGCTCAGATCGACCTTCAAGTCCGAGCTTCTAAGAAATTAGACATACCCATCATGGTAATAACACTTCGCCCGCGTAGTGTTTGATGAAATGACTTTCCTTTTTTTCGGTGGTGTGAGGCGAATGTGATGGTGTTGTCTTGTTTGAACTGCGAAAAAGTTCTTCCTTTTGCCTGATTCTGCTTGGTGGAGACTACGTTTGGGCGATTGAGAAGTCGCAATTGCTTATTTTTAGCATAGAAATATTTGTAGATTGTGGGTAATGTGTGTTTCCCTCTTTAAGTTACTGAAACTTCTCAATACAATTTTCTATCTTTTCCTCGCCATTTCTTTGGCTTAGTCGATGGATGCATTGTATGTTTGCTGTTGCTGCAGGTGAACAGTTGTTCGGGCAAAATGGGGAAGGCTGTTATGAAAGCAGCCGAATCTGCAGGACTCGATCTTATCCCCATGTCATTTGGCAGTGTTAAAGAGGCTGGAAAAACTGTAGAGGTGTGTGGAAAAGAGATTAAGGTGCACGGTCCTTCAGATAGAGAAAGCGTTCTGGCCTCGGTCTTTTGTGAACACCCGAATATGATTGTGGTCGACTACACTTTGCCTGATGCAGTGAACAGTAAGTAACACATCTTAAGAGATAATAGAAATTCATTTGCCGATAGAGACGTTTGGTTTTTAATAGCTCCATTAAAGTAGGGATGGAAGGATCATTTGATTATTTGGAGCTCCAATACCTTGTGAACATACAAATCTTAACTAGATATGGCACAAGCCAATATGCCACTGTTCATTTGATGAGTCTAATTGAATTCTTATTGCTGAGCATATTCTTGTATTATTAAGGTAATGCTGAGCTGTATTGCAATGTTGGAGTTCCATTTGTCATGGGAACAACTGGAGGGGACAGGGATCGGCTTTACAAAACAGTCAAAGATTCAAATGTATATGCAGTAATTTCCCCACAAATGGGGAAACAGGTGACAGAACCCAGGATCCTTGTTCAGTTTTAGCCATCCCTGTACTTTCTTATTTTTTCCTAATGAATCTCTAGTTTTTGTTAGGTTGTGGCATTTATTGCGGCGATGGAAATTATGGCAGAGCAATTTCCAGGAGCCTTCTCTGGGTATTCTCTAAAGGTGTTCAGTCCTTACTCTTTAGCATCCGCTTTCTCCTGTTCTGCTCCTCACTTTGCTCTCTGTCTTGCGTAGTTCATCCCTTTGACCGGATCCTGTTTAATGATTTTATGGATGTTTAAGTGCACATGTATCTGATGTTAAAATTAGATATTCTCACCAATGTTTTATTAGATACTTTTAAGAATGCTATTGGTTGTAAGATCAACTGTGCATGAAAACAGGAAAAAAAGGATGTAAGAATGGAAGTTTTGTGAGTTTTATCCTATAATTTTTCAATTAGGTATAGTTGATCTCTTTATTTTCTTCATTATATCAACACAAAGATAAATATAAACACAATGATACAAACAACACACTACCTAAATCGCAAAACAGAAAAAAGACAGGGGACAAGTGAGGTTAGAGGTGACTCATTTATGTTGTGCTAAGCCGATGTGGGACTCATGGCAAACTAGGTACTGTTAATCCTTCTGATATAGGTTTGATTCTATCCTGTAAGCTAATCTTTATTTAGTTCCTATCCTTAATTAGGTTTGTTGTATTTTACCTGTTATCATTTAACTCGTCATGTTTCATTTGCTTAGTTATCTAGTTGAGTGATGGTTGAGTACTCCGCTAGTTGTTGTGAAGCGACCCATTAACCAGAATGGGGAATGAGATAGGAGTTCGAGTGCTTGTACACTAAACCACTATTTTCCCTGAAGTTTGACGGAACAAATAAGAGGGAAAAAGATTTTTTGTTAGGTGAGAAATAGGCTTTTTATATCAGTATCTCGGTAAGCATGAGAGCTGGAACCTGTGGCAATTTGAGTCCCTTTGGCTTTTCTGTAGTTACCCTTTTGTTAAAGGCTATCTTTTTGAGCGTTTGGGGGCCATCTTCCATCCTTAAAAGCCATAGTGTGGTTTTATCCCCTCCCTACTTCTCCTCACTTTTTCTTTGCCAGTTTGAATGGGTGCATGTCTATTCTGGTGCTCTGAATTGTGGTGGAAGACTGGATGTTATGCTGCTCTCTTAAGTGCTTGAAATAGCTTGAGAAACAGTATTCGTTGTTGCTGTGGTTTGGTCTGGTGGTTTGCATTGATTGATGAACATTTACTCGAGTGCAATGAATTTGGGTTAATTAGTAGTATTGCAACACACTGCTGATTTACTCTTGACCTAATGATGCTGAATTTATATTGTAGACATAGTATAGTAAGTTATTACTATTTTCAGTTCACATTTGGATGTGTTGATGGAGGAACTGATGAATTTGTTTAAAGTATAGGTGATGGAGTCCCATCAATTAAGCAAATTGGACACATCTGGAACAGCAAAGGCAGTAATTTCTTGCTTCAAGAAGTTGGGAGTGTGTTTTGACATGGATCAGGTGGGTGAAATTATGTTCTTGATTTTCACTCAATCTATTGGAAAATTCTTGTTATTTTCCTTTTATTTTTCCTAAAGAAGGCACGTTGAGGAGCATATACATATTTGTTGCGAGTTCAGATCATTTATTTGTGTTTATATAGATTGAATTGTTAGTAAGGAGGCTGTAAATTAGTTCTTGACCAAACACATGATTTGGTTTTAGTTTGTTCTTTAAATCTTGATGAAGCTTTGTTTTTATGTACTTAATGCAAGAGCTAAGAGGTCTTTGGGTTCGATTCTTATACCATTGGCTACTTGCCTATGAGTGAATGGCACAGTAGACGATAAACTGTAACAATAATCTTGGTAATTGCTGGTTTCTTTTATTAAGATTATTATCAGTACCACAATTAAAAATATCTCACACTTATTTGTGCTTTTGCTTTGGAATACCATCAGATCCAGATGATCCGTGATCCTCAACAACAAATGGAGATGGTGGGAGTTCCAGAAGAGTACTTGTTTGGTCACGCTTTCCATTTGTATCATCTGTCATCGCCCGATGAAACGTATTTATGTTTTATTTTTAATAACTCCACCTTCTTATTTCATATGATTTTCTAGAGATGAGCATTACAATATATTCTTCTCCTCTTTACAGAGTCTCTTTCGAGTTTCAGCACAACGTTTGTGGTAGATCAATATACGCGGAGGGCACAGTTGATGCTGTCTTGTTTTTAGCCAAGAAGGTGATAATTCTTCCAACAGAACCCACTTTAGTTTGGAATTGATTTTTTTTCCTGGATGTACAAGTGCAAGTGTACACTAATCAAAACTTGCCTTAATGATATTCAAAGGTTCTTTTCCTTTACTTGCCAAAAATGAGACCAAGTCATTACAAAATGGCAAGCTTTGAAGTGACACCAGCTTGCCCCTCCTATAAATACTTATATAATCAGATTCACATAATGTCTTAATGCAATGTACAATATCTTAGTTCTGAATGAGGAACTGCGTTCTTTGTATCTAATTAAAGTCAACTGTTTGGAGTTGCAGATAATTATTGTCCCTATAGATCCCATGCCATTGCCAATGTACTCCCTGATTGTGGTTTGTAAATGTGTTGTCTTTTTGCAGATCCATCAGAAGGCAGACAAGCGTATATACAATATGATTGATGTATTGCGTGAGGGTAGCATGCGTTGATACTAGTTTCATGCTGAGGTTTCTTGTGCGGCGTTTATCTTTCAGGTCAGCTGTATTGTCTTAGTTCTGTGTTGTAGTCTCAACTCTTCTTTTTCTTCTCATTATTATAATAATTATTACTACTTGTTTGGCATATGTTGTACCTCCAATTCAGGACTCTGGATTTGAGATCTTTTTATACTCATCGTTGCTTCACATGGTAATAGAGTAAAGAAAATTGCAAGACTTGTTCTGGAGATGGATCATTAAGCTTGAGCAGCTGCAGCTTTTCTTTGAGATGTATAGGATTTTGATTATTTGGGATGCAAAGCATGCATCTTAAAATCAGTGGATGCAAAGTAGAACGGTTTTGTAATTTTCCCGGCAACTACTGTACATTTCGAGGTCGCGACTTGGAAGTCATATGGAAGTGTCCTGGTTTTCTTATTCTTGCTTGAAAACTGATGTCCATAGGTGAACAACAAGGTATAAAGGGAGCTTGACGAAGCTTCCTGTTGAAAAGTGTTTACAGAGCGAGCCCATTGCTACTATTGAAAAGTGTTTGATTCTCGACGAATAAGATGAAAGGTAATACAAGAAAGGGAATACAAGGACGTTGTCAATTACAAATTAGATTGTCTAAGCAAAAGAAAGGTCGATCCATCTCGTAACAAAATTGAAATTTATCACGCGAACTCCTTTGAAGTTTTGAGATCTAATCTCATTTATATTGCCAGAGCTGCCCCTTTGCAAATTGGACATTCTCTCACCGCGAGCCATTTCGCAATGCAGTGGCAGCAAAAGCTATGGCCACAATCCTACATTCCGAGCCAATCTTGATCAAGATAGACGATAGTATAGTTATTTGTAGATATATTCAAAGTAGCCAAGATTTTTCTAAATAATTATGCAGGGACGAAAAATTTCACCATTCTTCTTTAATCTCCATGTTCTTACATAATGAAGCGGCTCTTATCAGTCAAATACAATATGTTTTGGACCTTGAATTCCATCATTTAGGCGAGCTTCGGGGCACTTCTCTATTTTTATGTCCTCTTTCATGTTATTTTATGCTTTTTTTTTAATGCTTTACTGCTTAATGTAACTTTTGACTTTTCCTAGTGTTACTTAGAGTTAGCAAGGTACTTCTTTGATCTATTAAATGTATCAGGTAGCTTTTTGTCGTATTTCGTGTGATGTAGAAAAGAGATTTCTCTTTATTGTTGCACCTAACAAGCGTGTGCGTGTTTGTAGATCGATAAATCCGTGTTTACCTATTACTTGCTGCATCACCTAGGATCCCCAAAAAATTACAGCTTAAAATAGATGGCCCTTAGTAATGACAAAGAAAATTATTCAATGTCATTAATAAGAATTTCGACAAAGAAAAGAATTACTCGATGAATAAGATAAAAAATAAAATTTTTTGTGTGTTCATGTGCTATTTTAGCGAAATTATTCCTTGGAGCCGTTAATCGAGTCTCTCCTTATGCCGAATTGAGCAAAACCTAACTTACCATGATGGGGAACTTCTCAATTTGTATATGATTATCTACTGCCGGTATAACTAATATCATTTTTGCCCAATCTAATCACCATACATCCCCTTTTCATTATCAAGATCTCCTATATAGTTTAATTACCATTTTGTGTCTATAAATTAAATTTCCCACCACATATAAAAGGTCTTAATCGCGTTCAATGTGGTCCCGAGTTTATTATTCAATATCTTGAAAAATCGATGGATGGTGCTCGTAACTTAGAAATCGGTTGGCCCTTATTCTAGTTAACATTATATTGTCATTAATTATCATCAAAGTTTATATCTTTTCATTGTCAAAACAGACATGGGAGTATCTCACTTCTTAGGTTTAATAGTTTTCTTCAATACCAAAATATTTGTTATTTTAGTAAACTATTATTAGCGCTAATATCGCGTCATTATTAGTGGCACATGCTATCGTGTTGCTTTCTATTTAGTTCATTAGAGTTAGCCACAAAGAAAGTAGAAATTCGACAATGTTAAAATACATTAAAATCAGTTGAAGCTCAATCAATCTCATCACAAACCATTGCACGAACTACTTCAAAGTTGAAATATGTCTCATTCATAATGTTAAAGCTTTCCGTTTGCAAAGTGGACAAAAGTTCCTCATCATGAGCCAATTCTGAATGCAGCCATAATGAAAAGAATGCCCACAATCCAACTTTCCAAGCTTAGCTTCATCAATGTAGTCATCCTGCAATAATTCCAACAAAATACAAGGCACAATTTAGTAGCATATATGTACACTCACAGTTCAAATTTAGTTAAGACAATTACTTATGGACAACAAAATTCTTCCTCAATTCTATCTTAATATATTCTTGAGTAAATGAAGTGGTTCTCACCAGACAAATACAACAGGATTCGGCTTTGATGCTAGATTCTGCCGAAGTTGAAGTCGAGGGTTGATATTGCTGTGACCTTAGATGCGTGGAAATGGTTTCCTCACTCAATCCTGTGGAAACATCTCCAATCTATTCTTCGAGGTGGAACAATTCCAAATAAGAAAGCATATGAGGAAAACCTTAGTATCTCATAATCATCTGTGCTTAACTAAATTATTTCTTAAGTATCGAAAATATTGCTCGCTCAAGGACTAAGTAAAGTCGCAACTAGATGCCCCTTGATCTTGATCAATGGCTACATTAATGCACATTTGGTTTGGTTTTTAGTCGTTTGAATGCAAAAGACACAATGACACACATCAATGTCATGAAAGGGCTCGAGTATATATATACACGTGAAGATGAATTATAACAATTTCACCCGCGTAAAAGTGCATCGGCTAATGAGTTAAGCGAAGGAGTGGACTACTATCCAAAACAGAAGTATGATTGCAAAAGAAGATTCCATTGTCATATTATTACTCGAAAACATCTATGTCCGCAACAAAACTCATGACGCCAATGCATGAAATGTATGAAGTCATACACAAGCAGCAATTTCTGTTTAGTTGAACTTTATAGTTCATGGTACTATAAATGAGATTAAGCCGAAAAACCTCCCACATTTTGGACTCAACAATATTCTCAATTAGACTGAAGATGTTATTTTCGCTTTTATTACATGTTTTTCTTTAATTTCAATGGTAATAAAGGTTGAAGCAAATTACCTCAAAGTTCAACATCATTTAGGTGGAAATTTAAACTACAGGCGAGAAAGTACGAATCTCCGGTGAGACACAATAAGAGCTAATGACAATTATGACATTACTAGATTGTGGTTAATAATTGCCCAAAAAAAATTCCCATTAAATGTCCACACGACTTTACCTTTTTCTACCGGACACGGAATTTCATATATTATATGAAATTCTTTAAAAGGTATATTTAATTACATATTATCATATGTGGCTTGTAAATTAAAGTTCATATCCAGTATAGAAATGAGAATCACAAGTTTAATACGATGCCATTGTCTTTTGGCATCAAGAGCATGAGGTATATGGAAATGCGTCCCATAATTGGTAGTAAAAATCTGTCCCGATTTAAATCTCTCAATGTCAAATACTCTTTTCAGGGAAATATATCGACAGAATTCCCAATGAGATTGATAGCTAATTAAGGAACCAAATTGAGAATTCTGCAAAAATTCATTGAGTTTTCAAGTCTAGTACTATAAATACGACCTTGCCGTTCCTAGGATGAAACATGAATACATAAAGATATAATAATATTACATTTTTCAGAACGTACCTCATACATTCTCATCTGGATATTGGCCCATGGTGATGGAGACGATATCTCGGGATGAGCTCTAGCTCGCCTCACCCCTCTACTTGCCCATCCCGGCATTCCAGATGTCGCAAAAGTCAATCGATCGGTCGGAGTTAATGATCGGTGGTCATGTGGCCTTGCTGAGTTCTCCGTTGTAGTACGGCTATCCGAAAGTATAGGACTTCTTGGAACAGCATTTTGTTCAATTTGTTCATTATCGGTATGATCAATTGTGTTGTTCGCTTGATTTTCCATTGTAAAGACCTGTAAATGTAAATTCTTTTGTCAGAGTATTAACAATAAAAATATCTGTATATATATGTGTGTATACGTTGTTCATTATGCCGAAATAGCTCTTACGATATGAACACAGTATGTTTCTCGACGAAATATCAACAAATCATGTACTAAATCATAAGAAAAAGGATAAGATGACCTCAGGAAAAAAAATATAAATTTTTTCCTAGTGGATGAACGGATTTAAAATTATTTCTCTATGCTTATAGTAATCATGTTATGGATACCAAAGCATACATTTGTCGTCACATGGTGAATCGATCCACTAAGTGCGCAGAATTCCTTCCTTTGGTGCTTTTACATAAATAAATAAAAATGCTAAACCATGTATGATCGACTATATAATGACCATTTAGCATTTGTGTTAAAACTACTTACGAAACTTTAATCAATATACAAGAGGGAGTGGACGAATTCTATCCAAATTAGTAGGATATATATCGAAGAAAGTCTGTTTCTATCGAGGGATGAATTCTTGCTCGAATTATTGGCGGGCCTAAGTTGGAATGTAATTGCTTTCGTAGTAGATATAAAACAACAAAAAATAATTCAAATGCTATGAATTTATCTTTCAATGCGTACACATTCTTTTAATTGATTTATCACTGGAGAATGAGTAAGACAAGTGATTAACTTACACATAATGAGAATGAAATTGACAATTTTGGGAATGAGATCGAAAAATTTTCAAACCAACCTTATTATCATATATATAATGGCTTGCAAAATTTTTTATTACAGTTGACCTTATATCGTAGAAAATGATAATTTTCAAATTGGTCACTAAGGACAATTTTGATAAAACTCATAGGCAATAAAAACATCGAGGTTTTGATGAAACTTTAGAATAAATATTATTGAGACAAAGATATTGAATTAGATTCTGATTGATTACTTTAACTGCTATAATTGATAGGCTAGACGGAATCCAATGTGTATATCAATCAATAACTCAGAATTACTCAACGACTCATGTAAAATGAGTGTTTTTCCTAATAGAATGAACGTACTAGTTATGGACAAACGTCCATAAGATTGATTAAATAGTCATTGATTTAAATTGTGTAGTCAGAAGATGAATTAACTTCAACTGACTTCTTTACTATTGATATCACGACAAAAATGTCCTATAAGATCTATAATTGGATTAAAAAATGAACATTAATAATAACAAAATGAAATGGTGAGAAAAAACTTTAAAAGCATAGGGGCAAAGACTGCCCATGATCCTTTATTAAGGCATTTAAACAAATTCAATACCATATGGAATAGAGAAAAAAAGAAGAGAATATGCGTACTTGATCTGCGAAGCACCAGCCAGAAGTAAGCCTCGATCAAATCAGCCTACAAAAAATGGTCACTCATGAAAAAACAATAATTACATGTAATTTTTTTTTTATAAAGATAAAAAGGTAAGCAAATAATCATAAAGTTGTTAGAGAACATAATAGAAGATATATCTCATATTATCTAATATACATCTATATCGTTGTACGTATTAAGAATAAAAACAAACTAAGATCACCAATGATCATTGCAATTGATTACATGAAATAAATTATAGAATTTGAACCTACATGTATGATTGTCTTGACAATCAAATATAAGAAATGAATTTATAACATCCAAATAATATGGTTACTAGTAAAGTATCTCATGCCCTCTGGAATACAACGATCTATTAGATCGTGTCCTTAGGCTTCTCAATGCGATCATCTACACTTAAAATTGATACTTCTCATACAATCTCTCTATCATTGTAAGAATTTTTTTGTAAATACGAGAAAAAACTTTTGCATAAAAGAAGAGAAAGCATATAGATTGCTACAAACATCAATACACTGACGAATAGATTTAAAAAAATAAAATAAAAAATCACTTGAAGAAATATGCTTCATCTATCAAACAGATCTGAGATTCGAATAATGGATGTAGTATATATAACCTTCAAATTCCTCTTCACATTTGAAATAAAGAGAAAAAAAAAAACCCACAGTGCACAAGTTAAAAAACTACCTATATCATCGAATATGCTAAGGAGGACAAGGGGATATGAAAGGGGGGAAAAGAGCAAGAGATCACATGAAAAAGAACCTAGAAGAGATAGACGAATGGGAGAGTTCAAGAGAACGTTGATGTAATTTACATAGAATAAGACAGAGATGAGATCATACCAAAATGAAGACAAACTTGAAGAAGACAAGTCTATAGTGCAGAACTTGTCTCTATTTATATTGGGGAGAGCACATGAAATTGTATTGTAGGACTTTCACATGCCTGATCAAGTAAATTCAAGCTTACCATACTGGAGAGCTTTCCCATATATGACATTTCCTTTTAGTTGCTGAGAAACCCTGATCCTAATTGTCATCTAACATTTGTATTTGTATTTCATTCTTGAACTAGTCTCATATTATTGAATTAGTTCTTTTCTTGGTTTTCTATTTTCCCTCTCCCACAATATTTAAAAACGGTTTGATCTTAGTTAATCTTAGATTTTTCATAGATTCTCAAAGTAATCTTCCCAAAGAGCGCAAGACCTTTTGATATCATTCCTTGTAAACGGAAACAATTTTCTTGTCCAATGTAGATGGTATTAAGGTCTGGAATCTAGTACGAGATTTCGAAGTTAAATATGTACTTGTTATCATATTGGTAAGTGTTGTATCTTAGTTCGTTACTATGACGTCTTAAAACGTCGATTGCTGGATCTTCTAACTTAGTTACGAATTGACCGTACACTAGTTGCCGTTATAATTCCTTAATTATCATCTACTTATTTACATATTTTCTCGTTGGCAAACAATTAACGATCATTTTATATTTTCTCAATTTAAATTTGTTCGCTATGGTTAATTATATGAAGCCAATATTGTTTCATCAGCGACATAAGATATCATGTTTTTTTAGTGATTATTCCAAATTTCAACTTAGACACAAAAAATTGTAATTCAATTATGATGAGATATAGCTTACTAATTAGGATGCAACTCTCCTTCATTTAGCCAAAGATAAGAAAAACTTTTGGAAATTAAATGAATGTCAATGGTTCATATGAAGAAGATTATTTGTCTTCATGAATTTTGGGGAAGAAAATCCCACAATAATATACTTGTTGAAGAAAAGAAAAGTATATGGATGCAACAGGCCATACACATCGATCCTTTCGTGGGCAATACATAAATATGTTACGATATACTCTTTTGCTCATTGTAGATAGGTCTACTTTGGGAACAACTTGCTCACCCACACGTACACACCCGTATCCAGCAATAACCTCATTACATATCTTCGTGCATTCATTTTTCTTCATCAAGGCAAATTGGGTAAGTTCAAACTTCCTGTATTCTATACATTTCCCAAATTATCTATAAACTTATATGATTGTACATTAATTATTTGACTAATTTAGTGCTAGCCCAATCTAGTCATTAACTATTTTTAGGGCACTTGAATTCCGTTTTAGGATTTTCTTCTTGTTATCATTTTTTTTAATTCTATTTGCATTAGAATTCTTTCCTTGATGCCTCTTTCCCTCCCATTGTTTTTAAAATGTATTCCTTTAGTACTTAATTTTTTCACATTCCAAAGAGCAAAAAATATATATATATAATAATTAAGTAGACATCCTTTTGTATAGAATTTTTTTTTATATTGAATTTGGAAGCTATTACCACGTTCTTCATCTCTACCCCTCTGTGTATGCGCGTTGGTTTCTCTATTATAAATAGTTTAAATCGGAATTTAGATATTGGTATCTATAGTAATTCATTGTCTTTCTTAGGTGCACAGTGAAGAATTGTGATGTGAAGGGAAACACAATGTATAATAGACCATGTCTCGTCTTATTTATTACAAAAACAAAGAGCGTTTAGGCTAGTTTTGAAGGAAAAAAGGAGGGACAGATGAAAGTGTCCTCATTTGTCCCTCCTTTTAGCCTCAACAATATTTACCCTCTTCGAATGGCAAAGTGCGAACAACGGCCAAGACGAAAGGAACCGCAAAGATTGTCTGGTATCAAACTATATAGATTGAGGGGAATCCTTGAAATTAAGTCTAGGCTAGGAAGACTTTCGTTCCTACATGAAGTCATTCCAAAGAACCCTAAAATTGCTCTTTCCACACAGCACCATTTCCAAACACCAACCTCTAGTCCTAACTAAATCTCCAAATACTAAAGAGAAATGTTTATGTGATTGTTCTTAATTAACTGTGAGAATAACAACCTGTTTTGTGCCACAAAAAAAAAACAAATAATTAGAAATTGTGGTGTGGTCCACTCTTTCTAGAATTTGTAGCTCACACAATATACTGTTACTTTCACAGTAGCCCACAGACTATTATGCTAGCAAAGGCTAACACTTAAAGCCTTTTAACACGGACAAAACTACCCAACATCAAATCCTGGCCAATGCTGTCCTATCACCTCCAGCCCCCATCTTCAGCGCCGCCGTCCTCAACCCCATTTCCCTCTATCCATGTCCAGGTCGACTCACTCATTTGCTCTTTATGTCCGGGTTGGCTTGCTTCCACACCCCTTTCAAATTATTGCGTCGACTACTTCAAAGTTGAAATCTATTTGCCCCGTTCATAATTTTTGAGCTTTCCTTTTGCAAAATGGACAAGAATTCCTCGGTAAATGCAGCCATGGTGAAATTAATGGCCACAATCAAACTTCCCAAGCTTATCTTAATCAACATAGTCATCCAACAATACCTTTTGCAAAAATAAAGAACAATTTAGTAGCGCATGTATACTCATATTCTAAAGTTAGCTAAGATATTATGTATGGACAAATAAACGAACATCTTCTTCAATCCTATTGTGATGTATTGTTGAGTAAATGAAGTGGTTCTTACCAGACAAATGCAACATGATCCGGCTTTGCCATTAGAATTTGCCGAAGTGGAGGGTTGATACTTTTACGACCTTAGATGCATGAAAATGGCTTCCTTGCTCAATCCTATGGATACATCTCCAGTTATTCTAGGTGGAGCATTCCTAATAAGAAAACATCTAAGGAAAACCTAAATATTTCATAATCACTTTTTGTTAACTAAATTATTTCTTAAGTATGGAATATAGTGTTTGCTCACGGGCTAACTAAAGTTGAGTGAAAGTTATCCATTCTCCTCGTGAAGCAAATTGTTGTGTGAACTGGATTGTGACAGCTCATAGACTAGGTCATGTCCCTCCTAATTGGCTTTCTAAGTGCCCAAACCTTTTGGGATTTGTTATGTTTTGAGCGAGTTGTGGTTGTTCTTCCAGTATTGCAAATTAAATGAAAGTGGTTCATTTTGAAAAAAAAAAAAACTCGCAACTGCATCACCCTTGATCGTGGTCAGTGTCTACATTGCATGCCCATTATGCATGTGGAGATGAACTACAACAGCTTCACTAATCAGACATTTCAATTTTAGCTTGAGAGATGGAAACTCCAAAATCATGATCAGGAAATTTCTATTTTTTGCATAATCGCATAAGACATGTCATCTATGTTGAGATGCATTCCGCACATTCTTCACCGTCGTCATATGCATCTTCCATGCTTGACGTGTAAATTAGTAATTCCCAAAATTCTTCCTCAATTTGCACTTGTTAGACTATAGATATAGCCTATGACAAAAAAGACTAGATATAGCTTCTTATTAATTTCTTAATTAAATGTGAATATATTAAAATAAATCAATTTCTACTACAATCAGGACTGTAAATTTGTGCTACGCCGGAACAGTGTTATATTGGAAAACTATTTTTTATTTAGGGTTATTATCACGAAAAACTCTAAACTGGTATGATTGTGACAAATTTACCATAAACTAATTTTTTTTATCACAAAAAACCTCAAACTGGTACACTTGTGACAAGTTTACCCAAAACTAATATTTTGATCAACAAAAACCTCAAACCGTTACACCAGTGGCAAATTTCCCCAAAATTTTAGGGTTTATTGGAGAAGATGAACTTAGCCCTGTCGCTAGAAAATGAGTTAATTGAAAGAACATCAATTGAGTTGAATAATTGCTTTTAAAAAAAAAACTAAGCTTGGGGTAAATTTGTCACACATTAACCAGTTTGGGGGTTTTTGTGGTAAAAAAATTAGTTTGGAGTACATTTGTTATAGGTGTACTAGTTTGAGGTTTTTCATTGTATTAACCCTTTTATTTACTAGCTAGATCGAATTATTGTCCTTTAAAATCTCATTGAAAATGATTTGAAGATAACAAATATTATTACTCAAAAATATCAATCTCCACGGCAAAACTCAGGATGCCCATGCGTGAAATGTTTGGAGTCAGACAAGATCAGAGTTGAACTTCATAATTCATAGTACTATAAAAGAGATTGTGCATATACTAAGTAAAGCCAGCAACGTAATCTGAAAAATGCGAAACATACAAAAAAAAGTCATAAACCTATTGCATTAGTACTAATTCAGTCCTAAATTTTTCAATTGCACAAAATTAGTCCTAAACCTTTTCTTATTGGTACCAATTGAGTCCATCCGGCCAATTTTGACCAAAAATTGTT
>BCNH02000001.1:1530702-1544694 GCA_001662345.2 Metrosideros polymorpha var. glaberrima | reverse complement strand
CTTCAGACCCTTCTTTGAAATAATAAGGGCACTTCGGGCCCTTAATTGAAACAAAATCAACTTCAGGCCCTTATTTGAAAACACAAAAGTACTTCAGGCCCTAAATTGAAATTTTCCCAAGTTTTTATTCAGATTTCACCTTCCTTAACGACACACCTAATGGTTTGTGGTCGTAGCACTTGTTTTTTTATTATTAGATCACATTAGTAAAAGATTTAAAACAAGAAAAAATAATTCAAATGCTAGTGGCTAGCGAGGGAGGCTGGCCCTCGCCTCTGGCCGATTTTTGGACCTTGGCGGCTGGATAGAGGTAGAAGGGAAGAGAAAAAAGAAAAAGGAAAGAATAAAAAGATTCGAAAAAATATTAAAATATTACTAAAAATTGTTTACATCAGTATTGGCTGCGCCACGTAGGACGACCGACGTCCATGTCAACGGCTTTCCAACCAAAATTAGCTAGAACTGAATTGATACAAATGTAAAAGGTTTATGACTCAATTAGCGAAAAACAAAAGATTTAGAACTGAATTGACACAATTGCAAAAGATTTATGATCTTTTTGGTAATTTTCTCTCTTAATGTAACTTTGTGTTTTCCAGTGTGACTTAGGGTTAGCAGGGCACTTATTTGATCTATTCAATGTATCCGATGGCTTTTTGTCATATTTAATGTGATATACAAAAGAGATTTCTCTTTATTGTTGTGCCTAACAAGAGAGTGTGTCTGAGTGCGTGTTTGCAGATCGATGAATCCGAGTTTACCTATCACTTGCTACGTCGCTTAGGATCTTGAAAAAGCCGTAGCTTAAAATAGATGGCCTTGGTAAATACGAAAAATAAGATGAAAAATAAGAAGTTTTGTGTGTTCATGTGCTATTTTAACAAAATTATTCCTTGAAGCCGCTAGTGGAGTCTCTCCTTATGCAGAATTGAGCAAAACCTAACAAACCATAATGGAGGACTTCTCAATTTGTTTATGATTATCTACTGCCGATATAACTGTTAAAGATATGTCTCAAGTTTGAGCTTGAAAATGAAACTTTCCTAATTTAAGTAGGTTTCCTATTTTGAATAGGTTTCCTAATTGAATGGTTTTCCTAATTGGAGAAGGTTTTCTAAAAAGAGGTTTCCTATTTTGAATATGCTCTTGGCTATATATAAGAAATGGATATTCTTTGTGAAGAGTATCAAAAAGCAACTTCTGCTTGTGAATTACATCATGAAGCAAAAGAGTGTTGAAGCCAATTAAATCTTAGCATAAGATTTGTGTAATTTCTTCATGAGATTCAGAGATTATTTATGTAAAGAATTGTGGGGCTAAATACTTGTGGGTTACTAGATGTAATTGGGGCTTGAGAAATACTGAGAATGTTTGAGTGACTCGAGTATGGTTGTAATTTCCGTTGTATCACTTGATCTATAATGGAATTTCGTGCTAGTCTCCCCGTGATTGTAGATGACTACGACTAAGCCACGCAAATCTGGTATCCAATTTATTTTCTTATTCTATCTAATTTATTGTTCGATCACTTGCTTTTGCAACAATTGGTATTGGAGCTTGATTTCATTGAGTTGAAGCAAATCGATGGTTATAGAAGAAGGAAAAGTGAAGATCGACATATTTGATGGAAAAGATTGTAGAAAATGCAAATTGAAGATTATCTATATAAGATGAAACTACACTTACCTTTATTTAGGGAGAAGCTAGAGACGCTGAAATAAGTAGACTGGAAATTGCTGGATAGACGAGCATTAGGTGTTATTCAGCTAACGTTGGCTCATAGCATTGCGTTTAACATCGTGAAAGAGACAACCACTGCGGGTTTGATGAAAGTCCTTACGGATATGTACAAACTTGATGTATTCTTACCAAATTATCTACAAACTTATCTGATTATTAATTGTTTGACTAATTAAGTGCTAGCCCAATCTAGTCATTAACTATTTTTAGGGCACTAGAATTCTATTTATGAATTTTCCTTTTGGTGTCATTTATTTAATGTTATTGCATTAGAATCCTTTCCATAGTGACTAAGTGCTAGCCCAATCTGGTCATTTTTGGAAACATATAAGATTTTTCCTAGTGAATGAAGGAAATGATTATTTTGACGACTGTATATCCGATATTGCTATAAGTTACGGCCAGTAAATGAAGTAACGTCTTAGACGATTGATATGTATTAAAGTAGCTTAAATATTAACAAACAAAACAGGATGCGTAAGAAACGAGAAAGGAAAACCTATGTGCATCGGAAACTTTCAAACCTAAGAAACCAAGAATATGGCATATAGTGCTCAAAAACTGATAAAATCGATAAGAAAGCATAAATTGTCGTCAAATGGTGAATCAATCGACAAGGTGATTACCATTCAGTATTTGTATTAGACCAATTTATGTAATAAAATCAATATACAATAGGGAGTGTACGTATTCTTTCCAAACATAAACACATAACGTAACCGGAACTCAATCCCACAAATCCAATAACTGCTCGAAATTGTAGTTTACATAACAAGCGATCATTTTAGGAAAATATTTTCCATATCATTTATTTTCCGTGAAACAACCGGAGCCTAAGAAATTATATAGACTAAGGGTACGCATGACAACACTTCTATTTCACAATTTATGTTCTAGAAATCATTCTGAAACAGGTTTGAAACATAAATCCGTTTGGTAACGTAACTTCATTTTTCTATTTCTGGAACAACTTTTTGTTCCAGAAATCATTCTGAAACAGAAATCAGAAGTTAAAATTTTCAGCTTCTTGATTTCTGAAATAGAAATTAGAAATTTTCTCTCTCCTCTCTCTCTTTACAACTTGCTCTCCTCTCTCTCATGGCTCTTCGTTGTCGCCGCCCACCGCTTGCTCGCTCGCTCCCCCGCCGTCAGCCATTCACTGCTTCCCCGTTGACCGCCATCACTCGTCGCCGCCCTCACCACCCATCGCCGCCCACCGCCACTTGCTACCCGTCGGTGGCCGCCCACCGCCACCGGTTGCCCCCACCACCTTCCGTCGCCACCTCCCGCCAATCATCGTCACCGCCCACCGGTCGCCCCCACCACCTTCCGCCCGCCGCCGGACGCCGCCACCATCACCAACGCTGGACGCCGGAGAAATAGAAATTTTATGTTGTTACCAAACGAATTTCTATTTCAGAAATAGAAATTTTGTGTCGTTATCAAACACATTTCTTTTCTTAAAAATTGATTTCTGAAACAGAAATAGAAAAATCAATTTCTTTCCAGAAATTGACTTCTGGAACAGAAATTTTGTCATGCGCGCCCTAAACCTCTCTCCTCTAAGAATGAAAGTGCAATGAACCGGTCATGTCATCATCATGTTCTAACAGCTCCTAAGTATGTCATCTCAACAGAACTTTCAATAGTTATTGTAGTTAACACAAGTGACATACGTCTTCATTGGTTCGTCCTCATCTGGTAGTAAGTGCATTTTCTCTCGCCGCATCGGCTGCATTTGAATTGATCAGTTGAGTTCGGTGCGGCTCCTGGCTCACACTTGGACAAAGCTTTCTCTTTTATCTGTTGATTTTGAAGTTGCCTCTCATCATTAGCCATTTCTAGGAGCCTCTCCGGCTTGACATGGCCGAGAAGAACTTTTCTCTTGAAATCCAGGTTGTTGCGATCCTTAATGTTGAACATTATGGACCTATACTTCATCTTGTGGGTGCCGTTCATACGCCCCCAATTCTGGAACATCGTTGACTCGAGTGAAACAGCAATGTTAGATGGGTCACATGCATTCACTCCATCAACAATGTTGTTGCTCGCTTCACCAGAAACTCTGGACAAAGCCTCGAAGAGAAGTTCCTGTACTCTGTTCCTCATCAGCTTGTTGCATTTAGTCATGGAAGCAGACGGCGGCTGAGCAGGATTAGGAGACAACTTGTTCACGTGATAATTTGGCTTCTCTTCAGTAACAAAAACATCCGACCTTGACATCTTCTCAGAACCAGGATTACAGTCTAGCTCAGTTTTCCTTACCTTTGCTTCAGACCAGAAAGAGGAGGATTTTTTAACCTTATTTTCCCTGGCTTTTGCACACTCATTATAGTCGACTCTACCATTCTTCTTGCATCCCTTTGATTCTTCCATAACAATTTGTTTCCACAGCTGAATCAAGTTGGCTGGAAAAGCTTGTATCTTCTTCCTAGGATGTTTTGTAAGGCGTCTAAGACCTTTCCCAGCCTAAGAATTTCCAACCATGTAAGAATAAAAAAGAGTAAGGCAAGTAAGCACAAAGGCAAAGGCACATGCATATTATAGCAGACATAATAACTGCACATTTGGATATGATGAAGGACTGCTGCCATTTGAATACAGATATGCTGGTGATAAAACTTCAGTAACCAGATCATAGAAAACCTTGGTAATCTATGTTTGCCGAACAGAGTTGGTGAAAGCTTATTTTCATACTGTTAAGGCCTAATTTTGTTTAATACATGCCAAATAACTCTTCCAATATAACTTGTGATACGAGAAATAGCTGTTTGCATGCTAGGAACTCTACGTAGACCTAAAAAACACAAACCAGTGATAACTGTCATGCATAATAACAGATGAAATAATGAAAAGATCAAAATATGAATAATGACAAGCATGTATGCTCGATAAGCTGCGTGATTCAGCTTAACATATTCTTAAATAATTGAAGTGGTTTTGAATACAATATAATTTGGCTTCGACATTAGATTTTGCCAAAGTCATAGGCTAATATTGTTGCGACCTTAGATGTCTGAAAATAGCTTCCTCACTCAATCCTTTGGAAATATCTCTAATATGCTTTTCGAGGTTGATCAGTTTTTTGAGAATTGTGGAACTAACTATTCTAAGAGCTTAAGCTGTTAGATGAATGCGTGATTTAATATTTAATTGCTCTAACACTTACTTTCATGCTTAGTCTGGTCTTTTTGCCTAATACTAAGTGTGGACATATTTAATTGAGGAGGCAAATGAGACTTGGAAAAATTCAAACTCAGGACATCTAGCTTTGATATCATGTGAGAATTTGTGGCTCAACTGCTAACTGTTATGAAAGCTTAAGATGTTGGATGAAGGCGTGATTTAATATTTAATTAGTCTAACAATTTCATAATCATCTCTCCTTAACTAATTTATTTCTTAAGTATCGACAACATTGCTCGCTCAAAGGCCAAGTAAAGTCGCAACTGCATCACCCTTGATCCTGATCAATGTGTACTTTAATGGACATTTCGTTTGTTTTTTAGTTGTTTGAATGAAAAATACGTAATTACTCTTGCAAATGTTGTGAAAGGGCTCGAGAATATATATATATAAACACAGATGAAGAGGAATTATAACAACTTCACTGGTTCTGACACTTCGATATTAGCATGAGAGATAAAACTCCAAAATCATGATTATGAAAATTCTAGTTTCGCATTACCTCATAAGACATGCCATCTGTGTCGAGATGCATTATCACATATTCATCCTTATCGTCATATGCATCTTCCATTCTTGAAGCGTAACCAGGTAATTCCTGAAAATTCTGCATCAATTTGCACTTGTTAAACTAGATACAGCTGTTCGACCAAAAAAAAAACTAGATACGGCTGCGCCTTTAATTTTAAAAGTTAAAAGTGTATAGATGAAAAGAAATTATCTTCAACGACAATCAGTCCTCTAAGTTTATGCTACGCCTCGACGGTGTTAAATTTGAAAATTTGTTTTGTATTTGCTACCTAGATAGAGTAGTTGTCCCTTAAAATCTCATCGAAAATTTCCATGCCCTCATTCTCTCTAGAGATAAAAATTTTTTGGAACGGAACCTATAAGTTTTCAAAGGACCTAACTGTCATATGTATAGTAGCACGCAAAAGGGATTTGAACGGAGAGAAAAGAACTTGGCTTAGCCAACTAGGAGCGAAGATTGACGGCAAGCACAAGAAACTTACGTAATTTCTTCTAAATATGAGGTCGGCTCTAGTAGTTTGAACCCTAATCGGGTTCCATCGGAGAACTCAATTGGGCCACATGGCTACAGATCGTTAACTCCCACCGATCAATTTACATCGACTGGAATTCCTGGATGGGCAATTAGAAGGGAGAGGCAAGCTAGAGCTCGTCCGCTAATATTGTCTCCGTCGCTGTGGGCTGCTGTCAAGGAGAATGTATGAGGTATCTTCTGAAAAATGTAATATTATTAGGTATTTATGCGTTTTTCAAGTTTTTTTATATGAGCGGCTAGGTCGTATTTATAGTACTAGGCTTGTAACCTCAAGAAATCTTTGCAGGTTCTTCCTCAATTAACTATGATAATCTCATTGACAATTTTATCGATATATTTCCTTGAAAGCAGTATTTGAGATTAGAGCTTTAAGTCGAGACGGATTCTCAATACCAAGTATATGATGCATTCCCATATCCCTCATGCTCTTCGTACATCGTATCAAACATTTGATTCTCCTTTCTATACTGGATACAAAGGATATTCTACCACATACTCTCTTCTGCCCATTCTAGATAAGTCTACTTCAGAAACAACTTGCTCACACACCCATACACACATATCACCAATACACCTTATAACATATCTTCGTGCATTCATTTTTCTAAATCAAGGCTAATTGGGTAAGTTTAAACTTGCTGTATTCTATACGTTTACCAAATTATAGATAAATTTGTATCGTTATATATTAATTATTTGACTATTTAACTGCTGGCCCAATCTAGTCATTAACTATTTTTAGGGCACTTGAATTCCGTTCTTAAATTTTCTTTTTGTTGTCAATTATTTGATTCTATTTGCATTAGAATTCTTCCATTAAGGCCTTTTCCCTCCCGTTGGGTTCTAATTACATTCGTTTACTAATCAAAATTTTCACATTCCAAATACTGAAACATAGTAAAGTAATTAGCAGAAGTGATTGGTTCTGGGGTGGGTATGTTCAAGATCTAAAACTCGAAACTTACCTTTAGAGTCGGTTCTCAGTTTTTGGGAATGGGAACAAACCCGACCCTAGAATAGACCTGGACCCCAATTGGCTGGTTTAGGGTCAATCTAGGAACCGTTCGGCCTTTTTTTTTTGTTTCATTTTATTATATGTACAACATGCATGTGTCATTAATGAATATTATTCTTTCTGTTTGAGGATGATATGTCAAACGTATTCAATTTCAACTAATATTTTCTATTTTAAAAAAAAGAGTAAAAGAATTTACTTTCGGGTTCAGGATGAATCGGTTTAAAATCAATTTGGTTCCGGGTTCTACCATGGAAACAACCTTGTATTTTCTAGGTTCTAGATTTCTAGATAGAACTGACCAATTCAGGTTATAGAAACAAGAAATGAACCGGTCAAGGTCGGTTCCCAATTTTGAAAATCGAGAACTGGATCGGTCCCCTTATGAATTGGCCTTGAAATGCTTGGATAAGGCCGGTTCCTGAGTTGAACATGCCTGGTTGCTCACTCCTAGATGGGGAAAAGAACTCATCCCATCGCATCCCATCAATAATTAGATGGGAAAATTCCTCCAAATAGCCTAAACTTGCCCTAGTATCACATCAATACCTCAAACTTGTACCGGTGATGCAAAAATACCTTTTGTCAGAGTTTTGTCCAAGATAACCGTTAAAAATTCGTCATGGCGGTTTATGTGGACATTGGAAGCAAACGGAGTTGACTTGGATATGATGCGATTTTAGTTTAGTCTATCAAAAATCTCAAATTTTGCTCATGGTGACGGTGATACCCCAAACTTGTACCAGTAACCAAAAGATACATTTTGCCACAATTTCGTCCATTAATGCCGTTATAAATCCGACGACGTGGCTTGCATGGATAGCAACAGGCAAACGAAGCTGACATGGGTGTGACGTGCACAAGCAGATGGCCAAGTCGGACGTTAAAGTACAAATGTCCAATTATTATTATGATGATAAAATTTAAAATATATATTTAGAGAGAGAGAGATTTGGAGATTACGATCACAACAGATGGAGCTTCTCCAAACTCGCAGCTACTAGAGATTCGTCGAGCTCGTGGCCATAGCAGCCAGAGCTCTTTTGAACTTGTGACTATGGCCGCTCGAGCTTCGCCGAACTTGTTGCCATGGTGACTGAAGCTTTTTTGAGCTCGCGGCCATCATCAATCAAGGTTCTTTGTGCTCGGCTATATCAGCCATGGCTTCTTGAGTTTCATTGAGCTCAGCCAAGGTTATTGGAGTTTCTTCAAGCTAGCATCCATGGCAACTCGAGCTTCTTCGAGCTCGGCCATGGCTGTTCGACCTTCATCCAGATTGACGATGGCCATTCGAGTTTCGTCGAGCTTAGCCCACGGTGGCTAGAGCTATTTTAAGCTCACTACCATGGCATTTGAGCTTCGTTGAGTTCGGCCATGGCGGCTGAAGCTTCTTCAACTCAGGATGTTTAAATTTTGTGGGTTTTGGTTTGGATTTGATGGTGCAGAAGATGATAATGGTGATGACGACGACCATGATGGTGGTGGGGATAGATGAGGAGAGAGAGAGGGTAAAACATCCAAGTCAACAATTTTCTGATGGCGTTAAGATACGTTAGCAAATTTCATATAAATATTACCGCCACCCCAACAAATTCCATCATCAGAGCAAACAAGGGTGCTCGGTATGACACTTTTTAAAAATTAAGGGACGGTTTTGAACAAAACCGAAAAAGTCTAGGGATCATTTTGATTTTTGAACTCGATATGGCTTCTTATTTGTTCCTCAATCAAAAGTGAATAGATTGAAATAAATTATTTTCTACTACAATCAGAAAATAAGCCCTTTATGAAAAAAAATTCTCTCTTATTACATTTCTTTATAATTATAGTATTACTCCGTTTGTTTCGTGAAAAATGTGGCGTTTTTAGAAAATGTTTTCCAGGAAATCATTTTTCTAGAAAATAACATTATTTTCCTGTGTTTGGCAAAAATCTAAATATGAACTAGAAACTATTTTTTGCCATTTGGTACGGAAAATTGGATTTGACTTTCTTGGTGAAAATTATAAAAAATCGATTTTTTTTTATTTTTTATTCTTTTCTTATCTTTTTTTTATTCTTTTGCTTCTTCCTCATTCTCTGGCCGGCGATCGGCCACAGTGGAGGTCGGTGAGCTCGAGACTCGCTAGATTTCAATGAGGCCAAGACCAGTAAGATGAGCCTCGCTAGATCTAGCAAGGCGAGGCTCGAGCTTATCGGCCTAGGGTGAGGCCAAGTCTCACCTCGCCAAATCCTGTGAGGCTTGGCCTCACTCGACGCCAGTGAGGTGAGGCTCGAGCTCGCCGGCCTAGGGCGAGGCCGAGCCTCGCCTGTGGCCCCGGTCACCGACCTTTGCTGTGGCCAACGACCGGCAGAGAAGAAGAAAGAAAAAAAAAAGAAGAGAAAAAAATAAAAAAAAATGCAAAATGCAAAATTAAAAAGAAAAGAAAAGAAATATAAAAAATAAATAAAAGAAAAGGAATGTGAAGAAGTGGAGGGAGGAAAGATGGTAGAAAATGTTTTCCATGACTAGCTTATTTTCCTCCCCCAAACGCCGAAAAATGGAGAAAATGTTTTTCCGAAAGATGTTTTTCGTGAAACCAATGGAGTCTTAATAAAGGTTAAAGCAAATTACCTTAAAGTTAAACATCTTTTAGGTGGAACTTTAAAACACATGCAAGCAATATGAATCTCCGGCGAGACACAATAAGTGGTGATGACAATTATGAAATTACTAGATTGAGTTAATCATGGTCAAAAAGAATTTTCCCATAAAGGTCCATAAGATATTACCATTTTCTACCTGGCACAGATTTTCCTATACACAATGAAATTCCTAAAAAGGTCCGTGCTATTACATAATATCATAATATGGCATGAAAATTATAGTTCATATCCAATATAGAAATGAAAATCAAAAGTTTAACGGCGCAATGGTCTTTTGGTATCAAGAGCATGACTTATATGGGAATGCATCCCGTAATTGGTAGTAAAAATCCGTCTCGATTCAAAGCTTCCAATTTCAATACTCCTCTTCAGGAAGTATATCGGCGAATTTCCAATGAGATTATCATAATTAATAAAGGAATCAAATTGAGAATATGCAAAAACTTGTTGAGTTTTTAAGTCTAGTACTATAAATACTATGTCGCGGTTCCTACAATGGAACATGATAAACACACAAAAGCTTAAACAGACTCAACCTCTTTCCTCAAACAATGTGAGTGCAATAAACGGGTCATGCCATCATCATGTCCTAAGCAAGTGATTTTAACAGAACTTCCAAAAGTTATTGCAGTTAACACAAGTGACATATGTCGTCATTGGTTCGTCTGCGCTCCTCGTCTGCATCTGGTAGTAAGTGCATTTTCTCTCGCTGCATCGGCCACACTTAAATTGATCTGTTGTGGCTTTCGGTGCGGCTCCTAGCTCACACTTGGACAAAGCTTTCTCCTTTATCTGCTGATTTTGAAGTTGCCTCTCCTCACTAGCCATCTCTTCCGTGGTCATGTTTAGGAGCCTCTCCGGCTTGACGTGGCCGAGAAGAACTTTTCTCCTGAAATCCGGGTTTTTGGGATCCTTTATGTTGAACAATATGGACCTGTACTTCACCTTGTAGGTGCCGTTCATATGACCCCAATTCTGGAACATGGTTGACTCAACAGAAACAGCGATGGTAGATGGGTCAAAGGCATTCACTTCTTCAATGATGTCAGTGCTGGCTTCACCAGAAACTGTGGACAAAGCCTCAAAGAGAAGTTCCCGTACTCTGTCCCTCATTGGGTCGTTGCATTTAGTCACAGAAGTGGAAGCAGACAGCGGCTGAGCAGAATTTGGAGACAACTTGTTCAAGTCACAATTTGGCTTTTCCTCAGTGACACCAACATCAGACCTTGACACTTTCTTAGAACCAGGAGTACCGTCTGGCTCAGTTTTCCTTACCTTTGCTTCAGCCGGGAAAGTGGAGGACTTTCTAACCTTATCCTCCCGGGCTTTTGCACTCTCATTGTGATCCCCGCTACCATTCTTCTTGCATCTCTTTGATTCTTCCATAACAATTTGTTTCCACATCTGAATCAAGTCGGATGCAAAAGCTTGTATCTTCTTCCTAGGATGTTTTGTAAGGCGTCTAAGACCTTTCCCAACCTAAGAATTTCCAACCATGTAAGAATAAAAAAGAGTGAGTGAGGCAGGTAAGCACAGAGGCAAAGGCTCATGCATATTACAGCAGACATAATAACTGCACGTTAGGATATGATGAAGCACTGCCGCCATTTGAATACTGATATGCAGGTGATAAAACATCAGTAACCGGATCATAGAAATCCTTGGTAATCTATGTTTGCTGAACAGAGTTGGTTGGAAGCTTATGTTTTTACTGTCAAGGCCTAATTTTTTTTTAACACATGCCAACTAACTCTTCCAATATAACTTGTGCTACGAAAAATAGCTATTTGCATCTTACGAACTCTCCGGTGACCTAAAATCAAGATCAATGATATCGGTTATGCATAATAGCATATGAAATAACAAAAAGATCAAAATATGAATAATGAATTTGTGGACGAAAAAATTACCACGTTGACGAAAAGATTTATCACTTCGGATTTGTTTCTTTACATGAACTAGAAATACAAGGCTTCCAGTTGCCCTTTTTAACAAAATGAAATGTGTGGTCTCAACAGTACTGCTAGAAATTCTGTTTAATGGCGTCATTATTCTAGTGCTAGCTTTGTCTATATTACTTTGCATCTACGAGCACTAAATACTCAAGCAGCAAGCACATCTAAAACTCCACGGTACTCGTAAAAACAAATTAATTTACAGAAAAGAGAGATACCTATTCATTGTTCACCACATTTTACATAAACCAACGTCTAACGCAGGACAGCATACAACATTGAATATTCTCATCTAATTCTTGAACAAGAAAAGCACAATTGACAAAATTCACCCACTAACAGGTCCTGCTCATCTGATAACAAAACCGTGATCATAACAAAGGGACGAGGAAAGCAAGCACATGCGAATTAAATTGAACCACAATTCTCACGAGAAAAGTAAAATCAGAAATAGAGAAGAAGAAAAGGGATATACCTGAGTGGAGACGAGGAGTTGAGTCGTGACAGGGAAGGACTTGAGGCACTGCAAGGCGTCGATGCATTGCCCTTCTTCGTCGGCCCCTCCACCTTTCCCATTCACAGCCGCCGTGTCCGCAGCTTTGCTCGCCAATTGGAACACCTTCATCAACTCCGCCTCCATCTCTTAGCTTCAACTTCAAGAACGTTATCACATAACATATATCAATTCCTCCAAATTTAAAACTACCTCAAACGCAGACAAAAGAAAATAACAACACTTCTATTGTATAAAGACACTCTATTTTTTACTATTTATTATCAAGTTTGTCCATGAGATCGATTACATAGTCATGGATCTAGATTATGCGGTCAGAAGATGAATTAACTGCATTTTTCTACTATTGATTACCATGACAAAAATGTCCTTCAAGATCTATATTATGAATTCAAAATGACGGACCTTAATTATATAATCAAATGAAATTGTTAGAATATACTTTAAAAGCATCCAAACAAAAACAGCCCATGATTCTTCGTTAAAATTTATAAGCAAATAAATTAACACATAGAAAAGAAAGAAATGCGAAAGTACGTACTTGATCTATCAAGGATACGAGAAGCACCAGCCAGAAGTAAACCTTGTTCAAAATCAACCTACAAAAAATGGTCATTCATAAAAAAAGTGATAAATACATGTAAACACTCACTTATAAAGATAAAGGGTAAACGAACTATGGTCACATCATTGCGTCGATTGCATGAAATAAATCACAGAAATTGGACTTACATATGATTGTCTCGACTATCCAATGTAAAAATTGAATTTAGAACATCCAAATACTATGGTTACAAGCAAAATGTTTCATGCCCTCCGGGATACAACGATCTATTAGATCATGTCCTTAGGCGTCGCGATGCCATCATTTACTCTTGAAATTGATACTTCAAATACTATCTTTCTGTCAAAACAAAACTGACGCTTGGAAATAGAGAGCATGGGATGGATCAATAAACAACAAATATAGATCGTTACAAACATCAACACGCTAATGAAAATATAGATTGAAGACTCAAAATAAATAAATAAATAAAATCACTTGAAGAAATATGCTTGATCTATCGAACACATTGGAGATTCGAACGATCGATGTACTCTACATAACACTCAAATTCTTCTTCACATTTGGTATAAAAAAAATCAAGGGGCACAAGTTGAAAAAATACCTATATCATCTAACACTAGAAGAAGGGACATGACGGGGGGAAAGGGAACAAGAGAGCACATCAAAATGTTGATGTAATAAAATAGATTAAGACATAGGGATGAGATGATACCGTAGGGCAGACAAACTTGAAGAAGACAAGTCTGCAGTGCAGAACTGTCTCTGTTTATATTTTCCCTCCTCATGCCTAATCGAGTAAATTCAAACTTACCATATCGGAGACATTTATCATATTTGGCATCTCATTTTAGTTGCTAAGAAACCGTAATAATAATTGTACATTTGTTTTTGAATTCTATTCTTCAAATTGTCTCATTTTATTGAATTCAAATTCTTTCTTGATCTACTTTTTTCACTCTCCCACAATATTTAAAACTTTTATTGTCTCAGTATATGTTAATTTTTCCATACATCCTAAACGTAAATCTGCCAAATGAATGCAAGATCTTCTAGTGTTTTTTCCTTGTAAACGGAAACTATTTTGTCTGATGTTGATATTGTAGCTCCGGGAACTAGATTATTAAGCTAAAAAGGTACTTGTTCTCATATTGGTAAGTGATGTATGTAACTTGGTTAGTTCAATTTCTGAAGAGTACTGATTGCCCGTACACTAGTTACCGTTATATACCGTTAATTTATTGTCTATTTATTTATATATTTTTCTCATTGGCAAACGGTCAGCGGTTATTTTATATTTTCTTA
>BCNH02000001.1:1481380-1491454 GCA_001662345.2 Metrosideros polymorpha var. glaberrima | reverse complement strand
AACTTTTGGGTAGCCAGAAAGGCTGCTATAAGTTGATGGATAGGGATTAGAGTGGAGGAGCACGGGATAGATTGTTACATCTAATTGAATTTGTGGATTTTGCAAAGACCTTTTTGCACCCTTGTACCTCCGACTTCTTTTATGAAAATAGTGTTTTTGTTGCTTAATTTGAAATACACTGTCATCAATTTCAGGAAGCTGTATGAGAGTCACAATGACAGGCAAGAAAAATAAGACGAAATGTATCCTACATTTTTTCATCGTACATGTTTAACTATTCCTATGGGAGTTGTCTCCTTTGTGAGGAAAATCAATCAATCTCCTCACAAATCATTACATGAACTACTGTCATTCGTAATTTTAGAGCTTTCCTTTTGCAAAATGGACAAAAATTCCTCAGCATGAGCCATTTCTCAATGCAGCCTTAGTGAAAGTAATGCCCACAATCCAACTTTCCAAGCTTATCTTCATCGACGTAGTCATCCTGCAACGGTTTTAGCGAAATGAAAAGCACAATTTAGTAGCATATACATGTGCTAAAGTTATCTAAGATAAATACATATGGACAAAAAAAAAAAAAAACAAAGTAATCCTTTAATTTTATCTTGATATGTTCATGAGTAAATTAAGTGGTTCTTACCAGGCAAATACACCATGATTCGGCTTTGACATTAGATTCTGCCGAAGTCGAGGGTTGATATTGTTGCAACCTAAGGTGCATGGAAATGGCTTCCTCACTCAATCTTATGGAAACGTCTCCAACCTATTCTTCGAGGTGGAGCAGTTCCTAATGAGAAAACATATGAGGAAAACTTAAGTATTTCTACATATCAACTCGGCTCCAGTTGTTCTAACGCTAATCGGGTTTCATCGAAGAACTTGATTGGGCTATATGGATTTGGATTGTTGATTCCTACCGATCAATTCACTTATGTGGCAATTGAAATGCCGAGATGGGCAATCAGAAGGGAGAGGCAAGCTACTGTTGATCCCGAGATATGGTCTCCGTCTCTGTGGGCCACTGTTCAAAAGAGAATGCATGAGGTGTGTTCCATAAAATGTAATATTATTGTATCTTGATGTGTTTAAGTTGTTTTGTCATAGGAACGATGAGATTGTATTTATAGTACTAGACTTGAAAGCTCAATAAATTTTTGCATATTCTCAATTTGGTTCCTTAATTAACTATGATGATCTCCTTGGAAAACTAGTAGATATATTTCCCAAAAAAGGAGTATTTGAGATCGAGAACTTTAATCAAGAAGGATTTTTACTACCAATTATGTATTGCATTCCCATGTCATTCATGCTCCTAATGTCAAAAGACACATAATGAACTTTTGATTCTCATTCCTATATAGGATATGAACTTTAATAGTCAAGCCAGATTAAGATAATATGTAATTATATAGACCTTGATAGGAATTTTATCGTATATATAAAAATCTGTGTCAAGCAAAAAAGAAAGTTCCCATTAAAGGTACATAGGATATTACCTTTTTCTATCTGACACTGATTCTCATAGACACAATGAAATTCCTTAAAAGGTCTATGCTATGACATATTATCATTATATGGCTTGAAAATTAAAGTTCATATTCAATATAGAAAGGAGAATCAAAATTTTAATATGATGCGATGGTCTTTTGGCATCAAGAGCACGAGGTGTAAGGGAATGCATCACATAATTGGTAGTAAAAATCCGTCTCAATTTAAATCTCTCAATCTCAATACTCCTTTTTTGGAAATATATCCACTAAATCTCTAATGAGATTATCATAATTAATTAAGGAACCAAATTGGGTATATGCAAAACTTCATTGAGTTTTCAAGTCTAGTACTATCAATATGACCACGCATTTCCTACGATGAAACACGATAAACACATAAAAATACACTAACATTACATTTTTCAGAACATACCTCATACATTCTCCTTAGTACAATAATATTACATTATACAGGAGCACCCTATGGCAATACAAAATTGGACGATATTCAATCATCAAGAAGAGACGGAGTTTCGATGTTCGAGCTGAAGTTGAAATCAAGTGTCCTTACCGTTGCAATGTGGTCATCCAAAAGCATAGCACTTCCTGGAAAAACATTTGGCTCCGTAGATTCACTGCCACTTCCTCAATTGCATTGTTGTGATTCGCTGTCCTAAAGGAAGAATTCATATTGTTCTGTTGATTTTCCATTGTAAAGACCTGTAAATGTAAATCCTTTTGTCAGAGGATAAAAAATAAATATATATAATGTGGGTACACATTGTGCATAGTGCCAGATATAGAATAGCTTTTGAGATATGTACCCAATTTGTTTCTTGACAAAATATTAACAAGCATGTACTAAATCTTAAGAAAAAGGATAAGATTATCTTGGAAACACATAAAAAAAAGTTTCTAGTGAATGAAGGAAATGATTATTTTGACTAATATATCCAATATTGCAAGGTCTTAAACGATAAATATATAATAAAGTGACTTAAATTTTATTAACAAACAAAAATGGATGGTAAAAAATGAGAAAGCCAAAAAGCTATGTGAATCAGAATTTTTCCGACCTAAGAAACAAAGAATGACATATCCTGCCCACAAAAAAAAAAATTAAAGTGATAGGAAGATTATTATTTCCATATGCTTATATTAATCATGTTATGGATACAAAAGCATACATCATCATCAAATGGTGAATCAATCGACAATGTAATGACCATTAATCATGTATTGGAGGGGTTAAGTTGGAGTATAAATTGCTTTAGTAGTAGATATAAAACAAGAAAAAATCATTCAAATGCTATAAATTTTTCTTTCGATGCCTACACATTCTTTTTACTGATTTGTCACTAGAGAATGAGTAAGACAAATGATTAATTACACATAATAGGATTGAAATTGAAAATTTTGGAAACGGGATCTAGAAAATTTTCCCTAATTTTCACATTTATAATAGCATGCAAAAAACATTTATTGAAGTTAACTTTGTATCGTACTAAAATAATTTTCAAATTGGTCATTAAGGACAATTTTGATAAAACTCATAGGAAACAAAAGTATATAGGTTTTGATGAAAATTAGAATAAATATTATTGAGACAAAGGTACCGAATTATATTCTGATAAATTATCTTAATTGCTCTAATTGATATGTAATACGAAACCGTTGTGTCTATCAATCAATAACTCAGAATTACTTTGTGACTCATGTCAAATGAATGTTTTTTCTAATAGAATCAACATACTAGTTGTATTAAGCTTCTATGGATTAAGAATATTTTCTTTTTAAACATGTTTGTCCGTAAGATTGATTAAATAGTCGTGGGTTATAATTGTGCGGTCAGAAAATGAATTAACTTCATTCGATATTTTTTAATATTGGTAATCATGACAATATATTCTTTACTACCTAATTTACGAATTCAAAATAACAATTTTTAATAATAAACAAATGAAATGGTTAGAATAAACTTTGGAAGCATAGAAGCAGAGACAGCCCATGATCCTTTAGTAAGTCTTATATACAAATACAATACCATATGGAAAAGAAAAAAAAAAGAGAGAATATAAGTACTTGATCTGAGAAGCACCAGCCAGAACTAAACCTTGTTCAAAATCAACCTACAAAGAATGGTCATTCATCAAAAAATGATAAATACATGTAAACACTTATTTGTAAAAGTAAAAGGTGAGCAAATAACCATAGAGTTGTTAGAGGGCATAATAAAAGATATCTTATAACCATCCATATCATCATATGTATTGAGAATAAAAACGAACCAAGGTCATCAATTGATCATTGCATTGATTACATGATATAAATCATAGAAGTTTAACCTACACGTTTAATTATCTCGACAATCAAATATAATAAATAAAATTAGAACATCCAAATAATATGATCACATCCTTAGGCATCGCAATGCAATAAGGAATAATTACCAAAAAAATCATAAACATATTACAATTGTGTCAATTCAGTCTTAAACTTTATCTTTTTTTGCCAATTGAGTCTAAACTCTTTGCAATTTTGTCAATTCAATCCATTTGGCTGATCGACACTAACATTGATAATTTTCAATAATATTTTAATATTTTTTCAATTTTTCTTTTTTTCGTCCCTTCTTCTTCAACCTCTAGCCGGTTGCAAGCCCGGCAACTGGCTGGAGGCGAGCCTCGCCCCTACTAGCCACTAGTGAGGGAAAACCTTGCCATCATTAGGCGAGGCTAAGGCTATGCGAGCCCGATGGCGAGGGCAAGGTTGGACAAGGTCGACCCTGCTAGATCTCCTTGTTAACAGCCAACAAGGGCGAGCTTCGTCGAAGGCCGGCGAGGTTGACCTCATTGGCCCTAGCCTTTCGTGGTCACCAAGGTCCAGCGACTGGCTGGAGGTAGAAGGAGGAATGAAAGAAAAAAAAAAAGGAAAAAAAAAATTCAAAATACTAATAAAATTTGTCTACATCAGCACCGGTCGAACAAATGAACTAAATTAGAGCAATTGCAAAAAATTTAAGACTCAATTGGTAAAAAAAAAAAAAGTTTAGAACTGAGTTGGCACAATTACAATAAATTTAGAACTATTTTGATAATTTTCTCAATGCAATCATTTACGCTTAAAATTGAAAAAATATTTTTCAAATCACTATTTTTTCATTAAACAAACCGAACCTTCCATATTCTCCAATTTTTTTTATTAAGGGAAAGGGAATTTAAGCCTAAAAAGCAAGAGAACGCTGTCTTCAATTTCCTCCCACATTGCTTGATCTAACAGAGCCAAATTCACTGCCACTTCTCGATCTTCATCGTCGGGCATCACCGTCGGGAGAGGGAGAGAGAGATTCCCCATGGAGGAAATGGAAGATGCGACGTCGATGTTGCCGTACCTTCCGTTGGAACTGAGGTCGTCGAAGCTCTCGTGGCCGTCGACGACGATGGAGGCCCTGGAGGCCATGTCCAGAGGCCCGGAGCACAGCCGGGTGGAGTCCGGCGAAGTCCTCGCCATGGCCGTCTCTCACATGCGAGACGGCGCCGAGCCCTTCCTCGCTCCCTTTGCTACCGAAGGCTACGCCCTCTTCTTCGATGAGGTACTTCGGTTTACTCATCATCGTCTTGCTGATCGCCGTTCTATCCGTCCTGCGTGTGCGTGTGCGTGTGGTTGGGGTCTTCGTCTGCGTTTGAGTTAGAAATTTCTTCTGCAGCTGATGTCTCGCGAGGATGCAGAGAAGTGGTTCCAGGAGGTAATCCCGTTTCTGGCTACTCTGTTGCTGCGGTTGCCTGAGCTGTTGGAAGATCACTGGAAACGTGCTTACGGCTACTCTCGTTCGAGGAAACGTCAGGTCAAAACCGGTCTTCGCATATTGGACCGCCAACAAGCAGGGATGGTTATCCTGAGCAGGGTATGATTTGGAATTTATCTTTTCCGTTTGTCACTTTGACTTATCTTGACTAATTACGCAATGCATCGTTATAAAGCTTAATTTTTTTGAAGGCGAGAATGATAATAGATGCTCCTGGGATTGTGATTGGTTTGAGATAAAAGCTTGTTCTGTTGTAATTGTCGGTTTTCGAAAATGGTGTACATCCGTCGAACAGAATGAATTATTTACGGTGGCTGCTCTTTCTAGATGTACAATCGGTTTTACTTACGCATTTGCATATAATTAGGGTGAAAAGAGTTTAGAATAAACCGAGGAAACTTGTGGTTGAATCAGAGTACTTTTGGGGGGATGAAGCTGTAGGATTCATGCCTAATTGTCCGTGTGTGGTCATATTTTTCAGGAATTGATTGCTGCTCTTCTGGCTTGCTCTTTCTTTTCCCTATTCCCAGTCATTGAGAGAGGTTCTAAACATCTTCCCATGATCAACTTCGATAACTTGTTTGCGTATGTAACCTTCTAGTTATTTGCATTTACATAGAATAACCTTGTTTGGTCAGTACTTTAACATTTTGTTATGACTGTTATCGTGAAGTGTATGCGGTTTAGCTGTAATGACTGGACTTAGATTTGAGTAAGCTGTGAATCTCTTTGATTCTCTCTGCTAAATAGTTTCAAATAATTAGTCGTGTGTGTAAATCTTGGCGCGTTTTCTCATACTGTATGGATAATGTTAACGAGATTGTTTTAGTAAATAAGATCGTTAGTTGAGCAATGACTCCTTAACCATGTGAATTCTTATTGCTTCACAATACTTTAAGAACACTCACAGTAGGTGAAATGGCACTAGGAGTCCTTGTACTCTTGCCCAAAATTCAAAACCTTCCCTGAACTTTTTTCTGTCCAAAATCATCCCTATAATTTTTAAAATGTGCTACTGTCAGTCCTTCTGTTATACTTTTCTCGTCGGTTGATTTTTGCTAACATGGACGACAGAATTGCCGAGTTGGACATCAGAGTACACGTGTACTATTATGATTTGCAAAAGTTTTTCATGTAGTATCACCACATCAGCTAACATAAATTTTTTTTAAAAAAGCAAGCGAATGCGAGAGAGAGAGAGATTTGTAGCTCCCGGCCACAGGGGCTAGAGCTTCCTTGAGCTAAAAGCCATGGCTCCTCAAGCTTCGTTGAGCTCAGCCTTGACTGTTTGAGCTTAACTTACCTCGCTTTGTGCAGCTCGACCATGACCACTCAAGCTTCGTCAAGCTTGCAGCCACAGCAGCTAGAGCTTCTTCGAGCTTCTGGCCATGTCCGCTCGATCTTCGTCGAGCTCAGTCATGGTGGCTGGATCTTCTTCAAGATCGGGTTCATGGCAACTTGAGAGAGAGTGAGAGAAAGATCCAAGTCAATAATTTCTAACGGTGTTAAGCCATGTCATCAAATTTCTAATAGCGTTTACCCCATGGTAGCGAATTCTGTTAGTGGACTGACCAGTGATGACTTGTGACACTTATTGACGGTTTTGATCACACAAAAAAAGTAGAGGGCTGGTTTTGATTTTTGAACTAAAGTACAGGGACCAACAGTGACATTTCAGCTGCACAATATTTAGCATTATAACCTATAATTTGTCCTATCTCTTTCTGTGCAGTTTCCAATCATTACCTGTGCTTCTTGAAGATATCCATGGTTTGCTTCAATTGTGCTATCTCTTTAGTTTGTCTGAACAGCAAAATATAGTGGTCCCTTGCTTCTTAACCATATGCTTATCACTTTATCTCTTTAAGAGATAAATTGCCCCAGCCATCTAAGCAACCCTCATCATTACAGTTAAAACTTTTGAAGACAATTTCGGGGGCAGTTAGAAAGGCTGCTATTAGTTGATGGATAGGATTAGAATGGAGGAGCACGTGATCTTTGTGCCTTTGTAGCTCTTAACTTTTTTTTATCGATAAATTGTTTTTGTGTTTATTTTTGGGAAATACATTGGCATCATTTCCAGGAATCTGTATGAGAGTTATGATGAAAAGCAAGAAAGCAAGATGAAATGTATCACACACTATTTTCATCGTATAAGTTCAACTATTCCTGTGGGAATCATCTCATTTGAGAGGAAAGTTCTTCCACTAGAAAGTAATCCTCTTGTGCCTTATGGGAAGGTGGACTTCTGGAGTAAGTCTGCCTTTCCTCTCTGCCACCTCGAGGTAACAGTTGGAATGAATAAGTGAAATAGCTAGTTGATATTGTACTTGAACCTGTTTTGTTTTGTAGAATGTAGTTTTCCCTTCTAATACTTCTCAGAGGTCTGTGTAAAATTTAGGTACACGATTCTGGCCTCATGGAAGACCATTCTGGTGAAGCTCTTCTAGTTGATTTTGCAAACAAATATATTGGTGGTGGTGCTCTTAATAGGGGCTGTGTTCAGGTATAACTCCCTGGATGTGTGGACCTAATTTTACATATGAAAGAGGTTAATTTGTGTTAGGCAGTGCATTCATAGATCCTTGGCATGTTCATGGCTGTACTTAACCATAGATCACAGATGTTTATTAGCTGGTTTATCAGGTCATTCTCATACACTCTATTTCATCTATCTGATGCAGCTTTATTATTGTCTCTCTCTATAAAGATAAGTTCAGGGAAGGGCAACTGGGTTACATTTTGTGTTGTTTGGCAATGACAGACTTGAGGTTTCCAGATTCTGCCATCTCCTTTTTTGTTGACCTTTAGGCCTTGTTTACTTTAGAGACTAAAAAGGCAAAGAAGTACTTTCTGGAAAATGAATTTTCTTTTTCCCGGATGGGTGGAAGATGGATGCAATAATGGAGTTCATAATGAGTCTTAAAACATGTCATGTGCAAGCAAGTGCCTATGTTTTCATGATCTTATTTGATTGCCTTTTAATGGTTTTCTTTTTCATGGTCAAACATGATATGCTGCTCAAATAACATGCAGGAAGAGATACTCTTCATGATCAATCCTGAATTGATTGTCGGCATGCTTTTCTTGCCAGCCTTGGCAGACAATGAAGCTATAGAAATTGTTGGTACTGAAAGGTTTTCAAATTATACTGGGTGAGTATGGTAAACTCGAAGTGATACGTATTAGTTGTGATACTTATCTTAATTATCAATGTCACCACGAGGATTTTGAATCATGTAATATCTATGGACTGAACTATGGCTCGTACTGGAATCAAGGATGTCCACATGAACTGCTGTTTTTTCCTAGTTTCAATTACTGAATATTATGACATAAAAAAGTGTTGCAGGCCCTTAAAGACGAGCTGCTTTCACTTCTGTAGCACTACTGGTTCCCCGTTTAAAAATGAAAATATGGAATATTTAAATTACATCAGCTTCAGATTTGAATTTGGACTGCTTAGTAATGTTTACTTCTTTGTCTCCTTTCTCAATTGACAGTGTTCAATGGAGAACTATATACAATTGTTATAGGCTTTGAAGAAAGAAGGTTTCTAATGTAGAATGTTTATGCATAATTCTGTGATTGATTTGAATTTGAGCTTAAAGAGTGATCATCTTAGACATGTTTGTTCTTTATTAGAAGTTATTTTGATTATTCGGCTGGTAGGTAGACGTCTTTTAATCTGAATTGACTTCATTTTACGATGGCTTCTGAATTGTGCTCGAACTTGAAGGGGTGCAGGTATGCTTCTTCATTTAAATTTTCTGGTGACTATATTGACAAAAGAGACATTGATTGCATGGGAAGGCGTAGAACGAGAATTGTTGCAATAGATGCATTATGCAGGCCAGGGATTAAGCAGTATACATTACAACTCCTTCTGAGATATGTTGAGTTTTTTCCCCCATGTCATGGTTATCTCTTACATGTGTAAGTTGGACAAGAAAGAAGGACGAAGCCATCTCAAATGAAAATCTGCTTATTTTAGTTACTAATTCATTAAATGCCCTCTTTGCTGGGATTTACAAGTAATACACAGATTCAAGAAATAAAGGTTGGAGTGAAGGTTCCATTCTACCATTTTTCAGGCTGCCTTGATCTTGGATACAATATCACTTGCCGGAACCACTCCAGGGCATATTCGGGATGGATTTTCTTGTCGAATAAGACATTTAAACATGCAAAGTCAAACTTTTGATCAAAGCAAATGGAAGTACCATTTGAATTGTCTGTGAAATTGTGTTCAGAATGTTAAATCTATCATTTGGTTCTGTTGTAGAGGAGACTCTAGGGCTCACAGTCTACAAGGTAAGTCTGTTCAAATGAGAGTTGAAAACATATCGATGAGCACATGACTTCTTACTAGACTGTTCAGTTATATAGTTGGAGAAATCTCTTACTTGGACATTTATCTTTCACTTGTCAAATAAAATTTCATGATAAGAAACAAAGATCTAGATTATCCAAGTTTAATAGGAAGTCAAAATGAGATTGTAGCTATGGAGGATAACTTATAACATGATCAACTATAAGACAAGTGAGACTAAGGAGAGTATCAAACAATATCCAAATTGAACAAGGTTCTGAGAACCATGTGCTTTAGCTGAGGCAAAGACAAATCTCATTTCAAGCCATTTTTGTCCAAACAAGAATCAATTGTCTTGGAATTTTTTAGAGTTATCTTTTCTAGTGGTTCCTTGGTTGGTTGGAAAGGAAGTAAAGTTGTGAGAAAGATATGAATATGTGGATCACCCAATGATAGATGGGATATTA
>BCNH02000001.1:1456303-1466952 GCA_001662345.2 Metrosideros polymorpha var. glaberrima | reverse complement strand
GAAGTAAACCTCGATCAAAATTAGCCTACAAAAAATGGTCACTCATGAAAAAATAATAAATACATATAAAACTTTATTATAACGATAAAAGGTAAGTAAATAGAGTTGTTAGAGGACATAATAGAAGAGATATCTCATGTTATCTAATATACAACTATATCGTTATACGTTTTGAAAATAAAAACGAACAAGGTCACTGATTGATCATTGCATTGATTACATGAAATAAATTATATAATTTGAACCTACATGTATGATTGTCTCGAGAATCAAATATAAAAAATGAATTTATAACATCCAAATAATATGCTTACTAGTAAAATCTCCCATGCCCTCCGGAATACAACAATCTATTAGATCGTGTCGTTAGGCTTCTCAATGCAATCATTTACACTTAAAATTGATTCTTCTCATACAATCTCTCTATCATTGTAAGCAAAGTTTGTAAATACGACCGAAAAATTTTTGCACAAAAAAGCAGACCATATAGATTGCTGCGAACATCGATACACTAACGAATAGATTAAAAAATAAAAATAAAAAGATCACTTGAAGAAATATGCTTCATCTATCAAACACATGTGAGATTCGAATAATGGATGTAGTATACATAACCTTCAAATTCTTCCTCGCATTTGAAATAAAGAGAAAAAAAAACCCCACAGTGCTCGAGTTAAAGAACTACCTATATCATCGAATATGCTAAGGAGGAAAAAGGGATATGAAAGGACGGAAAAGAGCAAGAGAGCATATGAAAAAGAACCTAGAAGAATTAGACCAATGGGAGAGGTCAAGAGAACGTTGATGTAATTTACGTAGAATAAGACAGAGAGATGAGATCATACCAAAATGAAGACAAACTTGAAGAAGACAAGTCTGTAGTGCAGATCTTGTCATTATTTATATTGGAGAGCACATGAAACTGTATTGGAGAGCTTTCACATGCCTGATCGAGTAAATTCAAACTTACCATATTGGAGAGCTTTCTCATATATGACATTTCTTTTTTATTGCTGAGAAACCCTGATTCTAATTGCCATCTAACATTTGTATTTGTATTTCATTCTTGAACTAGTCTCATTTTATTGAATTAATTCTTGTCTTGGTTTTCTATTTTCCCTCTCCCACAATATTTAAAACGGTTTGATCTTAGTTAATCTTATTTGTTTCATAGATTCTCAAAGTAATCTGCCCAAAGAGCGCAAAACCTTTCGTAGCATACCTTGTAAACGGAAACACTTTTCTTATCCGATGTAGATGGTATTAAGGTTCGTAATCTAGTACGAGATCTCGAAGTTAAATAAGTACTTGTTATCATATTGGAAAGTGATATATCTAAGTCGTTACTATGACTTCTTAAAACGCCGTTTGCCGGATCTTCTAACTTAGTTACTAATTGACCATACACTAGTTGCCGTTATAATTCCTTAATTATCATCTACTTATTTACATCTTTTCTCGTTGGCAAACAATTAACGATCATTTTATATTTTCTCAATTTAAATTTGTTCGCTATGCTTAATTATATGAAGCCAATATTGTTTCATCAGCGACATAAGATATCATGTTTTTTTAGTGATTATTCCAAATTTCAACTTAGACACAAAAAATTGTAATTCAATTATGATGAGATATAGCTTACTAATTAGGATGCAACTCTCCTTCATTTAGCCAAAGAATAAGAAAAACTTCTGGAAATAAAATGATTGTCAATGGTTCAAATGAAGATGATTATTTGTCCTTATGAATTTTGTGGAAGAAAATCCCACAATAATATAATTGTTGAAGAAAAGAAAAGTATATAGATTCAAGTTACCATATACATTGATCTTTTCGTGGGCAATACATAAATATGTTACGATATACCCTTTTATTCATTCTAGATAGGTCTACTTTGGGAATAACTTGCTCACACAAACATGCACACCCGTATCCAGCTATAAACTTCATAACATATCTTCGTGCATTTGTTTTTCTTCATCAAGGCTAATTGGATAAGTTCAAACTTGCTGCATCCTATACATTTCCCTAATTGTCTATGAACTTATATGATTGTATATTAACTATTTGACTAATTCAGTGGTAGCCCAATCTAGTCATTAACTATTTTTAGGGCAATTGAATTCCATTTTTGGATTTTCTTCTTGTTGTCATTTATTCAATTCTATTTGCATTAGAATTCTTTCCTTAATGCCTTTTTCCCTCCCATTGTTTTTAAAATGCACTCCTTTAGTAATTAATTTCTTCACATTCCAAAGAGAAAAACAACAATATAATAATTAGGTAGACATCCTTTTATATAGATCTTTTTTTTGGGCAAAATTCTTTTGATTAGTAATTGACATCGGAAGCTATTAACATGTTCCTCATCTCTACCTCTCTTTGTATGCACGTTAGTTTCTCTATTATAAAAAAAATTAAATCGAAATTTAGAGATGTTGGCATCTATAGTAATTCATTTTCTTTTTTAGGTGCACATTGACGAAAAATGATGGCAAGGGAAACACGATGCATAATAGACTATGTCTCGTCTTAGTTTTGAATAAAAAAAAGGGCGGAAAAATGAAAGTCTCCTCATTTTTAGCCTCAACAATATTTACCCTCTTCGAATGGCAAAGTGGGAACAAGGGCCAAGATAAAAAGAATCCCAAAGTTTGTCCGATATCAAACTGTATAGATTGAGGGGAATCCTTAAAATTAAGTATAGGCCAAAAAGACTTTCGTTTCTACCTGAAGTCATTATAAAGAACCAACCAACCTCCAATCCTAACTCAATCCTAGCCAATGCCGTCCTACCACCTCCAGCCACCATCTTCAGCACCACCGCCCTCAACCCCATTTCCCTCTATCCATGTCTAGGTCGACTCACTCAGTTGCTCTCTATGTCGGGGTTGACTTGCTCTCATACCCCTCTCAAATCATTATATTGACTACTTCAAATTTAAAATCCACCTTCCTCATTCATAATTTTAGAGCTTCCCTTTTGCAAAATGGACAAGAATTCCTCAGCGTGAGTCATTTCTCAATGCAGCCAAGTAATGCCCACAATCCAACTTTCCAAGCTTATCTTCATCAACATAGTCATCCTTCAATAACTTTTGCAAAAATAAAAGAAAAATCTAGTAGCGCATATATACTCATAGTCTAAAGTTAGCTAAGATAATTACTTATGGACAAATAAACGAATTAATTCTTTAATTCTATCTTAATGTATTGTTGAGTAAATGAAGTGGTTCTTCCTGTCACATTATACATGTTTAGGTTTTGACATTAGGTTCTGCCGAAGTCGAGGGTTGATACTTTTGCGGCCTTAGTTGTGTGAAAATGGCTTCCTCACTCAATCCTATGGATACATCTCCAATATGTTCTTCTAGGTGGAGCATTTCTAATAAAAAAAAAAATAAGGAAAACCTAAGTATTTCATAATCACCTTGTGTTAACTAAATTATTTGTTAAGTATCGAAAATATTGTCTGCTCAAGGGCTAAGTATAGCCGCAACTACATCAGCCTCGATCTTGGCCAATGTCTGCATTACATGCCCATTATATATGTGGAGATGAATTATAGCAACTTCACTAATAAGACATTTCGATATTAGCATGAGAGATAAAATCCGAAAATCATGATCATGATTCTATTCTAGCATCATCTCATAAGACATGTCATCCGTGTCGCGATGCATTCCCACATATAATCTTCACCGTCATCATATGCGTCTTCCATGCTTTACGCGTAAATTGGTAATTCCCGAAAATTCTGGATCAATTTGCTTTTGTTAGAATCGATATAGCTTCTTATTTATTTCTCAATTAAGTGCTAGCCCAATCTGGTCATTTTTCTGCATCAAGGTCAATTGGGTAAGTTTAAACTTGATGTATCCTATATACTTACCAAATTATCTATAAACTTATCTGATTATTAATTGTTTGACTAATTAAGTTATAGCCCAATCTGGTCATTAACTTTTTATAGGGCATTTGAATTCTATTTTTGAATTTTTCCATTTGGTGTAATATATTTAATATTATTGCATTAGAATCCTTTCCTTAGCGCCTTTTCCCCTCCCATTGTTTTCAGATTACCTTCCTTTAGTAATTGATTTTTTTTCACATTCAAAAGAGTAAAACAACAATATAATCATGTAGACATCCTTTTGTGTAGTAAATTTTTTTTCCAAAATCCTTTTAAATAGTAATTGAATTTCGAATATAGTAACAAGTTCCTCATCCCTACGTCTCTTTATGTTTGTGTATATGTGTGTATGTGCGCGCGTGCTTTTGTTTCTCTATTATAAATAATTTGAGTTGGAATTGAGAGGATGTTCACATTTACATATGCTTGGTAAGCGGTATGATAATTTTCATCTATTCAGTTTAATGTAAACTGTAGACGTAATTGGATAAATAGGAAAATTACGCTCTTCATTCAGAAACTCTGTGGTAAAGCATCTCTTACAACTTGCCTGGGGAAGTACATGGAAAAGAAAAGAAAGGAAATATATGAGAATTAAGTAAAGGGTAATTAACTTTTCGTTCTGTTGTTTACGTGTCCAATGAAGAAAAGTGATGTGAAGCAAAATAAAATATATTATAGACCATGTCGCGAAGCATTTATATTTGCGGAAAAACGTGAAGCATAAGTTTTGAAGAAAAAAAAGAGGGAAAAACAATAGTCTCCCCATTTCTGGCCTCAATGATATTATAATGGCGAGGTGCGAACAAGGGCCAAGATGAAAGAAACTTCATAGATTGTTTTTTTTTTTTTTTTTGGTCGAAGAGATTGTCCAATTTCAAACCTTATAGATTGAGGAGAATCCTCAAAAGAAGTCCAAGCCATGAACATATTTATCCCTACTCTGAAGTCATTCTAAATACCACTGTAATTACTAAAAAACAAAACAAAACAAATCCACCAAACACCAGAAATGTCAAAATGGGTTAAAGGCCCACTTTACAACTCATAATTAATTTGACAAAAAAAAAACTCATAATTAATGAAGTGGGTCATCTATAAGTTACTTAAAAAAAGTTTTAAGATGGTGATTATGGGTATAAAGTAGTAAAGCCCAACTAAATATAAATTTTAGTGGGTGTGGTCTATTATCCACCGTAACCCATGTTAATCAAAGGGGATCTGGCTGAACGGGTCAATTGAACCCATTTTTTGCTCGTGAAGGACTGGAATTGGTGGTGGGGCTTCAACGGACATCTTAACAAGAAATTACCTTGAGGGCGTCTCACAATGAAGCGCAATGAAGCTTCGCCGATGAAAGATAAAATAAAGAATAAGAAATAAGAATAGTAGTGATGTAGCTTATTGGCTGCATTTGATTAAATAGATAAACGGATTTCTTAACATGTTTATTATTATCATCATATATTTGGAAGGCCCAAACTGCTATTTACTCTATAGACTTGATTTCGTAAACCGCTCAACCCAATTTATTTTCACAATTTCCATCTTTATTGAGGAATTTCTTACTCATGAACCGAACATGTTTTCAGAAAAAAAAAAAAAAAAACGAATGTCGAAAATACCTTTCATTTTGTATGCGTACATTCTCGCGAACTAAATGGGCTCTTGATGACTAAGCAATGGCATGGATCAATTTGTTAACACATTCAAAATAGGTCGTGGCGAGTCTGAGACCATAGGCAACGTCATGTCTAGGCTCATGACCTCAAATCCGAGGCTTGATGGCGGAGTCATGGTGCACGGGGCAAGTGACAACGCTGAAGATGGGCGACGGACGGGGTTGCATAGAGAGGAGATGGCCATGGTAGTCTTGCTCTTGTCCTGCGTGTGACTTGCAGAAAATTTCTAGAGAAAAGAAGAAAATATAGCCATTGCAAAATAATAATAATAATAATAATGATGGCCGTGTTTTCTGTAAATGCTTTTTTTTTTCATGTTTAAGACGGTTTTGATTTTTGAAAAAAAATGACGGAAAGCTTTCCAAAAAGTACATGGGCCAAAAAAAAAAAAAAGGAGTTGAGAGACGGTATTAATTTTTGAACTAAAGTACATGGACCAATTGTGACATTTCACCTTCACAGTATATATCATTACACCCCTATATTGTGCCCAATCTCTTACTAATCCAGTTTCCAATCATACTCTGAGCTTCTTGGCGATGCCCATGGTTTGCTCCAATTGCACTATCTGTTTAGTTAATCCCTCTAAGAGATGATTGACCTAGCCACCTTCCCTCAACTTAAAACTTTTGAAGACAACTTTTGGGTAGCCAGAAAGGCTGCTATAAGTAGATGGATAGGGATTAGAGTGGAGGAGCACGGGATAGATTGTTATATCTAATTGAATTTGTGGATTTTGCAAAGACCTTTTTGCACCCTTGTACCTCCGACTTCTTTTATGAAAATAGTGTTTTTGTTGCTTAACTCGAAATACCCTGGCATCAATTTCAGGAAGCTGTATGAGAGTCACGATGACAGGCAAGAAAAAGAAGACGAAATGTATCCTACACTTTTTTCATCGTATATGTTCAACTATTCCTATGGGAGTTGTCTCCTTTGTGAGGAATGTCAATCAATCTCCTCACAAATCATTACATGAACTACTGTCATTCGTAATTTTAGAGCTTTCCTTTTGCAAAGTGGACAAAAATTCCTCGGCATGAGCCATTTCTCAATGCAGCCTTAGTGACAGTAATGCCCACAATCCAACTTTCCATGCTTATCTTCATCAACGTAGTCATCCTGCAACGGTTTTAGCGAAATGAAAAGCACAATTTAGCACCATATACATATTCTAAAGTTATCTAAGATAAATACGTATGGACAAAAAAAAACAAAGTCATCCTTTAATTTTATTTCGATACGTTCATGAGTAAATTAAGGGGTTCTTACCAGGCAAATACACCATGATTCAACTTCGACATTAGATTCTTCCAAAGTCAAGGGTTGATATTGTTGCAATCTAAGGTGCATGGAAATGGCTTCCTCACTCAATCCTATGGAAACGTCTCCAACCTGTTCTTCGAGGTGGAGCAGTTCCTAATGAGAAAACATATGAGGTAAACTTAAGTATTTCTACATATCAACTCGGCTCCAGTTGTTCTAACCCTAATCAGGTTTTGTCAAAGAACTCGATTGGGCTATATGGATTCGGATTGTTGATTCCTACTGATCAATTCACTTATGTGGCAACTGGAATGCCGAGATGGGCGATCAGAAGGGAGAGGCAAGCTACAGTTGATCTCGAGATACGGTCTCTATCGCTGAGGGTTGCTATTCAAAAGAGAATGCATGAGGTGTGTTTCATAAAATTGAATATTATTGTATCTTAATGTGTTTAAGTTGTTTCGTCATAGGAACGATGAGGTCGTATTTATAGTACTAGACTTGAAAGGTCAATAAATTTTTGCATATTCTCAATTTGGTTCCTTAATTAACTATGATGATCTCCTTGGAAAACTAGTAGATATATTTCCCAAAAAAGGAGTATTTGAGATCGAGAACTTTAATCAAGACGGATTTTTACTACCAATTATGTATTGCATTCCCATGTCATTCATGCTCCCGATGTCAAAAGACCATTGCATCATAATGAACTTTTGATTCTCATTCCTATATAGCATATGAACTTTAATAGTCAAGCCATATTAAGATAATATGTACTTATATAGACCTTGATAGGAATTTTATCGTATATATAAAAATTTGTGTCTCTAGCAAAAAAGAATTTTCCCATTAAAGGTACATAGGATATTACCTTTTTCTACCTGACACTGATTCTCATAGACACAAGGATATTCTTTAAAAGGTCTATGCTATTACATATTATCATAATATGGCTTGAAAATTAAAGCTCATATCCAATATAGAAAGGAGAATCGAAATTTTAATATGATGCAATGGTCTTTTGGCATCAAGAGCACGAGGTATAAGGGAATGCATCACATAATTGGTAGTAAAGATCCGTCTCGATTTAACGCTCTTGATCTCAATACTCCTTTTTAGGGAAATATATTAACTAAATCTCTAATGAGATTATCATAATTAATTAAGGAACCAAATTGGGTATGTGCAAAACTTTACTGAGTTTTCTTCTTCTTCTTCTTATCATTATAATAATAATAATTATTAGTATTTGTTTGGCATAGTTGTATCTCCAATTCAGGACTCTGGTTTTTAGATCTTTTTATACTTATCGTTGCTTCACATGGTAATAGAGTAAAAGAAAATTGCAAGACTTGTTCTGGATGCAAAGTAGAATGGTTTTGTAATTTTCCCGCAACTCTCTCGTACTCACTACTCAGCATTGTCGGCAACTATCGTACCATTCGAGGCACTTTTCTATTTTTGTCCTTTTTCATGTTACTTTTGGCTTTTATATTTATTTTATTTTTTCAATGCTTTATTGCTTAATGTGAGGAGAATTACCAAAAAAGTCATAAACTTATTACAATTGAGTCAATTAGTGCTAAATTTTTTTTTTTGCCAATTGAGTCTTAAATCTTTTGTATTTGTGTCAATTTTGGCCTAAAATTGCTGACATGAACATTAGTCGTTCTAAGTGGTGCTGCTGGTACTGACGTGAACAATTTTAAATAATATTTTAATATTTTATCCTTTTTTCTTTTTCTTTCTCTTTTTTCCTCCCTTCTTCCCTAGCTGGTCGTCGAACCTCGATGATTGGCCAAAGGTCGACCTCGTCGGCCACTGGCGAGGGCAAGCCTTGCCTAGCCACTGGCGAGGCCAACCTCACCTAGCAACGGCAAGGTCAAGCCTTGTCGGCCCTCACCTCTGGCTAGTCGCCGGACCTCAACGATCGGCTAGAGGAAGAAGGGAAGAAAAAAGAAAGAGAAAGAAAATTAAAAAAAAAATTAAAAAATATATGAAAAATTGTCCACTTCAGTGGCGGCCACGCCACATAGGATGACCGAGGTCCATGTCAATGATTTTTCTGCTAAACTTGGCCCAAATTGACTGAATTGACACAAATGTAATAGATTAAGACTTTTTTGGTAATTTTCCAGCTTAATGTGACTTTTGGGTTTTCTTGTGTTACTTAGGCTTAGCACGGTACTTATTTGATGTTTTCAACGTATCAGGTAGCTTTTTGTCATATTTCACGTGATGTAGATCAGAGATTTCTCTTTGTTGTTGCGCCTAACGAGCATGTGTCTGAGTGCCTGTCTCCAGATCGATGAATTCGTGTTTACTTATTACTTGCTGTGTCACTTAGGATCCCCAAAAAGTCGCAGCTTAAAATAGATGGCCCTTAGTAGTGACGAAGATAATAATTCAATGTTACTGATAAGAATTTCGTCAAAGAAAAAAATTACCCGAAGAATAAGATAAAAAAATGTTTGTTTATGCACTATTTAGCGAAATTATTCCTTGAAGGCGTTAATAGAGTCTCTCCTTACGCCGAATTGAGCAAAACCTAACTTACCATAATGGGGAACTTCTCAATTTGTATATGATTATCTACTACCGATATAACTAATATCATTTTTGCTCAATCTAATCCCCATATATTCCCTTTTCATTATCAAGATCTCCTATATATTTTAATTTTCATATTGCATCCATAAATTAAATCTCCCACCACATATAAAAGGATTTAATCGCGTTCGATGTGGTTCTAATTTTGTTATTCGATTTCTCGAAATATTTGGACGGATGGTGCTCTTAACTTAGAAATCGGTTGGCCCTTATTCAAGTTAACATTATATTGTCATTAATTATCATCAAAGTTTATATCTTCTCATTGTCAAAACAGACATGGGAGTATCTCACTTCTTAGGTTTTATAATATTTTTCAATACCAACATATTTGTTATTTTAGTAAATTATTATTGGCCCTAATATCACGTCATTATTATTGGCGGATGCTATAATGTTGCTTTCTATTTAGTTCCTTAAAGTTGGGCACATAGAAATTAGAAATTCAACAATGTTAAATATATTAAAATCGGTTGAAACTCATTCAATCTCGTCACAAACCATTGCACAAACTACTTCAAAGTTGAAATATGCCTCATCATAGTTTTATAGCTTTCCTTTTGCAAAGTGGACAAAAGTTCCTCAACATAAGCCATTTCTGAATACAGCCATAATGAAAGAAATGCCCACAATCCAACTTTCCAAGCTTTTCTTCATCAATGTAGGCATCCTGCAATAATTCCAGCAAAATACAAGGTACAACTTAGTAGCATATATGTATACTCACAGTATATATTTAGCTAAGAATATTACTTATGGACAACAAATTTGTTCCTCAATTCTATATTAATATTCTTGAGTAAATGAAGTGGTTCTTACCAGACAAATACAACAGGATTCTACTTCGACATTAGATTCTGCCGAAGCTGAAGTTGAGGGTTGATATTGTTGTGACCTTAGATGTGTGGAGATGGCTTCCTCACTTAATCCTATGGAAACATCTCCAATCTGTTTTTCGAAGTGCAACAGTTCCAAATAAGAAAACACATTAGGAAAATCATAGTATCTCATAACCACCTCTACTCAACTAAATTATTTCTCAAGTGTCAAAAATATTGCTCGCTAAAGGGCTAAGTAAAGTCGCAACAAGATGTACCTTGATCTTGATCAATGGCTACATTACTGCACATTTGGTTTGGTTTTTAGTTGTTTGAATGCAATTTACACAATAACACACA
>BCNH02000001.1:1433220-1449751 GCA_001662345.2 Metrosideros polymorpha var. glaberrima | reverse complement strand
CGACTACTTCAAATTTAAAATCCGCCTTCCTCATTCATAATTTTAGAGCTTCCCTTTTGCAAAATGGACAAGAATTCCTCAGCGTGAGTCATTTCTCAATGCAGCCAAGTAATGCCCACAATCCAACTTTCCAAGCTTATCTTCATCAACATAGTCATCCTTCAATAACTTTTGCAAAAATAAAAGATACTCATAGTCTAAAGTTAGCTAAGATAATTACTTATGGACAAATAAACGAATTTCTTCTTTAATTCTATCTTAATGTATTGTTGAGTAAATGAAGTGGTTCTTACAGACACATAATACATGTTTCGGCTTCGACATTAGGTTTTGCCGAAGTCAAGGGTTGATACTTTTGTGGCCATAGATGTGTGAAAATGGCTTCCTCACTCAATCCTATGGATACATCTCCAATATGTTCTTCTAGGTGGAGCATTTCTAATAAAAAAACAAATACGGAAAACCTAAGTATTTCATAATCACCTTGTGTTAACTAAATTATTTGTTAAGTATCGAAAATATTGTCTGCTCAAGGGCTAAGTAAAGCCGCAACTACATCAGCCTCGATCTTGGCCAATGTCTGCATTACATGCCCATTATATATGTGGAGATGAATTATAGCAACTTCACTAATGAGACATTTCGATATTACCATGAGAGATAAAATCCGAAAATCATGATCATGATTCTGTTCTTGCATCATCTCATAAGACATGTCATCCGTGTCGAGATGCATTCCCACATATAATCTTCACCATCATCATATGCATCTTCCATGCTTGACGAGTAAATTGGTAATTCCCGAAAATTCTGGATCAATTTGCTTTTGTTAGAATCGATATAGCTTCTTATTTATTTCTCAATTAAGTGCTAGCCCAATCTGGTCATTTTTCTGCATCAAGGCCAATTGGGTAAGTTTAAACTTGATGTATCCTATATACTTACCAAATTATCTATAAACTTATCTGATTATTAATTGTTTGACTAATTAAGTTATAGCCCAATCTGGTCATTAACTTTTTATAGGGCATTTGAATTCTATTTTTGAATTTTTCCATTTGGTGTAATATATTTAATATTATTGCATTAGAATCCTTTCCTTAGCGCCTTCTTCCCTCCCATTGTTTCCAGATTACCTTCCTTTAGTAATTGATTTTTTTTTTCACATTCAAAAGAGTAAAACAACAATATAATCATGTAAACATCCTTTTGTATAGTAAATTTTTTTTCCAAAATCCTTTTAAATAGTAATTGAATTTCGAATATAGTAACAAGTTCCTCATCCCTACGTCTCTCTATGTTTGTGTATATGTGCGTGTATGTGCGTGCGTGCTTTTGTTTCTCTATTATAAATAATTTGATTGGAATTGAGAGGATGTTCACATTTACATATGCTTGGTAAGCGGTATGATAATTTTCGTCTATTCAGTTTAATGTAAGCTGTAGACGTAATTGGATAAATAGAAAAATTATACTCTTCATTCAGAAACTCTGTGATAAAGCATCTCTGACACCTAGCCTGGGGAAGTACATGGAAAAGAAAATAAAGGAAATATATGAGAATTAAGTAAAGGGTAATTACTTTTCGTTCTCTTGTTTACGTGTCCAATGAAGAAAAGTGATGTGAAGCAAAATAAAATATATTATAGACCATGTCGCGTAGTATTTATATTTGCGGAAAAACGTGAAGGATGAGTTTTGAAGGAAAAAAGAGAGGGAAAAACAATAGTCTTCCCATTTCTGGCCTCAATGATATTCTAATGGCGAGGTGCGAACAAGGGCCAAGATGAAAGAAACTTCATAGATTGTCCTCTTTTTTTTATGTTGGGTGAAGAGATTGTCCAATTTCAAACCGTATAGATTGAGGAGAATCCTCAAAAGAAGTCCAAGCCATGAACATATTTATCCCTACTATGAAGTCATTCTAAATACCACTGTAATTACTCAAAAAAATTAAACAAATCCAACCTTTCCAAACTCTAGAAATGTCAAAATGGGTTAAAGGCCCACTTTGCAACTCATAATTAATGAGTTGGGTCATGTATAAGTTACTTAAAAAAACTTTTAAAATGGGTGATTATGGGTATAAAGTAGTAAAGCCCAACTAAACATAAATTTTAGCGGGTGTGGTCTATTATCCACCGCAACCCATGTTAATCAAAGGGGGTCTGGCTGATCGGGTCGATTGAACCCATTTTTTGCTCGTGAAGGACTGGAATTGGTGTTGGGGCTTCAACGGACATCTTAACAAGAAATTACCTGGAGGGTGTCTCCCAATGAAGCGCGATGAAGCTTCGCCGATGAAAGATAAAATAAAGAATAAGAAATAAGAATAGTAGTGATGTAGTTTATTGGCTGCATTTGATTAAATAGATAAACGGATTTCTTAACATGTTTATTATTATCATCATATATTTGGAAGGCCCAAACTGCTATTTACTCTATAGACTTGATTTCGTAAACCGCTCAACCCCATTTATTTTCACAATTTCCATTTTTATTGAGGAATTTCTTACTCATAAACCGAACATGTTTTCAGAAAAAAAATAAGAAAACGAATGTCGAAAATACCTTTCATTTTGTATGCGTACATTTTCACGAACTAAATGGGCTCTTGATGACTGAGCAATGGCATGGATCAATTTGTTAACACATTCAAAATAGGTCGTGGCGAGTCTGAGACCATAGGCAACATCATGTCTAGGCTCATGACCTCAAATCCGAGGCTTGATGGTGGAGTCCTGGTGCACGGGGCAAGTGACAACGCTGAAGATGGGCGACGGACGGGGGCATAGTTGTATCTCCAATTCAGGACTCTGGTTTTGAGATCTTTTTATACTTATCGTTGCTTCACATGGCAATAGAGTAAAAGAAAATTGCAGGACGTGTTCTGGATGCAAAGTAGAATGGTTTTGTAATTTTCCCGCAAGTCTCTCATACTCACTACTCAGCATTGTCGGCAACTATCGTACCATTCGAGGCACTTTTCTATTTTGTCCTTTTTTCATGTTATTTTAGGCTTTTACATTTTTTATATATTTTTTAATGCTTTATTGCTTAATGTGAGGAGAATTACCAAAAAAATCATAAACTTATTACAATGAAGCGAATTAGTGCTAAAAAAAAAATTCGCCAATTGAGTCCTAAACCTTTTGTATTTATGCCAATTTTGGCCGAAAATTGCTGACATGGACACCGACCGTCCTAAGTGGCACTTAGACAATTTTAAATAATATTTTTTCCTTTTTTTCTTTTTTTTCTTTTCTTTCTCTTTCTCTTTTTTTCCTCCCTTCTTCCCTAGCCGGTCGCCGGACCTCGATGATCGGCCAGACGTCGATCTCGCCGGCCATTGGCGAGGGTGAGCCTCACCCAACAACAGCAAGGTCAAGCCTCGCCGACCCTTGCCTCTAGCCAATTGCCAGACCTCGGCGATTGGCTAAAGGAAGAAGGGAAGAAAAAAAGAAAGAAAAAGAAAAGAAAAGAAATTTTAAATTTTAAATTTTAAAAAAATGAAAAATTATCCATTTCAACGGCGATCACGTCACGTAGGACGACCGACGTCCATGTCAACGATTTTTTTGCCAAACTTGGCCCAAATTGACTGAATTGACACAAATACAATAGATTAAGACTTTTTTTGGCAATTTTCCAGCTTAATATAACTTTTGGGTTTTCCTATGTTACTTGGGCTTAGTAGGGTACTTATTTGATCTTTTCAATGTATCAGGTAGCTTTTTGTCATATTTCACGTGATGTAGATAAGAGATTTCTCTTTATTGTTGCGCCTAACGAGCGTGTGTCTAAGTGCATGTTTGCAAATCGATGAATCCGTGCTTACCTATTACTTACTGTGTCAATTAGGATCCCCAAAAAGTCGCAGCTTAAAATAGATGGCCCATAGTAGTGACGAAGATAATAATTCGATGTTATTAATAAGAATTTCATCAAAGAAAAAATTTACCCGAAGAATAAGATAAAAAAAATTGTTTGTTTACGTGCTATTTAGCGAAATTATTCCTTGAAGGCGTTAATAGAGTCTCTCCTTACGCTGAATTGAGCAAAACCTAACTTACCATAATGGGGAACTTCTCAATTTGTATATGATTATCTACTACCAATATAACTAATATCATTTTTGCCCAATCTAATCACCATATATTCCCTTTTCATTATCAAAATTTCATATATTGTGACATTCTGAAATTCGACCCATTTTCGGGATAAATGAAGGGATGTATATTCCATCAATTACGTTTTAGTTAAATTTCACTCGGAATTCATCACTCTCGAGAAGACTAACCAATAGGGAAAGGCTAATTAGGAATTGTTTACGTGGACCTAAGGACTCGAACGTGGATCGACGTTTTGGCCATAAGGATTGTCGAGAGAATATTTTGGGCAGTCATAGGCCGATCTAAGGTTGGTTTAGAACGATTTGCTAGCGTTATACAATTGGTTCACGGGTGGTTCCATTTGACCATAGTATAATTTGCGAATTAACCTAAACCAGATTTTTAACGATCGCGACCTTCGGAACTAATGATTGAACCTCGCGATTACATGACAACCAAGGTCGCCATGATTTGAGTAAACCACACGTGACATGATTTCTAATCAATCACGGGTCGATACGCGTAGCACTTAAAAAGCCGCCCGTTAGTTTGAAATACGCTAAAATCGCAATTGATCGGTTTTGACCACGAATTGACCTCCAAACTTGGGTATCGAGCTTCTGATGAAGTCAATGAATATATTTTGGACGTCACCTCATATTATTAGTGATTTTCGTGGTAAGGTTCGAAAAGTCGAAAAATCAGGAGACCGGCCCGAAAATCGGAAATTTTCTTTTCTGCCTTAGGTTCGGTTGTCGGTTTTTTTTTTAGGGTTGGTTAATTAATTTATTTTTTTTCCTTGTGGCTGAAAATATTAATGGATAAGTACCACATTTTAGCTCTATTGAATTTTCATGCAAGAGTTAATCTTAGCCCTTGATTTTTTTGTGCAAAATTGAACCCTAGCCCTTGGATTAGTTTAAACATTTGTATAAGAGAATATTTTCAGCCACTTTTCTCTCTCCCCACCCTCATAATTTTGGCCACTCCATCTCCTCACTCTTTCTTTCTTAAATTTCTTCCTTTCTCTTCTTGTTTCTTATTTCTTGTTCGGTTTTCTCCATCGTCGCCACCACGGTTTTGGAGTAGCGGTTCGGAGCCTATTCCGTCTTTGCTTGCGTGTGTTTTTAGCTCATTTTTTGTGGTAAGTCACTTTCTAATCTTTGATTAGGTTATTGGGTGATTTTTAGATGCTCTAGTGTAGATTTTCATGGAGAATTGAAGTGTCTTCATGTGGTAATGGATATGGCATGATTTAGAAGTGTTTATATGTTGATTTGAGTGAGAAAAATGCAAGTTTGTGGGCTGTTCTTGGGGGAATCCGAAAGTGAGAATTACGATGTCATAATTCAATATGTGATGTCATGTGTGGATAATGTGATTCATGATGTCACTTGGTACTTTATGAGGTCATATGAAGACTTTTGTGGCAATGTCAAGTCACAATGTGAATTATGAGGTTATTTGTGATTTTTGTGAATTTATGATGTCATTTAGAGATATTTATGATTTATGATGTCATAATGTGAATTATTATGTCAAAAAATAATAATAAATAAATTTTTATGCGATGTGAGTAGGGTATGAGCATTGATTTCGTGGCTCGATTAATTAATCATACGATCCAATATTGATCGTGCGTGCTTAATTTAATATCGTATGATTTGACTTCGATCGCATGATTTTATACGCTGGTCGTGTGATTATTGTGGCATTTCCATGATAGTTTGATGAAACCAAGTTATCATTATTACCCTGAGGCGTGTTTATGCGGGGTTAAGAATTGAGCTTGAGACATTTTACGCGGGCCACCCTGATGCGTGTTGATGTGAGGTATAGTTGAGCCTGACGAGGCCAACTATCGCACACCTGAAGTGTGAACTTTACACGGGTTGTGGCGAGTCACACACCTGATGCGTTTTACTCGGGTTGTTGCGAAGACCTGAGGCGTGTTTATGCGGGTCAAGAAATATCGGAACGTCGGGGTGAATCATGCATTGATTTGTGCATATTGTGCTTGTGAGCATATTGTCCGTTGAGTTGATATGTGCTTTATGCCATGTTTCGATAATAATTAAATTCTTTAATGCCATAAGTTCACTTGTATTATTATCTCGTTCGTTTAATTAGATTTTGGTTAGGTCAGCATATTAGGGTATTCTAAAAGTACGCTTTACCCTAGTCGAACTTAGAAAGTAGACTTATTTAGATTTATATCTCATTCGTTGTTTTAAAACCATTTCAGACCCACATCCGTGATATGAATTCTCCACCTCAACGTTTTGGTGTACCCATGGATATGGAGTCCATGGAGTCGAGGTATCCGATAGGCGAGGATATAGAATATATTAGAGTAAGTAGTACCGTATGGGTCGATGAAGGCGAAGCATACTGGAAGCCTCATACCTTTTTGGCTTGGTTTTATCGGAATAGAGATATGACTGTTGGTCCCCTCCGCAGTTATGACATTCCGTATGAGGGAGTAGGCGAGTGGGATCCAATGCAAGCTGCCTCACCTAAAGGCGTTGTAACAAGCCCGAACACCTGTCCCGAAGATTCTGACCCAATGGAACTTGAGCTAGTGGAGCCAGAGCCCGAAGTCCGGATTATCGAGCCGAGTTCTGATTCAGAGTCTATAGAATCCGACCCGTCAGAGGACAACAGCGGAGATTAAGAGTTTGGGTGGCTCGTGACCCTTTTTGAGAATCGTAGGAAGTGAAGTAGTTAGACTAACTACACCATCAACCCCGTTTTGACATATGTAGTACCGTAGATCTTGGCCTCTAGTGAGATTTGTAATTACGTTTGTTATAAACAAGATCACTTCTCCTTATCTGCCATTCCATATGATGTTTATTGTACGGAGTATGTAATCGCTTCCGCATGTGCATCTTATCGTTATCTCGTGTGGGTCGGCGACAAGCCTGGAATGTCGCATTTCTTATCGACCGTAACGGGATGTCGACGAACTCGTAGGTTTCGGGGCATGACATATATAGTTTAATTTTCATATTGCATCCATAAATTAAATCTCCCACCACATATAAAAGGATTTAATCGCGTTCGATGTGGTTCTAATTTTGTTATTTGATTTCTCGAAATATCTGGACGGATGGTGCTCGTAATTTAGAAATAGGTTGGCCCTTATTCAAGTTAACATTATATTGTCATTAATTATCATCAAAGTTTATATCTTCTCATTGTCAAAATAGACATGGGAGTATCTCACTTCTTAGGTTTTGTAATATTTTTCAATATCAACATATTTGTTATTTTAGTAAACTATTATTGGCCCTAATATCATGTCATTATTATTGGTGCATGCTATAATGTTGCTTTCTATTTAGTTCCTTAAAGTTAGGCACACAAAAATTAGAAATTCAACAATGTTAAATATATTAAAATCAGTTGAAACTCATTCAAACTCATCACAAACCATTGCACGAACTACTTCAAAGTTGAAATAGGCCTCATTCATAGTATTATAGCTTTCCTTTTGCAAAGTGGACAAAAGTTCCTCAGTATGAGCCATTTCTAAATACAACCATAGTGAAAGAAATGCCCACAATCCAACTTTCCAAGCTTTTCTTCATTAATGTAGGCGTCCTGCAATAATTCCCGCAAAATACAAGGTACAACTTAGTAGCATATATGTATACTCACAGTTTATATTTAGCTAAGAATTGCTTATGGACAACAAATTTGTTCCTCAATTCTATGTTAATATTCTTGAGTAAATGAAGTGATTCTTACCAGACAAATACAACAGGATTCCGCTTCGACATTAGATTCTGCCGAAGGCGAAGTCGAGGGTTGATATTGTTGTGACCTTAGATGTGTGGAGATGGCTTCCTCACTCAATCCTATGGAAACATCTCCGATCTATTTTTCGAAGTGCAACAATTCCAAATAAGAAAACACATGAGGAAAATCATAGTATCTCATAACCACATCTACTTAACTAAATTATTTCTCAAGTATCGAAAATATTGCTCGCTAAAGGGCTAAGTAAAGTCACAACAAGATGTCCCTTGATCTTGATCAATGGCTACATTACTGCACATTTGGTTTGGTTTTTAGTTGTTTGAATGCAATTTACACAATAACACGTACATGTCGTGAAAGGGCTCAAGCATATATATATACACGTGAAGATTAATTATAACAGTTTCGCTAATTCAGATATTTTGACATTAGCACAAGAGATAAAACTCGAAAATCATGTCCACAACAAAACTCAAGATCAAGGGTGACAAATATTATTACTCAAAAACATCTACGACCACAACAAAACTCATGACGCCACTGCATGAAATGTATAAAGTCATACACAAGCAGCAATTTCTGCTGAGTTGAACTTTATAGTTCATGGTACTATAAAAGAGATTGTGCATATACTAAGTAAAAGCCAACAACATAATTTCGAAAATGTACGAATCTCCGGTGAGACACAATAAGAGATAATGACAATTATGACATTACTAGATTTGTGGTTAATAATTGCCCCCAAAAAAAATCCCATTAAAGGTCCATAAAACATTACGTTTTTCTACTATATACGGAACTTCATATATTTTATGAAATTCTTTAAAAGGCATATTTAATTACATATTATCATATATGGCTTGTAAATTAAAATTAATTTCTAGTATAGAAATGAGAATCACAAGTTTAATACGGTGGAATTGTCTTTTGGCATCAAGAGCATGAGATATATGGAAATGCATCGCATAATTGGTAGTAAAAATCTGTCCTACTTTAAAGATCTCAATCTCAAATAATCTTTTCAGGGAAATATATCAATGAAATTTCCAATGAGATTATCATAATTAATTAAGGAACCAAAGTGAGAGTTGGGCAAAAATTTGTTGAGGGTTTTAGTCTAGTACTATAAATACGACCTTGCCGTTCCTAGGTTGAAACACGAATACGTAAAGATATAATAATATTACAATTTCCAGAACATACCTCATAAATTCTCATTCGAATTGCTGCCCACGGCGATGGAGATGATGTCTCAGGACGAGCTCGAGCTCGCCTCACCCCTCTACTCACCCATCCCGGCATTCCAAATGTCGCAGAAGTAAATCGACCAGTGGGAGTTAACGATCCGTGGCCATGCTGGCCTGTTGAGTTCTCCGTTGTACTGTGGCCATTGGAAACCATAGGACTTATGGGAACAACGTTTTGTTCAACTAATTCATTATCAGTATGATTAAGTTCGTTGTTCTCTTGGTTTTCCATTGTAGAAACCTGTAAATGTAAATTCTTTTGTCAGAGCATTAACAATAAAAAAAAAATCTGTATATATATGTGTGTATACGTTGTTCATTATGCCCAAATAGCTCTTACGATATGAACACAATATGTTTCTTGACGAATATCAACAAATCATGTACTAAATCATAAGAAAAAAGATAAGATTACCTCAGGAAAAAAATATATTTTTTTCCTAGTGGATGAACGGATTTCAAATTATGTCTCTATGCTTATAGTAATCATGTTATGGATACCAAAGCATACATTTGTCGTCAAATGGTGAATCAATCCACTATGTGGGCAGGATTCCTTCTTTTGGTGCTTTTACATATAAAAAATTGCTAAACCATGTATGATCGACTATGTAATGACCCATGAGCATTTGTATTAAGACTATATGAAACTTAAATCAACATACAAGACGAAGTGTACGAATTCTATCCAAATTAATAGGATATATATAGAAGAAAGTATGTTTCTGTCGACGGATGAATTCTTGCTCGAATCATTAAGTTGGAATATAATTGCTTTCATAGTAGATATAAAACAAGAAAAAATAATTCAGATGCTATGAATTTTTCTTTCAATGCCTACACATTCTTTTGATTGATTTATCACTGAAGAATGAGTAAGACAAATGATTGATTAACTTACACATGACGACATTGAAATTGAAAATTTTGGAAACGGGATCTAAAATTTTCAAACCAACCTTATTATCATATATATAATAGCTTGCAAGAAAAAAAAAATTTGCAGTTGACCTTATATCGTCATAAAATGATAATTTTCAAATTGGTCACTAAGGACAATTTTGATAAAACTCATAGGCAATAAAAGCATCGAGGTTTTGATGAAATTTAGAATAAATATTATTGAGACAAATATATTGAATTAGATTCTGATTGATTATTCTAACTGCAATAATTGATAGGTTATACAAAATCTAGTGTGTATATCAATCAATAACTCAGAATTACTCCATGACTCATGTAAAATGAATGACTTTTTCTAATAGAATCAACGTGATGGTTATGGACAAACATCCACAAGATTGATTAAATAGTCATCGATTTAAATTGTGCACTCATAAGATGAATTAACTTCATCTGATTTTACTGTTTACTATTGATATCACCACAAAAAATGTCCTATAAGATCTATATTTGGATTCAAAATAATGAACCTTAATAATAACAAAATGCAATGGTAAGAATAAACTTTAAAAGCATAGGAGCAAAGACTGCCCATGACCCTTAAGGCTTTTAAACAAATTCACTACCAGATGGAATAGAAGAGAGAGAGAGAGAGAGAGAATATACGTACTTGATCTGAGAAGCACCCGCCAGAAGTAAACCTCGATCAAAATTAGCCTACAAAAAATGGTCACTCATGAAAAAATAATAAATACATATAAAAATTTATTATAAAGCTAAAAGGTAAGTAAATAGAGTTGTTAGAGGACATAATAGAAGATATATCTCATGTTATCTAATATACAACTATATCGTTATACGTTTTGAAAATAAAAACGAACTAAGGTCACCGATTGATCATTGCATTGATTAAATGAAATAAATTATAGAATTTGAACCTACATGTACGATTGTCTCGAGAATCAAATATAAAAAATGAATTTATAACATCCAAATAACATCCTTACTAGTAAAATATCCCATGCCTTCCGGAATACAATGATCTATTAGATTGTGTTGTTAGGCTTCTCAAAGCAATCATTTACACTTAAAATTGATTCTTCTCATACAATCTCTCTATCATTGTAAGCAAAGTTTGTAAATACGACCAAAAAAATTTTGCACAAAAAAGCAGAGCATATAGATTTCTACGAACATCGATACATTAACGAATAGATTAAAAAATAAAAATAAAAAGATCACTTGAAGAAATATGCGTCATCTATCAAACACATCTGAGATCCGAATAATGGATGTAGTATACATAACCTTCAAATTCTTCCTCACATTTGAAATAAAGAGAAAAAAAAAACCCATAGTGCACAAATTTATAAAAACTACCTATATCATCGAATATGCTAAGGAGGAAAAAGGGATATGAAAGGGGGAAAAAGAGCAAGAGAGCAGATGAAAAAGAACCTAGAAGAATTAGACCAATGGGAGAGTTCAAGAGAACGTTGATGTAATTTACATAGAATAAGACAGAGAGATGAGATGATACCAAAATGAAGACAAACTTGAAGAAGACAAGTCTGTAGTGCTGATCTTGTCATTATTTATATTGGAGAGCACATGAAATTGTATTGGAGAGCTTTCACATGCCTGATCGAGTAAATTCAAACTTACCATATTGGAGAGCTTTCTCATATATGACATTTCTTTTTAATTGCTGAGAAACCCTGATTCTAATTGCCATCTAACATTTGTATTTGTATTACATTCTTGAACTAGTCTCGTTTTATTGAATTAATTCTTGTCTTGGTCTTCTATTTTCCCTCTCCCACAATATTTAAAACGGTTTGATCTTAGTTAATCTTATTTGTTTCATAGATTCTCAAAGTAATCTGCCCAAAGAGCGCAAAACCTTTCGTAGCATACCTTGTAAACGGAAACACTTTTCTTATCCGATGTAGATGGTATTACGGTCCGGAATCTAGTACGAGATTTTGAAGTTAAATATGTACTTGTTATCATATTGGTAAGTGATATATCTAAGTTCGTTGCTTTGACTTCTTAAGATGTCGATTGATGGATCTTCTAACTTAGTTACTTATTGAGCATACATTAGTTACCGCTATAATTCCTTAACTAACATTTATTTATTTACATCTTTTTCTCGTTGGCAAACGGTTAAAGATTATTTTATATTTCACAATGTAAACTTGTTTGTGATTGTTAAGTATATGAAGCCGATATTGTTTCATCAGAGACATAAGATATCATGTTTTTTTAGTGATTATTCCAAATTTCAACTTGGACACAAAAAAATTGTAATTCAATTATGATGAGATATAGCTTACTAATTAAGATGCAACTCTCCTTCATTTAGCCAAAGAATAAGAAAAACTTCTGGAAATGAAATGAATGTCAATGGTTCATATGAAGATGATTATTTGTCCTTATGAATTTTGTGGAAGAAAATCCCACATTAATATAATTGTTGAAGAAAAGAAAAGTATATGGATTCAAGTTACCATATACATTGATCTTTTCGTGGCCAATACATAAATATGTTACGATATACCCTTTTACTCATTCTAGATAGGTCTACTTTGGGAATAACTTGCTCACACAAACATGCACACCCGTATCCAGCTATAAACTTCATAACATATCTTCGTGCATTCGTTTTTCTTCATCAAGGCTAATTGGATAAGTTCAAACTTGCTGTATCCTATACATTTCCCTAAGTGTCTATGAACTTATATGATCGTACATCAACTATTTGACTAATTCAGTGGTAGCCCAATCTAGTCATTAACTATTTTTAGGGCAATTGAATTCCATTTTTGGTTTTTCTTCTTCTTGTCATTTATTCAATTCTACTTGCATTAGAATTCTTTCCTTAATGCCTTTTTCCCTCCCATTGTTTTTAAAATGCACTCCTTTAGTAATTAATTTCTTCACATTCCAAAGAGCAAAACAACATTATAATAATTAGGTAGACATCCTTTTATATAGATCTTTTTTTGGGGCAAAATCCTTTTGATTAGTAGTTGACATTGGAAGCTATTAACATGTTCCTCATCTCTACCTCTCTTTGTATGCGCATTAGTTTCTCTATTATAAAAAAAATTAAGTCAGAATTTAGACATGTTGGCATCTATAGTAATTCATTTTCTTTTTTAGGTGCACATTGAAGAAAAATGATGGGAACGGAAACGCGATGTATAATAGACTATGTCTCGTCTTAGTTTTGAATTAAAAAAAAGGGCGGAAAAATGAAAGTCTCCTCATTTCTAGCCTCAACAATATTTACTCTCTTCGAATGGCAAAGTGGGAACAAGGGCCAAGATAAAAAAGAATCCCAAAGTTTGTCCGATATCAAACTGTATAGATTGAGGGGAATCCTTAAAATTAAGTCTAGGCCAAAAAGACTTTCGTTTCTACCTGAAGTCATTATAAAGAATCAACCAACCTCTAATCCTAACTCAATCCTAGCCAATGCCGTCCTACCACCTCCAGCCACCATTTCCCTCTGTCCATGTCTAGGTCGGTTCACTCAGTTGCTCTCTATGTCCGGGTTGACTTGCTCTCATACCCCTCTCAAATCATTATATCCACTACTTCAAATTTAAAATCCGCCTTCCTCATTCATAATTTTAGAGCTTCCCTTTTGCAAAATGGACAAGAATTCCTCAGCGTGAGTCATTTCTCAATGCAGTCAAGTAATGCCCACAATCCAACTTTCCAAGCTTAGCTTCATCAACATAGTCATCCTTCAATAACTATTGCAAAAATAAAAGAAAAATCTAGTAGCGCATATACACTCATAGTGTAAAGTCAGCTAAGATAATTACTCATGGACAAATAAACAACTTTCTTCTTTAATTCTATCTTAATGTATTGTTGAGTAAATGAAGTGGTTCTTACAGACACATAATACATGTTTCGGCTTTGACATTAGGTTTTGCCGAAGTCGAGGGTTGATACTTTTGTGGCCTTAGATGTGTGAAAATGGCTTCCTCACTCAATCCTATGGATACATCTCCAATATGTTATTCTAGGTGGAGCATTTCTAATAAAAGAACAAATAAGGAAAACCTAAGTATTTCATAATCACCTTGTGTTAACTAGATTATTTGTTAAGTATCGAAAATATTGTCTGCTCAAGGGCTAAGTAAAGCCTCAACTACATCAGCCTCGATCTTGGTTAATGTCTGCATTACATGCCCATTATATATGTGGAGATGAATTATAGCAACTTCACTAATCAGACATTTCGATATTAGCATGAGAGATAAAATCCAAAAATCATGATCATGATTCTATTCTTGCATTATCTCATAAGGCATGTCATCCGTGTCGAGATGCATTCCCACATATAATCTTCACCGTCATCATATGCATCTTCCATGCTTGACGCGTAAATTGGTAATTCCAGAAAATTCTGGATCAATTTGCTTTTGTTAGAATCGAAATAGCTTCTTATTTATTTCTCAATTAAGTGCTAGCCCAATCTGGTCATTAACTTTTTATAGAGCATTTAAATTCTATTTTTGAAATTTTCCTTTTGTTGTAATATATTTAATATTATTGCATTAGAATCCTTTCCTTAGCGCCTTTTTCCCTCCCATTGTTTTCAGATTAACTTCCTTTAGTAATTGATTTTTTTTTTTGCACATTCAAAAGAGTAAAACAACAATATAATCATCGAGGCATCCTTTTGCATAGTAAATTTTTTTTTCAAAATCCTTTTAAATAGTAATTGAATTTCGAATATAGTAACAAGTTCCTCATCTCTACGTCTCCTTATGTTTGTGTATATGTGTGTATGTGCGTGCGTGCTTTTGTTTCTCTATTATAAATAATTTGAGTTGGAATTGAGAGGATGTTCACATTTACATATGCTTGCTAAGCGGTATAATAATTTTCATCTATTCAGTTTAGTGTAAACTGTAGACGTGATTGGATAAATAGAAAAATTATACTCTTCATTCATAAACTCTGTGGTAAAGCATCTCTTACACCTTGCCTGGGGAAGTACATGGAAAAGAAAAGAAAGGAAATACATGAGAATTAAGTAAAGGGTAATTAAACTTTTCGTTCTGTTATTTACGTGTCCAATGAAGAAAAGTGATGTGAAGCAAAATAAAATATATTATAGACCATGTCGCGAAGCATTTATATTTGTGGAAAAACGTGAAGTATAAGTTTTGAAGAAAAAAAAGAGGGAAAAACAATAGTCTCCCCATTTCTGGCCTCAATGATATTATAATGGCAAGGTGCGAACAAGGGCCAAGATGAAAGAAACTTCAAAGATTGTATTTTATTTTATTTTATTTTTGGTCGAAGAGATTGTCCAATTTCAAACCTTATAGATTGAGGAGAATCCTCTAAAGAAGTCCAAGCCATGAACATATTTATCCCTACTCTGAAGTCATTCTAAATACTACTGTAATTACTAAAAAAACAAAACAAAACAAAACAAATCCACTCTTTCCAAACACCAGAAATGTCAAAATGGGTTAAAGGCCCACTTTACAACTCATAATTAATTTGACCAAAAAAAAACTCTTAATTAATGAAGTAGTAAAGCCCAACTAAATATAAATTTTAGTGGGTGTGGTCTATTATCCACCGCAACCCATGTTAATCAAATGGGATCTGGCTGAACGGGTAAATTGAACCCATTTTTTGCTCGTGAAGGACTGGAATTGGTGTTGGGGCTTCAACGGACATCTTAGCAAGAAATTGCCTTGAGTGTGTCTCACAATGAAGCGCGATGAAGCTCCGCCAATGAAAGATAAAATAAAGAATAAGAAATAAGAATAATAGTGATGTAGATTATTGGCTGCATTTGATTAAATAGATAAACGGATTTCTTAACATGTTTATTATTATAATCATATATTTGGAAGGCCCAAACTGCTATTTACTCTATAGACTTGATTTCGTAAACCGCTCAACCCCATTTATTTTCACAATTTACATATTTATTGAGGAATTTCTTACTCATGAACCGAACATGTTTTCAGAAAAAATAAGAAAACGAATGTCAAAAACACCTTTCACATTGTATGCGTACATTTTCACGAACTAAATGGGCTCTTGATGACTGAGCAATGGCATCGATCAATTTGTTAACACATTCAAAATAGGTCGTGGCGAGTTTGAGACCATAGGCAACGTCATGTCTAGGCTCATGACCTCAAATCCGAGGCTTGATGGCGGAGTCATGGTGCACGGGGCAAGTGACAACGCTGAAGATGGGCGACGGACGGGGTTGCATAGAGAGGAGATGGCCATGGTAGTCTTGCTCTTGTCCTGCGTGTGTGACTTGCAGAAAATTTCTTGAGAAAAGAAGAAAATATAGCCATTGCAAAAAATAATAATAATAATAATAATAATGATGGCCATGTTTTTTTAAATGGTTTTTTTTTAGTATGCTTTTTTTTCATGTTTAAGACGGTTTTGATTTTTGAAAAAAAATGACGGAAAGCTTTCCAAAAAGTACATGGGCCA
>BCNH02000001.1:1383274-1426924 GCA_001662345.2 Metrosideros polymorpha var. glaberrima | reverse complement strand
GGTTATCCTGAGCAGGGTATGATTTGGAATTTATCTTTTCCGTTTGTCACTTTGACTTATCTTGACTAATTACGCAATGCATCTTTATAAAGCTTAATTTTTTCGAAGGCGAGAATGATTAGAGATGCTCCTGGGATTGTGATTGGTTTGAGATAAAAGCTTGTTCTGTTGTAATTGTCGGTTTTCGAAAATGGTGTACATCTGTCGAACAGAATGAATTATTTACGGTGGCTGCTCTTTCTAGATGTAGAATCGGTTTTACTTACGCATTTGCATATAATTAGGGTGAATAGAGTTTAGAATAAACCGAGGAAACTTGTGGTTGAATTATAGTACTTTTGGGGGAATGAAGCTGTAGGATTCATGCCTAATTGTCCGTGTATGGTCATATTTTTCAGGAATTGATTGCTGCTCTTCTGGCTTGCTCTTTCTTTTCCCTGTTCCCAGTCATTGAGAGAGGTTCTAAACATCTTCCCATGATCAGCTTCGATAACTTGTTTGCGTATGTAACCCTCTAGTTATTTGCGTTTACGTAGAATAACCTTGTTTGGTCTGTACTTTAACATTTTGTTATGACTGTTATTGTGAAGTGTAGGCGGTTTAGCTGTAATGACTGGAATTAGATTTGAGTAAGCTGTGAATCTCCTTGGTTCTCTCTGCTAACTAGTTTCAAATAATTAGTCGTGCATGGAAATCTTGGTGCGTTTTTCTCTTACTGTATGAATAATGTTAAAGAGATTGTTGCGGTAAATACTATCGTTAGTTGAGCAATGACTCCTCAACCATGTGAATTCTTATTGCTTCACAATACTTTAAGAATACTCACAGTTGGTGAAATGGCACTAGGAGTCCTTGTACTCTTGCCCAAAATTCAAAACCTTCCCTGAATTTTTTTCCATCCAAAATCATCCCTATAATTTTTAAAATGTGCCACTGTCAGTCCTTCCATTGTGCTTTTCTTGTTGGTTGATTTTTGGTAACATGGATGACAGAATTGCCAAGTTGGACGTCGGAGTACACGTGTACTATTATGATTTGCAAAAGTTTTTCATGTAGTATCACCACATCAGCCTACATAAATTTTAAAAAAAGCAAGAGAGAGAGAGAGAGAGAGATTTGTAGCTCCCGGCCATAGGGGCTAGAGCTTCCTTGAGCTCGCAGCCATGGCCCCTCAAGCTTCATTGAGCTCAGCCTTGACTGTTTGAGCTTAGCCTACCTCACTTTGTGCAGCTCGACCATGACCATTCAAGCTTCATCGAGCTTGCAGCCACGGCAGCTAGAGCTTCTTTGAGCTTCTGGCCATGTCCGCTCGATCTTCGTCGAGCTCAGTCATGGTGGCTGGATCTTCTTCAAGATTGGGTTCATGGCCGCTTGAGAGAGAGTGAGAGAGAGATCCAAGTCAATAATTTCTAACGGTGTTAAGCTATGGCATCAAATTTCTAATAGCGTTTACCCCATGTTAGCGAATTCTGTTAGTGGACCGACCAGGGATGACTTGTGACACTTTTTGACGGTTTTGATCACACACAAAAAGTAGAGGGACGGTTTTGATTTTTGAACTAAAGTACAGGGACCAACAGTGACATTTCACCTGCACAATATTTAGCATTATAATTTATAATTTGTCCTATTTCTTTCTGTCCAGTTTCCAATCATTACCTGTGCTTCTTGAAGATATCCATGGTTTGCTTCAATTGTGCTATCTCTTTAGTTTGTCTGAACAGCAAAATATAGTGGTCCCTTGCTTCTTAACCATATGCTTATCACTTTATCCCTTTAAGAGATGATTGCCCCAGCCATCTAAGCAACCCTCATCATTACAGTTAAAACTTCTGAAGACAATTTCAGGGGCAGTTAGAAAGGCTGCTATTAGTTGATGGATAGGATTAGAATGGAGGAGTATGTGATCTTTGTGCCTTTGTACCTCTTAACTTTTTTTTGTCGATAAATTGTTTTTGTGTTTAATTTTGGAAATACATTGGCATCATTTTCAGGAATCTGTATGAGAGTTATGATGAAAAGCAAGAAAGCAAGATGAAATGTATCACACACTATTTTCATCGTATAAGTTCAACTATTCCTGTGGGAGTCGTCTCATTTGAGAGGAAAGTTCTTCCACTGGAAAGTAATCCTCTTCTGCCTTATGGGAAGGTGGACTTCTGGAGTAAGTCTGCCTTTCCTCTCTGCCACCTCGAGGTAACAGTTGGAACGAATAAGTGAAATAGCTAGTTGATATTGTACATGAACCTGTTTTGTTTTGTAGAATGTAGTTTTCCCTTCTAATACTTCTCAGAGGTCTGTGTAAAATTTAGGTACACGATTCTGGCCTCATGGAAGACCATTCTGGTGAAGCTCTTCTAGTTGATTTTGCAAACAAATATATTGGTGGTGGTGCTCTTAATAGGGGCTGTGTTCAGGTATAACTTCCTGGATGTGTGGACCCAATTTTATGAATGAAAGAGGTTAATTTGTGTTAGGCAGTGCATTCATAGATCCTTGGCATGTTCATGGCTGTACTTAACCATAGATCCCAGATGTTTAATTATCAGGTCATTCTCATACACTCTATTTCATCTTTCTGATGCAGCTTTATTATTGTCTCTCTCTATAAAGATAAGTTCAGGGAAGGGCAACTGGGTCACATTTTGTGTTGTTTGGCAATGACAGACTTGAGGTTTCCAGATTCTGCCATCTCCTTTTTTGTCGACCTTTAGACCTTGTTTACTTTAGAGACTAAAAAGGCAAAGAAGTGCTTTCTGGAAAATGAATTTTCTTTTTCCCGGATGGGTGGAAGATGGATGTGATAATGGAGTTCATAATGAGTCTTAAAACATATCATGTGCAAGCAAGTACCTATGTTTTCATTGTCTTATTTGATTGCCTTTAATGGTTTTATTTTTCATGGTCAAACATGTTGTGCTGCTCAAATAACATGCAGGAAGAGATACTCTTCATGATCAATCCTGAATTGATTGTCGGCATGCTTTTCTTGCCAGCCTTGGCAGACAATGAAGCTATAGAAATTGTTGGTACTGAAAGGTTTTCAAATTATACTGGGTGAGTATGTTAAACTCGAAGTGATACGTATTAGTTGTGATACTTATCTTAATTATCAATGTTGCTGTGAGGATTTTGAATCATGTAATATCTATGGACTGAACTATGGCTCGTACTGGAATCAAGGATGTCCACATGAACTGCTGTTTTTTCCTGTTTCAATTTCTGAATATTATGACATAAAAAAGTGTTGCAGGCCCTTAAAGACGAGCTGCTTTCACTTCTGTAGCACTACTGGTTCCCTGTCTAAAAATGAAAATATGGAATATTTAAATTACATCAGCTTCAGATTTGGATGTGGACTACGTAGTAATGTTTACTGCTTTGTCTCCTTTCTCAATTGACAGTGTTCAATGGAGAACTATAAACAATTGTTATAGGCTTTGAAGAAAGAAGGTTTATAATGTAGAATGTTTATGCATAATTCTGTGATTGATTTGAATTTGAGCTTAAAGAGTGATCATCTTAGACGTGTTTGTTCTTTATTAGAAGTTATTTTGATTATTCAGCTGGTAGGTAGGCATCTTTTAATCTGAATTGACTTCATTTTATGATGGCTTCTGAATTGTGCTCGAACTTGAAGGGGTGCAGGTATGCTTCTTCATTCAAATTTTCTGGTGACTATATTGACAAAAGAGACATTGATTGCATGGGAAGGCGTAGAACGAGAATTGTTGCAATAGATGCATTATGCAGGCCAGGGATTAAGCAGTATACATTACAACTCCTTCTGAGGTATGTTGAGTTTTTTCCCCCATGATTTCCAGTCGTGGTTAGCTCTTACATGTGTAAGTTGGCCAAGAAAGAAGGACGAAGCCATCTCAAATGAAAATCCGCTTATTTTAGTTACTAATTCATTAAATGCCCTCTTTACTGGGTTTACAAGTAATACACAGATTCAAGAAATAAAGGTTGGAGTGAAGGTTCTATTCTACCATTTTTTGGGCTGCCTTAATCTTGGATACAGTATCACTTGCTGGAACCACTCCAGGGCATATTCGGGATTGATTTTCTTGTCAAATAAGACATTTAAACATGCAAAGTCAAACTTTTGATCAAAGCAAATGGAAGTACCGTTTGAATTGTCTATGAAATTGTGTTCAGCATGTTAAATCTATCATTTGGTTCTGTTGTAGAGTAGACTCTAGGGCGCACAGTCTACAAGGTAAGTCTGGTCAAATGGGAGTTGAAAACATATCAATGAGCACATGACGTCTTACTAGACTGTTCAGTTATGTAGTTGGAGAAATCTCTTACTTGGACCTTTTCCTTTCACTTGTCAAATAAAATTTCATGATAAGAAACAAAGATCTAGATTATCCAAGTTTAATTGGAAGTCAAAATGAGATTGTAGCTATGGAGGATAACTTATAACATGATCAACTATTAGACAAGTGAGACTAAGGAGAGTATCAAACAATATCCAAATTGAACAAGGTTCTGAGAACCATGTGCTTTAGCTGAGCCGAAGACAAATCTCATTTCAAGCCATTTTTGTCCAAACAAGAATCAATTGTCTTGGAGTTTTTTAGAGTTATCTTTTCTATTGGTTCCTTGGTTGGTCGGAAAGGAAGTAAAGTTGTGAGAAGAAATGGTTTGGCTAATGCTGCTAATATTTCTTATGTAGGACTTGAGCAACATCTAAAATCAATCAAGGACTTATTTTTTTCTAGGTCATGGATGGAAATTTCTCCTATTTATACACGATAATAGTCATTTATTTTGACTACAACATCTACAGTATCATGCTGGTTATAATGAGATATGATGGCTGTTATGCCGAATCCTAGTTGAAAATTTTCATATTCAATCTATCTTAGTGAACTTATTGTTTTATGCATATTTATATCAAAACCTATATGTATATTTATGTTTTTAAAACTGTGAGACTTGCTTGTTGCAATCACAGGGAGATTAATAAGGCATTTTGTGGCTTCTCTGATGATTCCAAGTATCAGTTGTATGAGAGGGTCTTCCAGGAAAATTGTTTAGCTGGATTGGTTGATGGCCGAGTCCAAGTCTCAAATCATGTATCTGGGGATGATGCTTTGGTCAGGGATTTTCACATTTTGCAGTATCATTTTTCTTCTTTTGTTAAGTGATTGCTTTTATGTATATGTATATCCAGTTCTTTACTTATCTGAGGATGTTATCTGTTTTTGGATAGCTGCAGAAAGATCCTGCAACATTCGCAAGAACTGAAGGAGGAGCAGGGGACAAAGAGCCAAATGCCGAGGCTTTAACTCAGATACCCGACGATGAAGACAATATTGGAATTGTGACAGGGAACTGGGGTTGTGGAGCCTTTGGAGGTGATCCTGAGCTGAAGAGCATCATTCAGTGGCTTGCTGCTTCTCAGGTGCTGTTATCCTTCTTACAATTGACAATCATTTTCTTTGATGTGGCCATGCTAAATGTGAGTGAGCAGGTTTATCTGATGTCTACACATTTAGGAATATACAAAATGTTATGAAGTACATCAGTACATAACATCTTAACTACGATAAACAAGTATAGTTGAATGATCAATTTGAAGTTTACCAATGATAGCATGAGGATGCCTGAAGTTTCAAGAATGCAGGTACAGGACAAGAAGTTTGTTTGTGAGTAGAAATGTTTGATCATAACCAAACAGGAACAACTTTTCAGAAAAAAGGGGTGTGGTTTGAGATATATCATTGAAACATGGGATCAGTTTAAGAAGTGTCAAAATAGTTAGTGGCAAAAATACTTCATTATAGGCAGCCCACATTTATCTATCCGTCTTTTTGATGTATATGGAAAAAGAAAAGAAGAGACAAGCTTATAGGCTATAGCCTAAAGAGGAGAAAGCTTTAATTTTTTTGTGAACCAGATTTTTAGAGGGCTTGGGCAATCATGGCTGATCAGGCCAAAATTCTAAGTTTCTGTCATTTGGCCATACCATCCCCTCTATCTTTTCTGGACCCATCCAATTAATGGAAGTACCTTAAAAAGCTATTACATGAGAATACTCAAGGCGGATGGATTGGGCAGGCCCAGAAAGGAGATCCATCATCCAAGCCTGCCTATGTTCACAAACTTTAAAATGAACGACCTCGTTCAATGAATAATTTGAACCAAGCCAGACCAAACGTTGGTGAGGACTATCAAATCTATCAGCTGCTAAGGTCTGCAGAGAGGACTTGAGCTTGTGAATTGTCCCATCATAGATATTGGCATAGGCTTCTGGACTTTTGTAGTGTAAAATAATTGAAGGTTTTGACGCTATATTATTATGGTTGTCAATGTGTAGATGAAGGATTTGAGTAATAAGAAGACGTGTGAAGGTGGTTTCTGGCAGCCTTCTTTCTTACTATGGTGGTCATACTAGGTCAATTACCAGCTTTAGTATAGTCATTATATGTCATAATTAAGTTTCAAACGAGTGTTTAGAATGTTGCGAAAAAACATGAAGAAGATGGAGTATGGACACTTGTCAAACTATCGTCTATGATAATTGATTAATTAAGGATTTTCATTGATAAATTGGTCAGAATTTATTTGCCCATTGTTCCAGGGAAAACTTAGCAGGGAAAAATGAAAACCGGCCATTTTAGTCTACCATAAATAGCTCTTTTGGATTTTCCTTATGGTTCGTCTGTTATTATCTTTTGCTGGAAAATGAAAAGCTATACATTGGACAACCTAACTAAAGTTTTGAGGATAGGAGGTAGGCAGTGCTAGGCAATATATGTTTGCAACTGAGCCTCTTGCGCCGGCATTGATCATGTAGAACTAGGTTCTTCAGTTATCCTAAAACAAAGACTTTGCAATATGAGGACTTCATCTTTGTTGACTTAAACGTTGTCCTATTCTTTTCTTATGTTTGGCCATAATAGTCTGCTCTTACTTTGCTAAATTTTCAACGGATTCCACTAGTTGATGGAATGTATAGGGCATCGATGTCTCTTTTGAGAATATGATATTTTGACATTTTTGCTTCATTAGATTCATGTCTCTGTACAATTTTCAGGCATTGAGACCCTTCGATTCATATTATACATTCGGTGTGGAGGCATTGCAGAACCTTCGTCAGGTACTTTTTGTTATTTCGCATGGTTCAGAATCAATGACAGTAGTTTTAGTAAGATCTTTCCAATTTCTGTTGCATTCTTCTGACACTAAGAATCTATTGACTTTAAAGTGCCTAAAGATTCATAGTATTGACGCCGGTTATTTTCCACAAGCAAACTCAGTTTCCCACCTTTTATTTTCCAAGCTTTTTCTAAGGTTATACCCTTGTTTGCTTTTCGGCTGCATTTTGTAGCAGGTGTGTCATATCAAACGGGATGGTGTTATTCAAATTTTACTTGGCCTTCTGCCTTCAATTGCGGTTGTTAATTGTTTTTCTTCAACTGCTTGATTTTGTGAATCCAACGTTAAAGGAGATTGGCTGTCTTTTTTATGATGTCGAGCAGGTGAGTCAATGGATATTGCTGCACGGATGGACAGTGGGGGACCTTTGGAATATGTTGGTGGAGTACTCGTCGCAAAGATTCAAGCGAGAAACTAAGCTCGGTTTCTTCGCTTGGTTGCTTCCGTCCGTGACAGCTGATCATGCCATGACTTTTAATGCACTTGATGCTACCTAATTCTTTTCATTTTGCATCGCTAACATGTGTGCATTCGAGGAGATTAAGCGAGTAGAAATTTTTTATACTTAAATCCTCCGCAAGTAGAAGGGTCATTACCGACGTGTAGGAACATGAGTTGTTGTGCTGGTCATAATCAATGAATTATTTTAATGCCCATGAAAACCAATAATCGGCGGTAGCCTGCTATCTTCAATTGGCTAATCTTGTCTAAATTATTGTCAATCATTTTAGTTCAGCTTTCTCATGGGGCTTTGGGCTTCTAGAACCCCTTGGGAAATGCTAGCATTGGGAAAACTAAAAGCCTAAGTCATGGTTTTCAGCATGTTATCGTGGGATGTAATGACTGTTCATTTTCCTTAACCCATCATCTCTCGTGTTCTTCAACGTCTAGCTGAGGTCAAGGTTGATTAGGTTGAGATTGCGTAGGTCGAGGGTCCACCATCGAAGTCGCCCGGGTCAAGGGTTGATCCATCATCTTCTTCAACCCATCGTCCATCTTCTTCAGCCTTTCAGCTGCAGTCATTGAGGTCACGCGACCTTTGCTAGGGTCGCGTCGACCGCCAAAGGGCCGGATCTGGGTCGCCCCGAAGTCACGCAACCTTGGCAGCCTGTTGTCTGGTGTCGCTTGACTCAGGCGGCCCTTGCCTGGGTTTGTGTGACTTGAGTCTCCATTGAGGGTGGCTTGCCGAGGGTCTCCGCTTGGTTCATCTTCTTCAACGTTGCCTCACTTGCGACTGTTAGGCGAGATCTGGCAGTCAAGTGACAATGATGATCGAGTGTTGATGGTCGCCAATGGTAGACATCAAAGCCCTCGCCTGAGCTAGCAATGGCCCTCGGAGCTCTCGCCTGAGTTCTAAAAAATGACGAACAGTGGCTCCCTTTTTTATTTTTTTACTTCAAAGCTATTTTGTGATAAAAACTCCAAAAAAGAAAACTCACTTTTGGCACCCCTCTATCTATGTAAATCATGAACAAAACGCAAGTTCGACGCATTAGGCATGGTCGGTGGTTGCAAACTATAAAACAGAGAGACAAAGCTAATCTCAAGTTGATGTTGCATGGAGATTGCGTTAATCAGGCCCTACTTTGCAAATAGTTGTCGATCCGTCGCGAAAGATACCCCCGCATCCCCCGACGGGTATAAGATTTAAGAAATATGTTTTTGTAGTGAATTAACATTTTATTTTTATCGGATGTCTCCGAAAATATTTATTGTGAATTAATATCGATATTAGAGTTATTTGCTTATTAATAGTTTTTGCGGATCAAAGTCAATTTCTCTTTAAATTTTCAACACTTCATCTAGTTTAAATATAAAAACACAAGAACTTTTATTATAGCATTGTATCGTGTAAATGTAATTGGTTTTTTTACAATTTTACAAGGTTTTAAAAATGAGGTTTTCAACTTTGTTTGGACTTTTTCTTTATTTTTATTATTTTCGATTTTGGAAAAAAGAAGAAGAAGATGATGATATTTGAAAATTAATTTGCCCCACCCGAACCTGAAGACAAGTCCAAGCCGGGCCCCTCTTTTCTCTCTCCCTCTCTCTCTCTCTCACCCGAAAGCACGGATTTTTACATGTCTGGTGCGTCCCCTGTTCTTCTCTCTCAGCGGGCGAGGTGTCCAAGCCAACCAGCCAGGTGAAGGTCAGTCTCCACTTCCCACTTGTCTGCAGCTTCTTCTTATGTGTCTCCATTTTTTCTTCTTCTTGCTCTTTCCACGGCTGGTAGAAAAAAAAAAAAGCTTCCCTACACCCTCCTAATCTCCACTAGTGTATTCGTGCTGTGGGTACGCCGCACGCTGGTGATTAGCTGACTTTGACCATCTTCAGCTTTGGTGAAGAGGCACAGAGAGAGAGAGAAAGAGAGGGAGTTGCAGAAGCTGAACGCAGACTTGTGGGAGAGAGTCCATTTCCGAGCTCTAGGTAAGGAGTTTCAGCAGTTGGTTGCTAAATTTTCAGTGACTTTCTAAGATGGCTATGGTTTTTTTTTTTTTTTTCCTTTGGATGAAATGATGGCTGTAGTTGGTGGGTTGTATTTTCGCGGATATTACTGCTCTGAAACCTCTTAACCAGTTTATGGTATATATGTTATAAGGCTCATCTGCTGTTATGGGCACTGGGCATGCCTCTGTTCTTCAAGTTACCGTCGTATGGGTCCCTGTACTCAGCTTGGAGTTGGGTTGTGCCAATAATAGTATGATGTGGTTGAACCAATGAACTTTTTTTTTTCTTAGTATTTTCTCAAAGCTTGTTGTTTATAGACGACGATATCATGTTACTGATGTTATACTTGATTGGAATCGGCTTTTTGTAGAAATGGCACTACAACAAGCAAGTATTCTTCAAGTTCCGTTTTGCACTCTGAAAGGCAGCAGAACAATTTGTACTAGACTTTCTAGCTTCAAGACTCCATTGAAGAATACAGACAGATGGTTTAGCCTCTCCTCAGATATTCTGAATGCATCTTGGCGGGTGCGATTCTTTGGCGTACACTTGAGTTCTTTCAATGCTTAATTTTGCATTGGCTCTCATTCTTATCTTCCGTGCAAATTAGGGTATGGTTATGAAAAGCATTGTCGCAGGAGCTTCTAAAACGTCTCATAATCCCAAATTTGTTGGTGGAAAGAAAGAGCAAGACGATGATAGCAGTGATTCTGAGTATGAGGAGCAAGATGATGAGGCGAAGGACAATGACCCTCATCTCATGGATTCTGAAGAGAGGCAAGAGTGGAGAGGGAAAATTAGAGAAGTGATCAATAAATATCCTGATGTTGAGGAGGAGATAGACCTTGACGAGAGGAGGAAGAAGATGCAGAAGCTCCTGGCTGATTATCCCCTTGTTGTGGAGGAGGATGATCCTGATTGGCCTGATGATGCTGATGGTTGGGGTTTCAGTTTGGGCCAATTCTTCAACAAAATCACCATAAAGAACGTTAGGAAAGAAGATGATGAAAATTATGACAGTGAAAATGAAATTGTGTGGCAAGATGATAATTATATCCGCCCCATCAAAGATATCACTACTGCTGAATGGGAGGAAGCTGTTTTCAAGGATATTAGTCCTTTGATTGTTCTTGTGCATAACCGCTACAAGAGGTTAGTAATTGGTTCTCATTGTTCATCGTTCCACAGTTCTTTTGCTTGCAAGTCGATACATGTAAGGCCTTCCAAGCTGTTTAAAAGGTATCATATCTTCTCTTTTCGTACGGGAAATCAGTGCCACTTTCTTTCTTTGTTGTTTGAGAGAGTACATGATGCTCACTTTTTAAACATCTTTCCCCTTTTGGAAGCATAGTTTAAGGTGATAGTAGCATGCATAATTGCAGCTTCTTTTCTGTCACTTTTTGTAGTTCTTTTGTGACGAAGTCGCTTTAGTTGATTTGCTTCCAGTTAAATGATTTTCTGACTCATTTTTGGAAGCTAGGAATTCATTTAGCTAAGTATGTTGGCTTGCAAAACATGAAAATGCTTGTATCTTGAACTCACTTTTACTAGTGCTGTGATTGGTCGAGTTTCTGTTGTGTCTAGTGATCATTTGAAATCTCGGAAGGCAAAATGTAAATGTACATCTTTTGATTATTGCCTAGATAAGTTTAGAAAAGAGAAGTGGCAAATTTGCTTTCAATATGTCTGTTTGACTACCTAATGTCACTGAAATGGCTGAAGCTCTTGGAGATAGATAATATGCAGATCTTGGTGTTTTACCCTAGATATACGGTTTACGACTGTACAATTGCTGAAAGCAACCTTCCTATTGGATATTTGAAATTATTTTAGGCCAAAAGAGAATGAAAAGATCAAGGATGAATTGGAAAAAGCCGTGCACATAATTTGGAACTGCAGACTACCTTCACCAAGAGTAAGGAGCATTATGCCTAATTCCCATCATAAATCACCTTTTTTTTAGCTTCTGACTTGTTTTTACTGTCCTGTTAAAAAGTGTGTTGCGGTTGATGCTATTAAGGAGCCTGAGTTGGTATCTGCTCTGCAAGTTTCCATGTTTCCAGAGATTATCTTCACTAAAGCTGGCAAGATTTTATATCGTGAAAAGGGTAACTTACTGCTCATAAACTTTTTTGAAAGGTTCTTGCAACATAAATCTGGTCATGACCCTTGTTTGGCTTGTCTACTCAGCTATTCGAACTGCGGATGAGTTTTCAAAGATGATGGCGTTCTTCTACTATGGAGCAGCCAAGCCACCTTGTTTGAATAGCAGTGAAGATAGCCAGGAAACAATTCCATCTGTTTGAATATAGTGTATAGTATATCCATAGTCCAGCTTAGCAGTTCTTAATACTCCTAGCTTTTCTTGCAGTGCATTTCGTTGCAGAAGGCTGACAATTTTGATCTAGCACACTCGACTGTAACTGTTGGTTTACTTATGAACAGTTTCGATGGAAAGCAAGTAATAGATAATTCCCTGTTCTGGGTATCTAACTAAAACTAATCTTGGAATACAATTTAAATTTTTGAACAAGGATGGGTTGGTCTGAATGCATTTTATGTGTTCACCTCTTCACCTTTAGAATTCAGATTCTTGCTTTGCCGCAGGCCCAATTCCACAAAGGGAAATTTTGATCATATGAGATTAAAAAATATCTGATAGCACACATTCTTCCCAACTATATACTGGCATTCCTTCCGTTTATCTAAAACGAGGTAATGCATCCACAAACTGTTGAAAATATCAGGAATACTTCTGTCCCTCATCTGAATGTGCTGTTTATTTTCTGAATTATATTTATCTGCTTACTTTGTTGATCGTAGCTAGTTTTGGTGGTTCTTTAGGTAGTTTTGGTTGCAGGTGACTTGTTTTACTTCATTAGGAACTGTTTGAACCTTCAATGTGACTTCTGGATCTTCATACATATCTTTACTTGATCTAGGCTGAAAAGGTGGATGAGGCTTGAGAGAATGGTAATGAATTTTTTTTATTGCCCTAGTAGAATTATAATCTTCCTCTTTGAAGATAGTAGCTATAACGGGTACGGTTTGCATGCTCTCTGCTCCCAATGATAATTGTTTTGATTGCATTGGGAAGCGCAAATCTTTTGTCCGAACATGAAGCTGAGAACACACATGCAAGCTTCCATGGTGAATTGGCTCTTCCTCATGTTAGTAAGAAGATTCCTGATTGGCCATGGGATCCATGCAAGAAGTTTGATGATGCTGCATACTGACTGCTTAATTTAGAGGTTTCTGTAGTTAAGGATGGCTATGTAGAAAAATGTCGGGTTGTGGTTAAGACTTTAAGAGCACATATTTATAAATGTGCCTTGGCTGGATGAAGGAAAGGAAAAGTTAGTAAGGATAATCACAATAATACAGCCGATAGTAAGGGTGAAAAGGAGGGACTTGAACCCTCCACCTCAGCCTAAGATGAAGAATTGAGCGGGGCTCCATTCAATCATTTCGATTTAGGAATGAGTAAATAATTGCTGAAGGATCTGGGAGAATGTGAGGATGAGAGGAAATCATCAAGAGGAAGGATAAGTGTAAAGAATCTGATTCTGATTCTTGGGTATGTAAGTAGAGAGGAAGATCAAGGAGGAAAAAGAATGGGAAGAGAAAAAGTAGCCTTTAAAATGACTAGGACAGGGGCTTCAGGCAGAAAATGAAGGAGAAGAGGAGGAAGAGTAAGGAATTGTCTGAGGGAGACAAGCACTGCCGATTACCATAAGAAAGAGTAAGAAAGAGAGAAGGACTAGTACATTGGTGACTGACATGGATAATTTGGATTTATTTTGAAGGAACGTGGAAGGAACAGAACAGAAGGGCTGTCATACCATATGGTTACAGGCTTGTTTGATTTGACTACAAATTTATGAAGGTGTGAAGCAGTCAAGAAGAGCAATGAAAACTTGAGTAGACTGTTCCATCTTGGTCACTCCAATGTTTCATTTGTAAATGTGCATCGGAATTTATATGCTTTGAATATCATGAGTTCTTTTCATATCTGCTGCTTGGGTCGTGGGTCTACATTGTGTTATTGCGAGAGCTTAGGGTAGGTCGTAGGACTGCTGTTTTTTAGATTCACTGTCAATAGAAGATTCTGCAGAGGGAATCAAGGAGAGACTTGCATTTCGATTAAAGACAAGTAGTCCTCATTCTATAAATGGAATTGAAGTACACGAGCATAATTTCATAGCACTGGTCACAAGCCTAAAGAAATTCCTCCCTTCTGACAGCTACTCAGGAGTGTCAGAGTTATTATTTAAGAGTGATAGGACACATCAACAGTTGTCTTGATGCACAATTGCATTGCATCTTATTATTGTCCATAATCAGATGAAAATATTGGCCAACATAATGTGGCCTTTATGACTACTGTTAAGCTTAAATTGCACCGTGGTTTTGGACTAATTCCTAGATGTTTATTCATTGTGAAGGCCACAGCAGCAGAAGGTCTTGTGGTAATGGAACCGGAAGGCAAAGAGCTGGTAAGGATTGGAACCATCGAACTTGCAATCTGATACTCCAACTATTCGTTTCTCACTGTTCCCAGCGAAAACAGTGAGGCATTTGCCAGTACTGCTGGAAACCCAAAATCGAAATTCCCGATGGTTGAACTTCTTTGGTGGGTTAATAGATTTCCAGTCCGCATCGGCAATGTTTTCTAGCGAATTCAATGACCGCAGGCTCACTTTCCCATGCTTGTCCACGGTGAGGTAACTCTGTCCTCCTGAGCACTTGTCCATGTAGTTGCTGAATCTGTGGGGCATTGGAATAGGAAGTATGTTAGAAATCGAAACAACGCAAACCACTGCCTTGTTTAGTTCAACCTTACGAATCGAGTAATTGAGTGTAAATGAGTGCCATACACGTTAACGCCTTTAATCTTGAATCTACTAGAAATTCGATTGCAGATGTCCCAATTCTTCTGGCTATGTTTGTTTTATTACCTGTGATAACCAGAAGCTGAACCAGAAGTAGATTGCCAACCAAAATAGGCATTGTATTTGGCAGACTCGCCACCCTTAACATTCGGGACAGAATAAACTCCTCTATCGTTGGCAGTGACATAATCGGATTGCAAAGCACCGGCAATGAGAGTGTCGTCCCAAGCGGTCATGTGGGGGTAGGCTTCACTTGGTGGGCATGTTGACGTGTCGCATTTGGAGCATTGCCTGCACAGAAATTCGCTCTTCAGCGGTACATCTCCACCGCTGTCAGCGGTTGAACCACAGATCACCACAGCAAGCAGGTATAGAGAGAACAGAAAGAAGTTGCTGTCCATGATGGTTGGATTGTTTTCTTTGGCTGGTCATTCTTTTCGAATAGAGTTTGCTCGATTATATACACTTTCCTATGTTCTTGAACTCATCGATATCGTTCTTTTACCCCCCTCATGTTTGATCGATTGGGACAAAACATAGTTGGCTTTGTTCCATGTAAATATTTTTTAATTGTTGGGCTTCGGTAATTCCAAAATTTTCAGCTGTATTTGGTTTTTGCTACAGAATGTGAGGGAAAGTTTGTCCCCCATTTTTAATCTTTGGTTATATATACACGAGATATTCTCTTGATATTTTATTTGTTATATCTTAAACTTGTTCTTGAATCTCTCTTCTAGGATCGGATAACCCTATTGGCTCATAATGCTTATATATTATTCTTTTTTTTAATCCTTTTTGTTGCTTTTCTAAAAAAAGCTTAGAATTGGAGGAAAAACACATTTCTTTTTTCTCTACTTTTGCTAAGAAAAGGAAACTACGTCGCATGCAAGTAAGGTTAATCTTTTACTTTTTTGCCAAAAAAATTCATTTTTTTATTTAACGAGGACTCTTTTTGAATGCATAGCATTTATAATCAATATAATTTGTTTGCATATAATTGAGTTGCCTATGAAATGAGTTGTAACTTTAAGATTCTTAGACAGTTGATTTGGGGGGTTGGCTTGTCCTAAGGATGTTGGAAGGTATTTTTGAGTGTGGCGACTTTTGTGATACTTCTCTTATAATTCGGTTTTGAGATTCAAAATGCTTAGTACAAGGTCCTCTCTTGTCTCCTATTGTATCTTTGTACGCACAATGTTGTTCTCGAAATCATAAAATGAAGAGAAATTAAATGCAGAATGTTTCTCGAACATCGGATCGGTTGATGTTTGTTCTGTTCTATTATGTCGGGATTTTCTTGCTTGGATCCGGGTCGGGCAAGTATATCCCTTGTTACATCGTGCCTGGATTGCCGATGCTAAAACGCGGCCATATATCATAGGAATTACAAAGACTCATTACACGTAAACCTTACCTTTTCTGATTCCTTTTTTTAAGAAATTGATTTAGAATGAATTGTCCAGTTAAATTAGATGTTGAAGTTTCACATGATTCACAATCACAACTTATATGCCAATTATTAAGATTATGTTTACTATGTTATTAAGCAAACAAACAATTAATTTACTCTCTTTTCTGCTTTGTTACTAGCTGGGGAAAACAAGGTCCAACCTATGGATATTGATGGGGACAACTCCTACCAACTGGGGAAACCCTGAATCTATACAACTTTAGGCATTATGAAGTCTTAAGCCATCCAATTCAACTGGCAAAACCCAGAAGGCTAGAGCATGATGAAATTTCAAACCAGAATGCCTAAGCTACCGTGAGCCAAGTCGAGCTCGTCAAGAACTGATCTAATCTCGAGTAGTCGCAATCGAAGGTCGAGGAACTTACGACTAGCTCGAAGGGTTTTTTCCCCGAGGTCATATGACCACACTTAATCGGCTCGAAAAGTTACCGGCGGTAGACTACTAACCCCTTCTGAGAAAATTACTACCACTTGGAGGAAATCACCACCACGGGATGCTATCGGCTCGAATGGATTCGACGTTATCAGGACCACCTTCTCTGCATTATCAACTAAGAATGAAGTTTAGGAGGAAGTATTTATATTGCTTATGATGTTTCACCTAATTTGCTTCCAAATTCTGCAGCTTCTGCTTGAAGCCGTCGCAAAGAGAAACACCATGGGAGTTCCTCTCCTTTATCAACTTCTTTCATACATTAAAGGCCAAGAAAAAAAATAAAAAAAGACTTCCCCTGTCTCTGTAGCACCCAAATTTACAGACTTGAACAGAGACTTCATGTTCCTAACTCCTTCACCACATAACTCAATCAAACCAGAAAGGGAGAAACAAGAGACTGAGAAATTCATAATAAAATCTACCTAGGCACCGGTAAAACAAGAGAGCACGCTGTGGCTTCTTCTGAACCTCACCGCCTGCTTTGAATGTGGAACAACAACGCCCTTCAACGCATTCATGTCATCCTCATCGCCGCTGGGCGAGAACCTGAATGAATAATCTCCGGTCGAGCGGTAACGGCGATGATGGCCTTGGCTATGAATCGTGTTATCACTCCCAGGCCCCAAATACAAACGGTGCTGAGCCTGAGCCTGAGCTTGAGCCTGACCATTCATGTAGAAGTCAGCAACATTGTACGTCGGAGCAGCACCGGCCGACAAGCACTCGTATCGGCTCCGAACTCGGCTCCTCTTTATTGCTCTGTACACCATTGGAATCAGACCGTCCATCTGCTAAATTCAAACCTCTCAACTTCCTTCTCCTGGGAATTTTCTGGTCGTGGTTGCTGCTGAGAAAGGAAGATAACAGCAAAGAACAGACGGAGTAGGAAGATTCGTCAATGGTGGGGTTGGTGAAAATGGGAGGAAGAGATCTTCCACGAGGCTTCTTGCTCTTTTCCCTTTATATCTATAAAGAGACGACGAGAACAGCGAGGGTTATAACAAGTCTAACACGGCAATTCTTTCGTTTTCTTGACTTGAAGCCAAGAGAGCCCCCCACCACCAAAAAAATCACAGCCTTTGTTTTCGTCTCCCTTCATCTTAACTAATATATTAGACTTCAAGCCTTCAACTTTCAATCACCCCCTTGTCAATTTCGTCGTCCCGAAGGCTAAAAAGCCGATTACTTCTACTAGAGATTTGAATCGTTTAATAATTTTAGGCGGGTCGGGTAAGCTTTCCGACCTCGTCTACCAAAGGGGGCGACGATAATTTAAAGAAGAGGAGCACGTTAAGATCGACGGTACAGTGCAGATTGATCCAGCCAAATCACGTGTTCCGTTTCTGTCAAGTCTCTAACAAATGTGCTTAAGCCTTCAAAGGCTTCAACTTCACAAGCCATGTGTCCCTTCCATCTTCCTGAAGGTTCATATCTGTGCTTCTACTGTGTTATTTGATTTCTTTCATGGGGTCCTCTTTCGACACTAGCTCACGAAAAGGGCGAAAAGTAATCTAAAAAACCCAAGAACCAAGTGTGCAAGAGTTGATTTATAGAGATGTGATGATGTCCGCCAAGCAACAGCGACTCGCGTCTACTGCGATATAGGACTGATACAATAGATTATCAGCACAAGCGCAGCCACGGCGCTGGGGATGTGGATCGATCAGCACGAACATGAGATCAAAGTGATCATCCACTGTAATTTTGTTTATGGGTTCTGAAAGTACAATGAATTTTGTCCTAGAAGCATCTGATCTGATTGCACTACACATGCACAGAAGGGCCCAAGTTGAAAGCAAAAGCAACCAAAAAGAAGCTTAGAGATCCAGAATTCAACCAGGAATAGAATTACTGAAGAGGGTTCTGAGCCATTCTCGGTCCTCAATCAATGAGGTGCTTCAATAGAAATTCCACCAGTTAATAAATGTTCCCCGGTTGATGCCTTCCAAATACTTTAGTAAAATTATGTGTACATTAAGGCAAGTTGTTCAGATTCCGAGATAAATCATCCAAAATTCGTGCTTGTGTGGTCAGCACGGGCGTCATCCTCCAAGGTTGCTTCTGACTCGGGCCGACTGTACAGACAATTCTTTCGATCGACATGGTAGAAATCGGAACATTGTCCTGTGCCGGTAACGATATTTTTGACTAGCAACTTGTTTAATTGGTAACACGTTGAAAAGTTACCAATACTTTTACGAGGGTTCCAACGGTTATTGGATTTGTTTCAAATTACCAACTATTTCAATAATTTGTCAAATATTACTGATAATTTGAAATAATCGAAGTGCTAAGTACTTCGATAAAACTGTCAGTAACTTACTCACACAATACGGACTAATTAACGATCAATACTTCGATAAATATGCGGGCAACTTGCCAACAAATTCCAAGCTTGCCGGTCAAAATTTAGTTACCAGTATGTTTTGAAATTTACCAACGCTCTAGAATTATTGGCACGGAATATACGCACAGAAAGCTAGAAAACTGGCGGAAGGTATACAATGCGTTCCAGAATTGGACTCTATTTTCGAGCTTCGTCCAAGATGGGATAACCCATGAATGTACAATAAGGGAAAAATTGTCCCAAAAAAAGTCTTAAACATATTGCACTTTTGTCAATTTAGTCCTAAACCTTTTTAAATTTGCCAATTGAGTCCTAAACATTTTGCCAATTCAATCCTTTTGGCCAGCCAGCGCTGACCTTAACAATAATAATAATATTTTAATATTTTTCAAACTTTTTCATATTATTTTTTTTCTTTTTCTTTGTTGATTTTCTTTCCCCTATTGCCGACGAGCTTTGGCAAGGGTCATCGAAGCTCACCAGCCACATGGCCAGGGTTGAGGCCGTAGGTGAGGGCAGGCGAGGTGCTCTTGCCCAGATCTGGGCGAGAGCTTCGCAAACCTAGCCCTATGGCTGGCGAGGGTCACTGGTGCTCGCCAGCAACAAAGAAAAGAAAAGCAAAAAAGAAAGAGAAAAATAGAGAAAAAAATATTAAAATATTATTAAAATTGTCCACGTCAACACCGGCTAGTCAAAAAGACTGAATTGGTACAAATGCAAAAAGTTTGGGATTGAATTGACAAAAGTGCAATAGTTTAAAGACTTTTTTGACAATTTTTCCGTACAAAAAGATGGATGACTTAATGTAAACTAGAGAGCCAGGCAAGACCAAGTGATGTAATTCAAGGGACTCATTATAAATAGATCAGCAATCTGATTTTTTTTTTTAATCTCATATTTGCGAATGGTTAATTCGAGATTAATTGTTAACAGAAAGCCCCCGGTTTTGCATACGGAATAGTGCTTGGAGGCTGTCATCTGATAAGTGTAGGCATCACTATCACCATGGATGGACACAGAAGAATGCAAATGACCCGTGATGTCAAATGCTGACTAGCTTGAACCAAATGTTATAAAAGGAGGCAAATGGAGGGAGGCATCTTCTAGTTTTGCAAACCTTCATCAGATTCCTGATTGGCATGGCATATGCTCATCTAGATAAGGCCTGTGAAAACAATGATGGTCATTTGACAAAGTCAATGTTTGGATCTGATGTGATTAATATATTGGGCAGCCACTCTTACAGCTGCCGTTTGTGTTCCTTTCTAGAGGTTGACCAATTGAAATTTCTATGTTTAGAAATTGAAGTAGCTTCCGGGATTGCTTTCTTGCCCCAGTTTGTTTTCCTTCTTCTCTCTCCTTCTAGAGTTTAGTTTAGTAATTGCACCACACAACCTTCTTTTTCTCGCATTTTAGGACTCGAAAACAAAATCTTGGATAAGCACAAACAAGAGAACCGAGTGAAGCTGGGAATGATGAGATGATGCAATAAGAAATAGTGTTGAGTCCATATCAGTCTGTCAATCGCATGACGAATCGGTCGGGCACATTGAGTTTTCTAAATTGTCAAATTTCGATGTCACGTTTCTTCAGAGATCCCACAAGTGACATGCACGCTCCATGGCCTTTGAAGTATTCCACGATTAGCACAGAACTTCAACGACGAGAGTCATTTTCGAATATCTGCTTTGTTATCTGATTTCTTTGTTCTTCTTATATAATTATTAGATGATAAAGGGGACCATCTCTCGCTTATGTAATCCTATTGGCTGTATTATACCTAACAAGTTTCATTATTATTGAGTGTTGTGACTTGTGGAACTTTTCAACATGCTTTGGTAATCTTTCTCAGGCCAAGTTGGAACGTACGATGTCTCTGAAGTTGTCACTGGGCAAGACAGGGTAAGTGATTGGATGAAGAGTATATGTCTTTTGGTAACTTTTGCCAAAGGACAATCCGATGCTAACTGCCTTTCCTCTTTTTCTCATGAACTTGACTGACTCGTTTAACTCGCCTCCCTTATCTTTGCAACCTCGAAAGCGATCATTTGGAGTTTCTTCCTCTGTGATCTTTTTCTGTCCAGTCCTAGATATTCTGGAAAATCGACACCATATGAGTTGACAATTCATGTTACCAATCATAATTTCGTCATGTTAAATACAGATTCTAACTAGAACATGGCATGGTAATCTATCATGACACGATTTCGATGCATGAATACAAGCTGATCACTTAACAGACTGCAAGATGCAACACAAAATAGCTAATCAGCATTTTTTTTTAGTAAGGAACTAATTAGCGACACTGTTGTGTCAATATATAAAAACGTATTTAATGCTCAAAACCATGAGATGTCAGACATGAATAATGAGTGAAACTGCATACCATGACCATGTCTTAAATGTGTTCTCGGTCAAGCAGAGCAAACAATAAATTTTAGTGCAACACAAACATGTTCACATTAAAAAGAGATGCTTAGCTCCATATCTGTTGCAACCCAACCACATCTTAAAACAGTTCTTCTCTCATTGTAGGAATGCCTCATTTCTTCACAAAAGTAGTCGCACTTCATAGTTACTGGGAAGGACATTTGAGATTAGACGTAATTAATCTTTCATATTACAGAAACTCCATAAATTAACTCCACAGTATCATTGATGAAGTCTATTAAACCACCACTGGTTCAATATAAAGCTAGAAAATTAGGTCATCATATCTGAGAGAAGATTTGAGAAATTATCATCTGGTACTTAACTCATATATCAAACACAAGCACTGTTCAGTGAATCAGAAGACAATGTGGGGTGAACAGTAGTACCAACCAGCCTATCTTCTTAATTAGCTTTCCACCATGAGGCAAGTACAACTAGCATCCCTTATTAAGGACAATGCATCAACAACGCAAGTTGAACTTCTCCAGATAAGAAAAGTTCAAGTACCGGGAATGCATAGGAGCTTATCTCTTAGACAGCTTGACATATATGACACTAATTACAACATTAGCCTATCCAAGTTTTCAAACTCAGCATCTTAAAAAGTTTCTATCTATCAGGTAATGCATAATTTCACTACCACCCACTTAAATAATTGAATCTGCAGCACAGAGCAGATGAACAGCAGGCATCACTTCATCTTTTAGCTGTTTATTTTCACGATAGAACATATAACTTGAAGCAATATTTACTAAACAAAGAAACACATCTACCAGCACAAGCGTTTTGCAAACATAACAAGTCAAAAAGAGGAGACAAGTTCAGATACCAAATTCCATATGGCTAAATCCAGTCACCTTAACCAAGAGAGACTCTGGAAGAAATATCGTGTTGCTACCATCAGGCAACATTTCATTATGCATGATGTTGGTAAGGAGTTAAGTCACATAACAACAATATTGGATTACCTACAGAATCAGTTAAAATATTTCAAAGTTATGTTGCAGTTGTTGTACGTTATCTGTGCTAGCGTGTACATCAAAAGATGGAGGATGCCAGGAGAATGAGAACATGAGCTCAAAAAAATGATGGTTGTTAACAAGTGCCCCTAGGGCAGTTTTTTAGTACTTAATAAGAAATGTTTCAATTTTCAAGCCATTGATTACACATAACACGAGTAAATTATTGTATAGGAAAACTGCAAACTTTATTGATTTAGCTGCTTAACAAGTGCCATCGAGGCACTCCTTAACAAAACCCCAGAAAATATATACTCTGAAACAGTTTGATGAACAGTTTATCCTGGACAAGCGTTACTTCAGCACGTTAGTTCATGCTCCCATTCTCTTCATCTATTAATCGTGTCTATAACTTGCTGTTGGTCATACATATGGGTTTCAATCAATCTCAGAGCACCAGATAATCTGTTTCTACCATTTAGGTAAATCTCTTTCTTGTATAGTTTTATGGGGCTCCGTATAAATTTTCATATGTAAGATACTTAGAAATTCCTTGGATCATGCAATGGAATCAGAAGTGAAGGGAAAAGAAGGAAAGGAGGGTTTACATTGGTAGTATCATAGGGTTCAAGATAGTGTTCAACAAATCACCATAAAGTTCTTTTAGTTATTGTTTCCTTAATTGTTCCTATTCCTCACTACCTTTGGATGGAAGGACAAGATGGGATCACACTGAGAAGTATTTTCAACATATTTTTGTCAGACTGGCATTGAACCATCAATATAAGCAACCATGCAATTAAGTGTCAGTTGTACCTTTCACCCTCACTTGCCCGAATCCCAAATAGAGGTCCAAAACTATGAGTGAGATCAATCAATTGTATCTCAATTTGGTTATTCCTTATTCATTATTGTTTCACTTATATAACTCAATGCTTTCTCCTTCATCTAAAAACCAAAAGCACCATTTTCTATAATTAGTAATGAATTCATAGAACAAAGAAAAAAGTGAAACAATCCTAGTACAACAGGTAACTTACATGGCCAAAAGCACAATTAGAAACCGTGCATATTTTGTAGATTGCACAAGGAAAATAAAATCTCAAATGCATTGGATTTACAGTGCCGTTGACCATTTGCAACGAAAGAGCCTCAGTACTGAGAAATGATTATTGGCTACCAAATCTCCTGCTATGGACTTTAACCAATTACAAAACCATAATTGCACGAGGCTACCTAGAGAAAGATAAATATCTAATCATTTTGCCTAAAAAAAATCTAACACACTAATCTGCCAAATGCATGTTTTTTGCCATCTTGAATGCTGACAAATTTGAACTACATTTCAGCACTTATAGAAAGATGAAATTGCTGAGCAGCTGTCATTTCTAGAAAGCAAATGCATATTGGGATGAAGAAAGAAAGGAGTTCACCAGGGCTCTTCAAGTGGTAATAGATTGCATGGAAGGAAACCTCCCTCATGTTAATTTCAAGTCCTTAACCTTGGTCAAGACTAGAAGAATGATCCCGATGCTTCTACTCGAATAAGCTGTTCTTGTAGCATAGATTCCAGTCTGAATCACTTGAAGTTGAAGCAAGAAGGCCACCTCCATCAAAGTTTATGGACTCAGCTGATTCAGGTTGTTTTTTAGGGGAATGCATGTCTTCGACTTTCTGACCAGTTTCTTGCTTCTCATCCACAAAATGATTTGAGCCCAAGGTATTGTTGTTGTTAACAATTTCAGCAGCAGCATTCTGACTATTTACATTATGTGCGGGACTTATATGCAACTTTAGATCAATATGACTGCCAGTGGCGTCCTCATCATCCGACAAGCATTTGCAAAAATCATGCTCATCCATCTCGAAGATCCTATTAACTAATCCATCTCTCCAAGATATCCTCAAATTGGATTGTGATAAATTGTCCATGCTGGAATTGGAAGCCCAATATGCTTTGCTATCAAGAACATTTTGAACTTGTGCCAAATCAATGGAGTTGGATGGCATCGCCAGACAATCTAACTGGAAATTCAGGTTTGTTGGATCACATGTAGACTTAGAGTAGTCTGGAGATAAAGCGGCATTACTAAAAGATTGAGTCAGTAGATCTATCTCAGAATCTATTTGATCATTCCTCCCATGCGAAGCATTAACCCACAACAGGCGGAAATATCCGTCCAAACTTGAGTCTGAGTTTGGAGTTCGAATAACATTTCCACTGCCCCATGAGTCTACAGTTAATGGGTCATCCTGTCTATCAACATCGTAACTCAAATTCCTTTCTTCCTTTGAAGAAAAATCCTTCCAAATAGGGGTCATCTCTGTTGGAGAGCAAACATCACCATTACACTGCAAAGGCTGCAAGAATCTGTCAAATTCAAGGAGTCCTTTTGAAGAAGTCACCTCAGGATTCCTTCCTCTACTATTGCTATCTGTACCTGTTGTCGTACATGTCATATTACTCTTATTACCAGCATCTGAAGAAAACACAGGACCAGACAAAGGTGAAGTAAGAGAACAGAGAACAGACCCTTCCTCTTCGAACCTCTCAAATGGGCATGACTCATTTTCAGAATAATCTTTCTGCTCCTCGTCCTCCTCGTTACATGGAGACAACAACCAATGCATAGAAGCTTCACAAGGTAAAGGTACTGGTGAGATGCTAGGTTTGTCAGCAACCCCACTAAAACTTTCATAATCACCGTTACTACCACTAACACTAAATTCTGACTCGTTCTCCCTGACGCTAAGAATCCCCCTAGGCCTGCATTTTCTTCGATCGGCGACTCCTGAAACAACATAGCCAGCACCGAAACAAGGATGAGAGTCGGCTGTTGCTCCTGTTGACGTGATTGTTCCAGAATAGTTCATCAAACCTGACCCACATTGTATCTCCGGAGACACAGAAGCCTGGATAGGAGGAGTCTTGATTTTGCTGTTACTAGAGTTCTCCTCCCCATTTTTATCACTTGCACATCGTGTCTCTACTCCGCTAGATCTCTTACTAATTGGAGTAGAAGTAGCATGACCATTTCCAGCTGAATCAAGCTCAATCTGTCCCTGTTTCAATGCTTCGGAACCGGATGGAAACTCACCAGCGACATTGCCATCAGCTTCAGAAACAGAAGAACTACCGCACTTCTTGCCAGTCCTGGAAGCTGATGTTTTAGCAGATTGCCACTGGTAAAGACAAGGAGGGTTCCTCTTGAGCTTCTGGTGTTTGACTACTCTAGGCACCTCCAAATTGGCCATCTTCGCAGCGCGATTGCGCTGGAGATCGGATTTCGACGGCTTAGCAGGAGCCGATTTGGGCATCCTAATCGCGGCACAAGTTCTACTAGGACCGTTCCTAGTCGAAGAAGAGTGAGAGAGGAAGAACCTGAGGCAGCCTCTCGGAGCTTCGATGGAGGTGGTGGAAGAAGAAGAGCAAGAGGAGGAGGAGGCGTTGCTGCTTCGGCTGTGGCAGACGACGCCGTTGAGGTGCCGCAGAGGGCTCCGACCGGCCTGGTTCTTCGTCCCCCCCGGGACCGCCGTCGCAGGCGGCGGAGCTGGAGCGCATTTTCGCTGGCCGTTGGATGACGACGAGTACGACGGCCGTTTCATGGTCGGAGACTGTAGAGAGAGATAGACAGAGATCTCAGTGAGGTCTGAGAGGGTGATTTGATTTGAAAATGTGGGGTAGGGAGAAGACACTTTTAGGGACATTTTTACCCCCGACATACTTCTGAAATTACGAAAATGCCGCACGAGGACGAAGAAAAGTCACAAACGGTTAAACGGGTGGAGGAAGCATGGCCAGTGTCCAATAGGAAGTGGCCACGTGTTCCGATGAGCAATTATTGGGTGCACCAGGCTCATATGAGCCAAGTTCAAATCAAACGTTTAGATCGGGTGGGTCTCAGTTTTGTAATGAGATCACTTTATGTCATGTGAGCATTTATTGATTTTTTTCGTAATTCTCAATTTTCAATATCTCGATCGATTAAGAGAAAATTTGATAGCACAAAAACAGTCTCTAGAAAAATTTGAAAATTATATGTAATAATATAATTAAAATTTATAAGCTAATTAATTTGTTATAACATTAATTTCTTACAACATATTGCATACTAGAGTGAGGCAATTGTCCTAAAAACTATAATAGTCATAATTATTTCTAATAATACAAAAATTATGTTAATAATTGCAAGCTATACAATTATGAATAATTGATGATTAATTGTTATAGGAATTTTATAACATATTGTATGTGATGAGAGCCACTCGCTCCAATCGTGTATTTCAACATAATAAGGATGAATTATTGATTATGGTATCTTTTCATCTCTATATTTCTCTAACACGATTGCTGCAGAAGAATTTAATTTACGAATTTCCAAGAATCATTTCTTCAATATTACTCGTATTCCGATCAAAAGGATAATATAATTATTTTACCATTTTATGTTACATAAATAATCACATAACATTATCGTAATCTCTCTCTCTTTCTCTCTCCTCTAGTTTTTCTCCTCCATATCTGCGCTCGTCCATTTTTATCTTTTGTTTATGAAAATTCTTAATGATTTCACGAAAAACATTATCCTAAATTATTACGTTTGCTTAAGAGATTAGAAAAAGGTTTCCCGTTTTGCACGTTGATCGGGTAAGGTCCAGTTCATCGTGGGACCCTCCTTCCCCGGCAGACATTGCTTCGATTCGGCTGAGTCATTTTGTCGTAGAAGATCATCGTACTGGGATCGGCTTCTGACAGCTGTCGGCGAAAGACATGGCCGCGAAGAAGAAGAAGATCATCATCGACACCGACCCCGGCATCGGTATGTAACGTTTAATCCCCGCAATAAAGCTTCGATCTTTTCGTCTAATCGCGCAGTTTTGCATCGTGGGTATGCCTCCGTTCTCACCGTCATGAATCGGTTTCGACGCGTTCAGACGATGCCATGGCGATTTTCGTCGCGCTGCGGTCGCCGGAGGTGGAGGTGATTGGGCTTACCACCATATACGGGAACGTGTACACGACTCTGGCCACCAGAAACGCCTTGCATTTGGTATGTTCACTTGGTAGAGTGCGACAGTTTGTCGCGGGAGGTTCTCGTGATTTCATATACTCACGTTGAGCTTTTCTGGTGTTGGTTGAGGAATTGAATCGATGTGAAATGAATTTTCAGTGGGTCAAACGTGTTGGCCTTACTTTCTTGTGTTCTTTTTTGTTTTTTCTTTTTTGTGGTGCAGCTGGAGGTTGCAGGACGGACCGACATCCCTGTGGCTGAAGGGTCCCAAGTGACGATTACCGTATGCACTTTCCTAATTTCACGCTTTTTGCCGATATAGGATTCAGGGGATACTATTGATCACTTGACTCAATTTAGGCTCTTGAAATCGTGACTTTTCACGTTGACAAAATGACGAGTGGTTGAGATGCATTTGCAGTTGATGTGAAGGGACGAACATGGTTGAGTAATTGATAGGATACCAATCTGTAGATTTAACCAGGTAGTGGTAGGAGTAGTGTCCACACTAGCACGTGTGAGGGACCCTTGATTTTGTATGCATTTTCGGTTACTGTGTGTGTCTTTGTTCTGGGACATGTGTGCATTCAACATATGTTATGGGTTTCCGAGGATAGAAGAGGCTTGCAGGTCCTCTCGTTTTATTTCTTAGTGTGGGCTGCTCTCATTTGTCATTGCTCACTAAAGCAAGGAATCTCTTGTTGTCACCATAGCAAGTTTATTTTATAAAGCAAGAAAACCCCGCAAGGCTAACTCTTGGTTCTTCATGATAATTACTGGGAACTCCTGGATGCTTTACATCATATTTGTGATGTTCTTGAACCATAACTTTGCAGATCTCTTACTTAAGTTTGATAAATTGCGATGGCGTTCTGACTGTGAGCTGATTCTCATGCACTCTTCTAAAAGACTTAGAACCCAATTGTTTTTTCTAAAGAAACATCATCAGTTGTTGATTTCATCATTGTTTCTCCTAAAGAAAGGTACAAAGCTTCGAATTGCATCCTTTGTCCATGGCACTGACGGACTTGGCAATCAAAACTTCCCACCACCAAAAGGAAAACCAATAGAACAGTCAGCAGCCACTTTTCTCATTGAGCAAGCAAACCTTTATCCCGGGGAAGTTACTGTGGTTGCATTGGGCCCTCTCACAAATATTGCACTGGTCAGTTTCTTGATCTTTTGTCATGCTTGTTTCACTTGTTAGTAAAAGATGTTCCATACTTTGTTTCGTTATGGCTTATTCATATGTTGTCAAATGGATGTGTAATCCAGGCTCTTCACCAAGATCCAACCTTTTCCAGAAAGATTGGGCAGATCGTGCTTCTTGGTGGAGCTTTTTCTGTGAATGGCAATGTGAATCCAGCGGCTGAAGCCAATGTAAGTTGTAAATTACTTCTTTTTCTTGCAAGAGATGAATATCTAGAATTTGCAATGTAAAACCTGAGCAGCTGCCAGAAGTTTGCTTAAAGGCTCTTTTTCTCTAATTAACCATGGCTGAGAAGTCTGCGTGGCCTAATTTTCTTTGCTATTGTCCCATCATATTGGTGGTGTATGTTGGGTTGGACATACCTGGTTCTATCTGAAATAGCTTCTAAATGTCTGTTTTGTTGTTTGGAGGTGGAGAGACTTACCTTTCAAACCTGAAGTTATTTGAATGGCTCAGGTCCAGAGCTTTAACTCTCCATCTCATTCTTGTACATCTTTGACTGGCTGACCAGATTTTTGGCGACCCAGAAGCTGCAGACATTGTATTTACCAGTGGAGCTGATATTCTGGCTGTAGGACTAAATGTAACCCATCAAGTTATTTTGACAGGTAAAGTCAGCTAGTGTTAAAATTTGCTAATAGTGCTCATGTTTTGATGGACTTAAAGAGAGATTTAGCATAGAGCATGCATAGATAATGCTAGTGTTTTCTAGTGATTCTTTAGTCATTGTAGTTATAAGTAAACCTATTTATCTGCCTACTTTTGGAGAAACCTGTGCTGTTAGTTATTCTTCTGATGATTTAATCGAAGGGTAAATTTTACTTTAAGGGTCAGAACTATTTTCCAGCATAGTTTTGCAAGTCTACTTTCGTCGTTTACTCTATGAATTTTTCTGTTTTTTGACCAGAGAATGCGCTATGGATCATGAAGCAACGTTTTCATTGATTAAGTGCAACAAATCACAATCATTCACCTTCTTACTGTTTGAAGTATTTTCTGCCTAAACAGTAGTGACACTGAAAGTCAGGCCAGTCAACAACCATTAATCCATTTAATAAAAAATTTAAATTGTGTAATAATCCTTATATTGTCAATTACATATTTAATTATTAAAATAATAATAATAAGATTTGGATTGCCAGGTTTATAATCTGAACTGTTTTGAGACACTACAGATGCAGATAGAGATAAGTTGGTTCAATCAAATGGAAGATTTGCTCAGTACCTCTCCAGAATCTTGGAAGTGTACTTTTCCTATCATCGTGAAGCATACTTAACGAAAGGTATGCTTACTGAAACATCTTAATTCAGGACATGGTTTTTATTATCTTCTCATCATTTATTTTTAACACTATTATGTCATCTTGGTGCAGGAGTTTACCTCCACGATCCAACAGCAATACTTGCAGCTATTAACCCTTCACTTGTAACATTCACTGAAGGTGTGGTTAGAGTGCAAACAACTGGTATCACAAGAGGGCTCACTATACTATATAACAGACAGAAAAGGTAGGTAGAATCCCGCAACTCAATTATCGGGGCCCTTTTAGATCACTTGTTCTGCTAATTCAACATAACTTTTTATGAGTGCCGACTGCTGATGGTGGGCATCATGTCATGAAGCATGGCTGCTTGATATTAGTTGAACCTGATAAAAAGTCCAGGATCTAATATATTGTGAAGGGCACATTTCTGGATTTGAAAATCTGCTTAAAGTCTGGAAACTCAAAGAGTTAGTTCCTAAAAGTTTCGGTTTTGAGAAGATGCAACAAATGGAAACAGCATCACCATTTGTCGAATTTGGTAGTGTTCTGGTTCCGGTCGTAGTTTTATGCTTCTTCCTGTTGTCCTTTTTATTGACTAACCAGATATGCGTCATAAATACCCTTCAAAGGGACAGAATATTTTTTGTTTCTTCTATTGTTGCCGAATAACAAAGAATATAAGGATTGAAGTGAGGGAGTGTTTATAAATTCAACTGTAGAAGGTTGGATCGTCCTCATATGTTATGCTTGTAGAAGTTCCTTCTCTTGAGTATGCTTGTTCTAACCACTCAGCTATACCGACTTCGATAATTAGGTTCGGTGAACACACGGAATGGTCTGACAAACCGACAGTGAAGGTGGCTGTGACTGTCGACGCTCCCTCTGTTGTGAAATTAGTCCTGGAGCGACTCATGGTGTCATGACTTGAGATGGCACCTGGTAATTGATCGAATGAATCAGGTAAAGCTCATTGTAAACTTAATGAAGGCTTTGTTTGAAGGTCATAGTGCCAGATGATTAGCTCAAACTAATGGAATCAAAATGTTGGTTGCCAATGGTTGATTCAGAAATTCCTTAGGTCCGTGCTCGTCGCCACAACTCAAACATCTGATTTGGTCTTCTTGTATCATGTTGAAGTGACTGGATGGTGCTTCTTGCAATAAGGATGTCCCATTTCTTTGTCTGAATTACCTGTCATAATTTGACATGTTGCTTGGAATGAAACCTTCCCCTTATTTTGTCTAAAAAAATTATATTCGTTGTCCCTCTTATTGACGGGTAAGAGAACATATCCTACCTGTAGTAGAACAGCTGGGGACTATCTTTTGGAAGGCTAGTTGCTTTGGCAAAAACAAAGTCAGTTCCCTCCTTTTCTCCTTGCAGGATAGCTGATGAGATTTTCACCAGTCATTTCATTGCAAGCTATGGATTTTGTGTGGTGTAGCAAGCCAGATGGAGCAATTGTCATGCAAAGCCCAAATAGAGTTACCAAGAGAAAGACACAAAACTCCAATCTGGTCCCTTTTTTGACCTTTAATTTTCCAAAAAGATGGCCACATTTACATATTTCTAATAGAGACCCTTCGAAAATCTAGCTGCCAAAGATTTATCCATCGCCCATGAAAGACGCATTAAATGATTAAATTGCCGCAACCACCAAAAGTGATGAGTTAAGGTCTGTTTGTTTCAGAGAAAATAAATGATTTGAAAAATATTTTCACAAAAATATCGCTTGTATCTCTTACAAAAATGAATTAACAAAAATATTTTCATCCACGTAAATGTTTAGACAGAATTTGTTGTCAATGATGAAAACGCTATATTAATTAAATATTTCAAGTGATACCAACAATCATTTTTTGAAATTTGTTTTTCAAATGATTCATTTTTTCGCGAAACAAATGGAATCTTAATGTCATCTCGTGGCACTTGGAGCATGAGCATGAGCTGAACTTTCCATCTTCATGAGCGTGAAGTCAAGTGCAACGTGACAAGGACAAGCAAGAATGTTATCTCAATTTCAGCTTTAACCGATACGTAACTTTGTGGGGGTGAATTGACCCTTTCTGGTAGTCCTAGCTTTCCCGTGGTGAATTGAGAAACTTTCTCGAGGGTCGTAATAATATAATCATCTTAGTCGCTGATGAAGGAAGTTTTGACATTGCACCCTAAAGAATAATTAACCAGTCGTCTAATAGTTTCTGGTTTTTATCTGGTTTTTAGTGCTAGCAACACCGACCGGCCAAATGGACTGAATTGGCATAAATGCAAAAGGTTTAAGACTCAATTGGTAAACTTAAAAAGTTATGACTAAATTGGCAAAAGTACAATAGGTTTAGGAATTTTTTGGCAATTTTCCCTAGAAATCAATGAATCTAGTTGTCGATAAAAACCAGATACTTAGAATGGAAAGGAGAGTGAAGCTAGGCTTTTGGTAACGACCCAAAGATATTAATAATGATTGAAATTGTACCAGTTAAAATCAATCAGAAGAGTTGGGTTTCCTCTATTCTATCATCTTCCTCTTGATTGCCTTTGTGTCATACCTATTATGATCATTTATTCTAATCTTAATTCTGACTCTTCTTTGCTTCGCTTTGATATCTTGATGCAATCTTCATCCGTTGGTGCAATATCCACGGCGTTCTCACGGGCCATCTATTATTTATTAGCATGGGGATTACATGCAAGCATAAATCATAGATATGAAATTCGTGCATAATACTAAATCTTGTAATGATTATTATATGGCTATCGAACTATATAGATTCCATCACAAAACACAACAAAAAGCAACATCGTTTTATAGGTAAACATACACGAAAGATTAATTAATTGAATCGATAGTGTCGTACTAAATCGCAAATTCGCTAGTTTAGGCTTGCGATTCAGAAGTTAGACCAGTTGGTCCATTCCCCTAGGGGTTCATAATGCATGCCCCACTCGGGTACACAGAGACAGCCGAAATGAGCCATCAGTAGCCAAACAAAGGTTAGAAGCTCTCTCCACCTTTGCTCACCACTTGCACATGTGCCTCTCCCTTTATATGACTTGCTGCATATGATAGAATCTCAACCCACAGTTCGCTCATCACCTTCCACTTCGTATCCCCGAGGCTACCCAACATTAGGGCCAAAATCCCCGCTCAATTCGAAAATACCTGACAATGTCTTGCACAGCCCCACCACATCCTTGGTCGCATCATTGACGTGGCCTCATAGCTCGCGCACCGTCTCCGCTGATGTCATTTGGGCAATCCCCCGACAGCGAACACCACGTTAGGCTAATTAAGGAAAATATACATCGATGTAGTCAAAGAGGATCTTACTGAATTCACTTTCATCATTTTTTGCCGTGGATTTTTCATTTCTGTACCACGTTTCAGTAGCAAGATGCCACATTATTATACAAGCGTCGTAATTAGCTGGGTGACATACAGTAAAAGATGGTTGCTTTTGATCCCCACCGGGCTACTTTGGAGAAATAGATCACCTCGAGCCTCAAATATCTTCCTCACCTCTATTTGATCATTTGCGTTCTCAGATTTGCGTCTCACCTCCTTAAAGATACAGATCCATAGCTTCTTAGTAAAGGGATTCTTTGGCACGTACTTCGTATTCGCAATCATTAGCCTTTCCCTTGAACCACCGCCTCTAACAATTTTCTCACCGAGTTGATGGAGACAAGAGATGATCTTTCTAGCCACACAGAATGGAAAATTGCAGATATTAGAAAAAGTGGTGATGCCCCACGGACGATCATGCTTATACATCTTTCTCAGACTCTCCGTGAAGGTCTCAGAGAAAAGGTTGCAAGCAGAGATGGATTCCGACCACCTTCGAAATATTAATGGTGTATCTAATACTTTGTAAGTTTCATTGCTATTACACTCTGCTTCACTTGCGATGGAGCAAGGCTTCCTCATTTGTGGCAGATACCAACTTGTGGAGAAATGAATCTAGTTTAGATGATCATGTGTTGTACCACTTGATTCCAGCAACAATCCAATTGGAGAAAACAAGAATGAACAGAGCTACCATGTCGAGAGCAATCCCTCCGTAAAGAAGGAGGGAATAAGCAATTTCCACATCGAGTTCGGGCAGCCCATGCTTCTTCAAGTGGTTGAATACAATGAAAGCCAATACAACATTAGTAAAGGCTATGAAGCAGAAAATGTATCTCCACCCAAAATGTATTGACGACGCTTTTGTGTAGAGCACTTCGTAAATGAGATGGAGTTCAACTAATATCACCCTCAACGCATCTACCGCAGAAACTTTGTGGAAATATTCGCGGCTCATTTTGCATTCATCATGTCTAAAGATGAGATTTTCGATGAAGACCTTAAAGTTATAAAAAAAAAAAAAGCAGTAAGCATGCTTGACCACAGTGCTCTCGGTAGGCTTTGCTTCTTCTTCATCAAAGTAGCCATCCCCTAGAACATTAAGTTCTTCAACCAATATGTCGTATGCACCACGAGAAGACTTGTGTTGGATATTTCAATAGTTTTGAAATATTTGAAGTTATTAATCTTGTAACGGTTTTTTACCGTCATCAATTTGTAACGGTTTTTATCTGCCATTAGTATAAAACAGTTTTATAACGGCTTTCCAACGCCCGTATAATGATTTTTTATTTCTTCATAACTCTCCATTATTTTTGTAATGACAATATAACGGTCATCAATTAATTACCAATGGGTTCTTAACGGCTCTTTTGCTTGAATATAAAATTACAAACCACAATTTAAAAAGAGAGACTACAAATTATAGAAGAGAATTCTCCCCTTCTTTCTTTTCTCTTCTTTGCTGGGTTATGCACATAATGTTGTTCATATTCCTTATAATATTCAGTGCGAAGTATAGAAGAAGGTCTGTTGTATCTTGAGAGGATAGCCGCTAGAAGCCTTACACACCGAGTTTTGTACTTCGATGGGCGAAATTATCCTTAAAGACAGTGCTTGAGCGACTCAGACATTTGATATTGTTTTCTGATCTTTTACAACAAATTTCGAACAATTCTTATTTTTTTCATATTATCTAATATTTTTCTAACAACTTGTGATGTGAGAACTTTGTTTTTCTAAGCCCCCGAAGGCCCGAGAGCATCGATTCCCTAAGCCTTGGGAGGTTGGAGAGATTAAGTGCCAGTAACCTCTCCGCATTTTTTTTGACCCCGGCAAGAAATATGAGCATCTTTGGGATCCCCAACAACTTGTCGCTAGGGAATATTCGAGCAAAGACATAGATGGCAGCACCAATTTGGAAGATGAGATTGAGCAAGTGCTATTGCCAAAGCGAACTATCCTCCATATAGAGAAGGCAATGATAGTGTCCGGACTGCCAAGATGTAACAAGAGAAATGAGGCCCAAAATGCTTGAAGTACTCCGTCTACTTCAGCTACATGAGCAGACAAGTTGCCTTGGTTATGAGAGATGAGCCCAATCGCAAATGCAACTACCCAGTCAACCATCAAATAGGCCAACCACAAGAGAAAAACGATGCGGTGATTTGTTGTTTTCTTTCTAATGAGTGCAAATAGAATGAGAAAGACTTGAAGCAAGAGGCTCAATATGACAAAACCTCTGATATTCCATTTTTTCCAAAGATTCGAAATGGAGCTAAATGACATGCTTTTGCTTAGTTTGGATTTTATCTCTTCTCACTAATATAATTTCGAGCACAACAAAATGTATAGAAGGGATAGTGGGGAATGTATATATACATGCTGAGATGGTTCTTTCCTTGTTTGTCAGAAGACAATATCTATTAAAAAAATCCAAGAAGGTAAAAGAATTTGACATATTCCGCGAAATGAACACAAGGTATCAACAGCCACACAAAGGCTAAAAGCTCTCCACCTTTACTCAGCACCTGCACATGTAACTCTCCCTTAATATGAATTGCTGCATATGACAGCATCTCAACCCACACTCCGCTCACCACCTTCCACTTCATTTCCCCGAGCCTTTCCATCTCTTGGGCCAAATCGATCCCCTCGCGCAGCCCGGACATCAAACCGATGGTTTCATGCAAACTTTCCAAAGAAACCTCAGACCACCTCATGGTCCCATAGTTGAATTTAATCTTTATCCAGGGCAATAGCTCCGCTAATGTCATATGAGGAATGCCTGTCACAGCGGACACCACATTAGGCTGATTCAGTAAAAGATACAACATGTAGTCGGAAAGAATCTTGCTAAATTCCCTTTCATCATTCCTGGCTACGGGGCTCATCAATTCTTTCTCTCTGTTGTAGCAAATTTCAGTAGCAAGATGCCACAGTATAATACTGTTGTAGAAATTAGCATTGGTGACAAACCTTAAAAAATTGTCGCAATTGATCCCCTCAGGTCTGCTCTCGAGAAATAGATCACCTCTAGCCTCAAATATCTTCTTCACTTTTGTCCGATCATCCGCGTGTTTGGATTTACGTCTCACCTCCTTAAAGATAAAGGTCCATAACTTCTTAATAAAGGGATTCTTGGACACGTACTTTGAATTCTCAATCATTGGTATTTCCTCATATCTTCCAAAAACTTTATGGAAACAAGAAATGATCTTTTCAACTATATGGAATGGAAAGCTGCAGATATTAGAAAAAACGATGATGCCCCAGCACTGATCCTGCTTAAACATCTTTCTCGGGCTCTCCTTCAAGATTTCGGAGAAAAGGTTGCAAGCAGAGATAGATTCTGACCACCTTCGATATATTAATGGTGTATCTAAGACAGCGTAAGTAACATCGACATTAGTCTCTATTTCACATGTGGCGAATCGGGGCTTCCTTAGATCATCTGTGGCGGACACCAGCTTGTGGAGAAATGAATCTAGTCTAGATGATCTTGTTTTGTAGTACTTGATTCCGGCAACAGTCCAATCTGAGAAAACAAGCATGTACAGAGCTATCACATCAAGAGTAATCCCTCCGGAAAGAAGGATATAAGTGATTTCCACATCGGGTTTGGCGAGCTGATGCTTCTTCAAATGATTGAACAGGGCAAATGCCATCACAACATCCATGAAGGCTATGAAGCGAAATATGTAGCTCCACTTGGAATGTATTGCCAACGCTTTTGTGTGGAGCACCTCGTAAATAAAATGGAGTTCGACCGATATCACCCTCAAAGCATCCAAAGCTGAAACATTCTGAAAATATTGGCGGCTCATAAAACGTTCCAGATATGTGAACATGAGATCTCCGAGGAAGACCTTAAAGATGTGAAAGAAGAAGTAAGCATGCTTCACCACACTGCTCTCGGCTAGTTTTGCATCTTCTTCGTCAGAATATCCGTGCCCTAGAAGATTGAGTTCACCAACCAACTCAAAATATATCTTCTTTTGTTTGTCCTGCGCCTCAAAATAATTAACATCGGTAGAGTTGTGTTGTGTGAGCTTCCATCTCCTCAACCTCGGAAGGCTCGAAAGATTAAGAGCCACTATCCTCTCTGCATTTTTTATGATTGCGGCAAGAAGCACTAGCATCGTAGGGATTGCCAGCGACTTGTCGTCGGGAAATATCTGCACAAAGACATAAATGGCAGCACCAACTTGGAAGATGAGACTGAGCAAGTGCCGTCGCCAAAGCGAATTGCCCTCTAGAGAGAAGGCAGTTATGGTGTCTGGACCGCCAAGATGTAATAAGAGAAACGAGGCCCAAAATGCCTGAAGTGCTCCATCTACTTCAGCTGCACGAGTGGACAAATTGCCTTGGTTGTGAGAGATGAGCCCGATCGTGAATGCAGCTACCCAATCAGCCATTAGATAGGCTAACCACAAGAGGAAAACGATGCGATCGCTGGCAGTTTTCTTTCGAAGGGGTGCACATAGAATGAGAAAGACCTGAAGCAAGAGGCTCAGTATAACAAAAGCTCGGATGTTCCATTTGTTCCACAGATCTGAAATGGAGCTCAATGTCATTTTTTTTCTAGTTTGAATATCGTCGTTCCCCTCTAATATAACTTTGGTTACAACAAAATGTATATAGGATGAATAGTGGGGTATGTATATACTCATTTGGAGATGATTCCTTGCTTGTTTGCCAAAAGATGGTATCTATTAAAAATCCAAGAAGGTAAAAGAATCGATTCACTCGGCGAATGAACATATGCAAGGTATCTCATGCAGCAGAAGAAAAGTATCTCAGTTATAGATGAGGCTTATTGCTTTACGCCGGGTTGATGATTTATCGTTGATCCTTTATCAACTCTACTGCACATCCATCCATCCAATCCGCAAATAACACAACTAAGGCATCTCATGCCTCGAATGGTAAACTCATGCATGGATGGTGCTTATTGCTTTGTGTCAGGTTGATGGCTTATCTTCCAGTCGGTCCTATCTCAATTGCTTGCACATCCATCCATTCCGCGAATGAAAAGGAAAACCAGTAGAACAGTCAGCAGCCACTTTTCTAATTGAGCAAGCAAAGCTTTATCCCGAGGAGGTTATAGTGGTTGCATTGGGCCTGCTCATTGTTCCTCCATCCCGTCTCGATTTTCGAGTTTGTTTCATCTGCATTCGAGTTTCTTTTGCATGAGCATTCGCTTTGAACTTTTCTACACATTCGACATCCTTTCGCTGCATAACTCTTATGCGTTTGCTTTTCTACATGCGCTTGTCTGCATCATTCATGCATATTCGACACTTCTGTTAAACGAGTTGCATAACATGATATGTTTTAAGATATAACCGTTATAAAAATATGTTCAAACGCGTAGTAGTTTGCTCGAATGTATCTAACCAGATTACATTGACATAGGTAATTTTGTTATCTCATTAAACTAGTCTTGTATAAGCGAGTCATAAATAGATTGAAAAGGTCAATTAGCAAAGGACGGTTTTATTATTTGTGTTTAAAAATTAATCTGTTTAAACTCTTACAATCATGTGTCCTTCTCACGTCATGTTAACGAGTTGTGGCGAAAATTGGCTGTCCGACAAAGCGATGCTACAATCCTTAGCTTGACTCTTTTTCTTTAACTTGGACCCACTTCATGCTCTCTTTTCTTCTTCTTTTTTTACTTTAAGTTAGACCCTTTATGTTCTTTTAACCCTTTTTCTTAAGGTACCCCCGCAATGTTATTAACTTGCAGGAGACTGGATAACAGTAAACCTCTTTCCCGTAGGAAACATTGATATGACAGCAGGTGATGTATGAATTGCACTACTTTACGGAACACGCGTCGTGCTGGCGCATCTCACGCTATGACCCCTCTCGTCCAACACAGTTGATCATATACCCCACCTCTTTTAGCACGGAACATCAAGATTAGTTTAATGAAATGTTTGATGCTACCACATCTATTAGGCCGATCGAGAGTGCAGCTACCCAGGGAGCCATCAAACAGGCCAACCACAAGAGGAAAACAAAGCAACCGTTCGCTATTTTCTTTCTAATGGGTGCAAATAGAATGAGAACGACCTGAAGCGAGAGCCTCAGTATGATGAAGCCTCATATTTCATATTTGTTCCACAAATCCGAAATGGAGCTAAATGCACATGTTTTTGCTTAGTTTGAATTTTACCACTCCTCTATAATATTATTTTGATTACAACAAAAGGCATGGGATAATTACCAAAAAAGCCATAAACCTATTATAATTGTGCCCATTCGGTCCTAAACTTTTTTTTGCCAGTTTAGTCCTAAATCTTTTACAATTATTCCAATTCACTCCATCCAGTGAATTTTGGCCAATCGACGCTGACATGGACACTAGTCGGCTAGTCGACGTATGTCATACAGATATAAATTTGAGATTTTTGGCATCACAAAAAAAGATTTAGAATAAATGTATAGCAGAGGACAAAATTTTGAGACAGTTTGAGATTTTTTGTGGCTTTTTCCGTACTTAAAAATATGCAAGAATGGCCGTTGTGACAAAGCACTTAAGTGTCAACAACACTGCACATGGACAAAAATTCAGGAACAATTAGCGTCATTATTCCTCTTATTGAGTGGTAAGAGAAGCATATCCTACCTAAGAGCTGGGGACTATCTAGGAAGGCTAGTTGCTTGGCAAAAACAAAGTCAGTTCCCTCCATTTCTCATTGCAAGATAGCTGATGAGATTTTCACCCAGTCATTTTCTTGCAAGCTATAGGATTTGGGTAGGGTAGCAAGCCAGATGTAGAAGTAGTCATGCAAGTCCAAATGGAGTTTTCAAGAGAAAGTCACGAAACTCCAATCTGGTCTTTTTTTAACCTTTAATTTTCTAAAAAGTTGGCCACATTTACATATTTCTAATAGAAACGCTTCGAAACTCTACCTGCCAAAGATTTATCTGTCATCGTCTGTGAAGGACGCTTTAAATGATTAAATTGCTGAAACCACCAGATTTTTGTCAATGGATGGCTAATTTGATATAAGATACAAGAGACTGGATGACAGCAAACCTCTTTCATGTAGGGAATATTGACATGACAGCAGTTGATACATGAATCGCACTACCTTATGCAACACGCATGGTAGTGGCGCATTCTCACGCTACGACACCCTCTCATCCAACACATTTTATCATATATCCCACCTCTTTTTAACATGGAACAGCAAGAGTGATGAGTTAATGTCATCTTGTGGCACTTGGAGCATGAACTTAACTTTCATCTTCATTGGCACTGTCTTCGCTTTGCCTTCTTCATCTCCAACCTAGATCAAGAAGCTCTTTGAAGTAAAAAAAATCCATAGCTAACTCTAAGTAACTTATTAAAGTGCTTTTTAGGCAATAAGCACTTCAGAGCGAAGGAGGAACAGTGTTAAGGAAAACAAAATAATCCCTAACCTTAATTCACGAGGCATTGAGAAATTGTTTTTCTTTTCCGCAATAAACAAAAGATATTTAGGTACTTAATTTTGTGGAAATGCCAAGGCTATACACATTTAACTAACCTAATTTAACTACAGAAAGTAGAGAGAAATGTGACATTAAGCACAGCAACTCTTAAGACCACAACAGAGACTTGTGCCCATTTTGGGTACTAGGTTTGAAATTTCCTCAAAAGCCGACCCCCACTTTGTGGAATAAGGATTCTGACTATCGTTGTCACGATGCTTTAATCATATCAAGATATTCTTGAGGCATAGCCTTCACATAAAGCACTTACCCAAAGAGCTGCTGAAACTAGGCGTTCCTTTGAATCATAACCGGCCTTAAACTTGAAATCCTTGCCATAAGTTTGCTTGTACACTGTACTCCAGTAATTGGTATCGAAATTGTACCAGTAGCTAACCATTGAACAAATAAGATTAATCATAACATGTGCTGACATTAGAAAAATCAAGCTGATATGAAGTACTGAAAGAAAATAAAAAAATGAGCACAGCTAATTGCACGAAGTTTACTGACATAGTATAAATGCTTAGGTGACAAAACAAAATGGGTGAACACAAGAACCAGTTGTGATCTCCAGTGAAAGACCAGTGTGTAAATGTAAATCGATGGTCAATACCACCTCACTGCCTCTGTTTAAGGAGCTTCTTGACACATATCCAGTTTGGGTGTTGCTGACAAAACCAGTTGCTTCAAAGGCAGAATTTAATACGCATCATCACGTAACATGTCCAAAAACTAATCATGGATAACCAAATTGAATGTGAGTCTGTGACTGTTTTTTCTTGTCATTACAATTTTTTAACATGAACCAAACACATAAGTCAAGTCAGGAACTCAGTGGAAAAAATGAATTTCTACCTAATCATTTTTGGGTCATGGTCCCAACACCAGTTGCTTCAGCAAAATCTATGCATGTAAATAAGCAACATCTACTGCCAAGTTCATCAATGAAGTGCTAGATATTATAATCAGGCTAGGTGACTAATAGGGAGAACTGCACATGAGAAAATATATTTTTGGAATGAAAAAGCATAATGGAGTGTCCTTACCTCAACTTGCTAGAAGGACTAAATCTACGCTTGAGAGCAACCGAGAGAGCATTTGAAGGCAGAGAAATGGCTGGGATAAATGTCATCTCCTCATCCTGTAGTTGACAGTTAACACAACGCTTACCACATTGAGCACGGAATATGCTCACGTAGAATGAAATCAAACCATATTGAGTAGCACATTCCATAGACTAGCAGAAAAGATTACCCAATAAAGAAAAAAAGAAGTCCCACAAGTTCAAAAAAACACAAAAGCCAAGAGGAACCACCTTAAAAGAATATCTTAGTTTCAATTCTTCGTCCGCATATTGGGCAGTGCACACTCCATTGCAGATTTGACTTCTAAGAATCCCATTTATTGACAATGTTCTCTTCACCTCCTCCTCTTCTCTTTCTTCCAGTGAGACTTCACCAAGAGGGAACTTTAGTGTTGCCCTTGGCTATATATAAGAATAGCAAGACAATACAAGAATGATTAGACCATGCTAAATTCATGATCATATAGAATTTAGTATAAGGGTGATGGACAATCTCCTCCCTAAGGTATGTATTTGAAAATGTCATGGGAATATTTCTTTAACAATAATGCCTGCATGAAACTTCTAATCTTTTCACAAAATGGATGTTATTTTTATATATTGAAAAGATTTTGTTGCTCAGAACATACACATTCCTGAACTGCAAGAGAAGTGGAAAGAAAATCCATCAAGAAAATTGCAGTGCTTGGTAGAACAATGCAAAAACTCGATCTCATGGACATCCTTTCACACTGAATTGAGGCTTCTTCCCCTTTGTTGAGAACCTGTAGACTTTTCTTTTTCCTCATGCTCAAGCCATGCCGACATATCATACCTCAGAAAAGCATGGATAATAGTTTATCAATTTCAGGCTAGCAAGGAGCCACTGGAAGCAGTCAGTGACATATAAAAAGCACGACAAACAGGCAGCATGGGGAGTACACAACTCGCTGTTGTGAACCGGAGGTTACATAAACGCCAGATACTTCAACAACTTTGCAAAGGGATCTACTCACCAATCCAACAGAGGGTACAGGCGATGACAGTTCAAGCGCATAACCAGGATCAGCAAGGTCCGCAACCAGTGACACCACTCCTTGTTGTGCCTGATTAAGCAAAAGACTCAGCAAGAGTTAACCAATGGCCACAAATAGCAAGCTCGGCAGATAAGGCAACATGCCTTTACTGAAATACAAGCTCACATAAACAACACATTACTATATATCCTCCATACGATGAACAGTAATCGAGCTCAAAGTTAGCAATTTTAAAATAACTCCAAATTTCCCAATCAAGCAGTTTCGAATTCAATAACAATTGGGGTCAAATCGAGGTCAAAGAAGGATTGAAAGACCTTGACATCGTGGTCGGCCTTGAGATGCAACCTCGGCCCAACGTCGAACGCCGACCTGACGAGAGCGTTCTGTTCCTCGACGTCGTAGTGTATGGAGAGGTGCTTGGAGACGAAAGCCAGCTGGGGCTCCGCGATCTCGCCATTCCTGTCGTTGAGGAAGGAGAGCTTGAGCTTGGCGAGGCCGTCGAGGAGCTTGCAGGAGACCTTGTGGAGGAAGACGGAGCTCTCGCTGTCGTACTCGGAGGTGACCCGGAGGACCGGCCTCCTCGGGAACGAGAAGAGGATCCGAGGCTGCTGCGGCGGCTCGGAGCTGAGCGGCGGCGGCGGCGGCGGTTGGGGAGGTGAGCATGGTGGCAGTAGGTGGTTAGGGTTCGGAGGAGAGGGTGAGGAGGATGGGTCGGCCATTGATGTCGTCGTGTTTGAGAGAGAGAGAGAGAAAGTGGTTCGTGTGTACCGCTTTTTTTTGTTAATTGAGCGGAGAATGGATTTGATTTTTGGATGATAGTGCGAGCGGGGACTTCAAATTCTGGATCGTTTTTTTAAAAAAAAAAACTACCAAAAATCCTGAATTTTACCTTTTGTAATACATTTACTCCAAACTTTTGTTTTGACACCAAAAATTCCTAATATTACCCTCTATGATACATTTATTCCAAACTTATACAGTGTGACAAAATTACCCCAAATTTCATTTTTTGACACCAAAAACTCCAAATTTTTATTCGTGTGACACATTTACCCCAAAAATTTTCT
>BCNH02000001.1:1362715-1383121 GCA_001662345.2 Metrosideros polymorpha var. glaberrima | reverse complement strand
AAGTTTGTGGTTTTTGGTGTCAAATAAAAAAGTTTGAGGTAAATATGTCACAAAGGCAAAGTTTGGGATTTTTTGTTACACAAAAAAATGTTTGAGGTAAATATATCACAGAAGGTAAAGTTTGAAGTTTTTTATGGTTTTGTCCTTTTTTTTTGTATTCCTTAAAAAAGAATATTTTCTAAGATCTTTTTTTTTGTCTTTTTAATGTAGTAATTATTTATTTCCAAATTTTTAGGGAGTACGTGATTTCGACTTTTATTATTTAAAAAGAAAAAAGAAAGACAAACCTTTTGAAACACTCAAAGCGAGAGAGAAAAAATGATTTTTAGAGCTCTCATGATGACCATTCTATTTCTATTTTTGAAACAATTTTTTGTCTAAAAATAGGTTTGGAACAAAAATATAATTGATAACGCAATTTCATTTTTCTATTTATGAAATAATTATTTAGTCCGTAAATAGGTTTGGAACAAAAATGAAAAAATAGAAATATTTTATTTCTTTATTTTTGTAATGAAAATAGAAATAAAAACTTTTTTCATTGCTCATTTCCTTCGACATTTCCACCATCCACACCTCCTCCATCACTGCCACTATCACTATCGCCACCACCATCGCCCAAGTCACCACCTCCTTCAACACCTCCACCACTCATGCCTCCTTCGCCATCACCATCGCCCAACTCATCACCTCCTCTTACACCTCCACCGCCTAAGCCTCCTTTGCCATTGCCACCGCCCAAGTCACCACCTCTTCCGACACCACCACCACCCATGCCTCTTCCTCCACCACCACTGCCCATTCCTCTGACACCTCCACCACCAATACCTCCTCCACCACCACCTCCTTTGACACATCCCCATCACTACCACCAGTTGATAGTTCTCCCCCACCACCACCTCAGTTAATGGGCCTCTTATTAACTTTTCTTGATTTACATGCTTTACTACATGTTGAGATATAAAAATTTGTATTGTTATAAAATGAATTTCTATTCCGATAACAGAATTTTTATGCCATTATTAAACGTGTTTTTTTCTTAAAAACTCTTCTAGTAATAGAAATAGAAAAATCTGTGATTCAAACAAAATGATTATCATTCGCACCCTTAGCATACTAGCACTAATATGTGGATTTCGTAATAAAATTTCGTAATTGCCAGACATATTAATGAACTTTTTTTATTTTTCAAATTAAAAAAAAGAAGAGAAAAAATGTATTGTTCTTCTTATACATCTAGAAAATACCTGTTTTTTTTTTTCTTTATATCCCAAACAGAATTTTATTTTTGACGGTTCAAAAAAGAGTTTAGAGCAAAAACATAGAAGATGGCCCATGCAGGTCTCGAACCTGCGACCTTCGCGTTATTAGCACGACGCTCTAACCAACTGAGCTAATAGGCCACTTTGATTTGCCTCTTGTCAAATTTAAATATATTATCATTGTAGCGAAAGGATAAAACCAACTAAACAGGGATTCCTGATTTTTTTAGCATTGGAAACGATTCCAATCGGTTCATAAGCGTCCTTAGAGAATCTAATGTGGACGTTTAATGGGAGATAATTCAGTTATGGAAAATAGTGACTACTCGTAAAACTACAAAATTACCTTAATCGGTTACTTAACAAGTGCGCACGAGTCGGTCGTCCAAAAAATCCTATTACGGTACGTTAACAATTTTAAATTTAGCTATTATATTTCGAAGCATATTAATCATAATTAAATTGCCTCTCAAGTGGGGGGAAAATATTTGAAATCTAGAACATCTTTTTTTTTTCTTTTTTTTTTTGTCTTTCATCTCTTTTCCTCGCAAAAAGGAAAAAGACTTCCTTCGATCTACACAAAGGGGACATGCTTCTCTTTCTCCCCTTCACCCACTTAAGAAGTTTCTTCCAAAGCATGCTTGTTGCTGGGCAGTTTACTATGAACTTATGCTCAAAAGGAGGAGAGCCAATGCTTGGCAGATTGATGCTGCATCCGTATCTCGCCACCATGCTTAGGATCGATCCGGGGAAATCAGCTCGTAACTGCTTCTGACTGTTCGAAAGAAAGAAGTAACTCCCTCGACGCACCGCCTCGATCATGCCATCTGCGTATGCGACGGAGCTAAGATAAAGAAGAGAAGTAACATCAGGCGGCTACATCACATGGCATCAACGGCAAATCACCAAATGACAGTCCTGCGTGATGCTCACCCGACATCTTATTGTCGACAGCCGTCGCGTGCAGAATACCTCATCACGCTGACTAGAAACCCCATCTCAGAAATCTAGCTAGTGACTACATAACTTGAGGAGTAACTTAAAAGAGTTATAAATTCACTGACAAACGAAGCAATGGAAGAGAAACCATTGTGTGAAAAGGAAGCATTGATTCCATCATCTATCACATGCTCAATAAGAGACCTCATCTCATCTTAAACCTACAAAAAATTTCTCCGAGACAATTCAGGATTTGCAGTCTGTACTTCACCAGCTAAACAATCCGAAAGCACTATGCGACCGAGCATATCTTCGACCGAATCTCTATACTATCCAACCAAACATTGAGCTTAAAAATGCAGCCTCTTTCTCAGGCATGCTCAAACCGTAAAATTGCAGTTAGAATTGTCAAAAGTCGATGATATCTAAGCCCTCCTTATATATGTCGCACTTCCATCACTGCGCATTTAAATAAATTTCTGAGAAGCCAATTGGGGTGAACGGGCAGATATATACTCTTCATGGACAGAGCCTACTCCATATTCTGTCGCAGACGTCCTATATTGCACGGAAATGAAAGAGCATGCTATGTGAAGTGCCTCATCTCCAGAATTATCTCACTTTAGGCCTTGCTATAAAGTTAGTTGAGATCAGAAAATTTTGCAGATGGGAAATCAACACGGCGAACCACCTTCTTATTAGTTTGTCCTCCTCAGCTCATACCTCCTCCGAATAGCATGCCAAAATGCAGGTATCGCGATGTCATCAGGCACCTCCTTGAACGACGGGAGATAATTCACATCTACGATTACATGATCCCGACTTTCATCCTGAACCTGAAATTCCACAGCCCAGCAACAAATGATGAATACGAAAAGTCAGAAAACTCTAAAAATTCAGTTTATCACAATGGTGACTAAGTTAAACACGCAAAAGGGCCAACCGGCAAGGTATCATGCCAGTTCCTCAGCACACTTTATTTACCTTCACGATAAAATTCAGTCCATCAGAATAAAAGTTTATAGTTTGTCCCATACTGTATTTTTGTTGATATTATTCTTTTACTCAAGAATTCATTTTCAACAAAGTGGCCCTTGTTATCTGAAGAACAAACTCCTAACCACATGTATAAGCATGACATTTTTATTCAAAACACTGATGTAACTGTGAAAAGTAAAATAAGTACATGGCCTCAACCGGAGCTGACTAAGCAGGTTGTTGTACAATCTGTGATTCCTCTATAGGGCTTCTTTAAGTTCGACATAAAAAAATGCAATTTTGGTTGTCCTAAGACACAGAAGATCTTCATTAGAGGCCGGAAGGGAACAAATGTCAACTTCCATTCCGGACAAAATGTTGGTCTTCGTGAGGATCCACCAACCTAAGTATCATTCTAAAGTTACATAAAATAGTAATAGCTTAACAGCTCATTTCTCTCCTTTAGAAGTATAGTAATGCATACTCGCATCTACAAGAATCTAGGAACTTTTCAACTGATAACGTTCAAGATTCCACAAGAATACACAAAAAGTTACTTACGACAACATCAAAGCCAAAAATGGTCAGTTCAAGCCTTTTGGAAAGCCACTTTGCGGCACCAGTGACCAGATCTAGATTGAGAGACTCGGCAGAAGTGGCAATAGAGTCATCACCACTAGACTGAAAGTTTGTGGCAGTAGGTAGAGATTTTAAGCTGTAAAAGAAAATTTTCTGTCAAAAGCTAATGTCAATTACATCTAAAGACAATTATATATACGAGAACAATTGTGCATGCTCTCTCTATATAGGTCAAAGATCAATTAAACAAGACAAAGAAGCGAGAATGACCTGTCAAAGACTAGAGGTTGCAGTCCGTTTCTTTCGGCTAATTTCATCAGCGTATGACCATTTGGGATAGATTTTTTAACAGCATGGAAAATTCTATCTCCCAGGACATAAAATTTATACAAGGTAGAAGAATGATCAACATACTCCTGCAGTATGAGGCATCGTCAAAACCAATTACAGTAACAAAGATCAAGATATCTTAAGAGTCAATACAAAGATATTCCAAGGAACTATAAACCCAACGCTAGAGATGGTCATACAGCAGTTCTCTCAAATTATACCTTTAGCAATAACAGAAAGGCAATGATTGGATGTCAAGATCATCCAATTTGTAGGTGATATTACTAGAATATGCATAACTAAACCAAGAAAGGCTACATCAATCATGTAAAAGGTACCTGAATAATTGCTGGAACTGGAACTTTCAAATCCTTGAAATCCTCCACTTTGAACACAATCGCCTGGTAGATAGTTCAGGAGGACTCATCATTCACATGCTAAAAATTCACTGCTATAAAGTGATGATAAGCTTGTACATAATACATGCTGAGACAAAAATGCACTATTTTATGCCAAAGAAAGGTACATATGACTAGTTTACTGTAGTAGCAAAGAGAAGTTGAAGTTGTCAGCAACTTCTCACGCTAAGTGGTCAGCTAGTAATGCTGACAGCAGGACCATATTCATGAACAGAGGATTTGGAGACGCTAGTAAGGAGGGCCACCATAATACATATAATAATGTGCTAAAGACATTAAGGAAATATATGGAGTAACTATAACTTATATAGGATCTAATGAAGATCGACTGCAATGACACAATATGATTTCCATCGTTAATCCCACTTAGTGGGATAAGGCTTTGTCATTGTTGTTGTTTATATAGTAAGATATAGAGCTCTCCAATACCTTGCTGCACACAAGAATAGGAGAACGTTGAAGAATACATAATTTCTCACGGTCACTTTTTTTTTTGCCCTTTCTTTATCCACCAAGGCCCCTCTTTTCCTTTGATGGTTGGTGTTGGAGGTGGGTAGTGGACTAACCTATTTTCCATTATAGTATCACCTTTCCTTCAAATTGGTAGAATGAATTCACCAGAAAGAAGAAACAAAAACTCAGTTCGATGGGCCACACTGCCTATAAGCAGCCAAAGCAGAGGCGCCTGTGGAGCATATTTACATTGCAATTACCCATCAAAAGAAGGTATAACTAAACAAGGCAAAAGCAAAATATGAATGAAAGTCATCAGATTTCTATCGTAAATTTTATGAAATGAAAAGACAAAAAAGAAAAAGAAAAAAAGAAAAAGAGAAGCATCTTTTGTGACAAACATGGATTTCAAGAATATAAAGTCACCCAATTTTGTTTAACATAGAAAATTTATAACTGTTCCATGAAACACCAAGCAACTAAGTAGTGCATATAGAATAGAGTAGGAACAACAGAAATAGAATAGCTACTCTAGGACTAGAACTTCATTTAATACGAATTGAAGTTGAAGTTGCATAACCAAGGACAAAAAAGAAATGAATATTAGTACCATACTATGAGCATCAGCAACTCCACAGGCAACTTGCGGTTTTACTATGCAGGGAGGAGATAGCTCTGCTTCTGAAAGTCTTGTTATCAATTCTTGCTCGTTAAAAGTATCAACCTGCCCACATATAAAGTTCAGATCAATCTAGAGCTGATCTCTACGAATTCTACAAAAAATCAGAAATAGCCATCTTAACTGTGCCTAAACTGGAACATATATTTACAATACTCATGGATGCAATTTAAGGAAGTGTGGTACAATAAAGAGATCTCCAGGCAATGTTAACAATGTATGCTTGCTGAAAACAGACACCATCAACAGAGCACCTTGAGATAATGGGGACCCCTGATTCTATAACTGTCCCCCATGCTGAGATCCCGTAGTCTACATAGTATATTTTGAATCTCCAGTCGATCCAATACAGGGTAAACTTTATCAAATGGATCGATGACACAACACTGTGGATTATGCTCCAAGTACCTGCCAACAAAAAAAAAAAACATGAATAGCAACACGGCATAACCTCTCATTTCTCTAACACCACAGAGTTTCGCTGGTCCTTTTGTCTCTAGTTGCTTAGTTTGATAACAATTGGAACAGAAAAGCAAAGATGTGGACGAATAGCATTCCCTGTATGAGATTTTCTTGCATTTGGTAAACAATGTGCCAGCAAAGCACCTCATGATGAAGCTCACTAGCAGTATGAGTTAAGTAACAGCAACTTGCACTTGATAAGCTAAGCATATTATATAAATGTAGATAATTGTTAATTGAAATTTTGTCATCACAATCAAATGAAAAAATAAAAAAGTTTTCAACCAACTGATAAATAGGCGTTGCAGCAGTTTATACAATGAGATGAAACATTTATATGCTAATCGCCGCTAGTAGTAGAAGTTACCTTTTCAGTTCTTGCATGCCTTCACTGAAAGTAACTCTTTCAGTTAGTTCTGAAGAGCTGTTCAAGTTGAAGGATACTATTTCATCAGTAGCTTTATGAAGAACCAAGTCAACACCTTGTAATTGAGAAGACAGTGGGAGTTCGAAGATGAGAGGCACAAAACTCAGCCCATTTTGAGTAGGATACATTGGGAATGCCCCCCTCTGCAACAGTTACCAAAACCATCTTCGTAAAAGAATTTTCCCAGAGTCTAGAGACTTCAGCGTAAGAATGAGGAGCAGCATTCAATCAATAGACACATGACAGAACCAGAAGCACTTTCAGCCGTTTAGATGATAACAAGAATCAGAATTTTTTTTTTCCATTTCACGAGTTTCAGAAAGTAAATGAAGATGCTCGAGAGCCAAGGGTCTTCAGGGCCAAGTAACATATGGAGAATCAGACATTCCATGAAGTATTACACCTTAGAAAAAGTATCCTACTCCATGATTTAGTACTTTGATAAACATAATGTCATGATTCTTCATACTGGTGTACATCGTCTGGGTAACACCTACAATTCCTTTGAGTAATGATTCTAACTTACCTCCATTATGGAGTGCTCACCTTAGCAAAGTCTTCTTCACGTGATGGCTTCATAGTGTAACCAACTCTCAGGACACCATTCCCACTTTCCTTCAATGTGCATTAAGATAAAAAAAATAGCATCATGTAATTAGGAGTGCACTTGACGTGACATGATGATAGGAACAGCTATCAAAGATGTGGCTATTAGTGCAACAAACTACCTTTTTAATTAAGTTGCATATAGTCAAAGGGAGCTCTCCAAGCATGTTAATAGGCAAGTCCCAATTCTCACACTTACTGCTGCTATTGAGTTCTGAAAGGAAAACAATTAGCAGTTTTGACGAAAAGAGCAATAACAAATGGCTAACTAACACCATGACCAAATTAAAGCAGCATATTTGCCTATTTTGAAAAGCTTATATAAATAGAAAGAATGGATTTATAAAATTGAAGAATATCACGTATGGCAGCAAAGAAAACCAGCAGCCATGTTTTGATAGTGACCTGAGATTAAACTAGTCTACCTGTTAAAGCTCAATTAGAGAACTGCTTGAGCTCACCTCCACCCTATCGAGTTCACATCGAGCGTGAGTAGCTAAACTATCAATCAAGTCAAGTGGAGATTCACAAAAATTAAGACTGGTGCGACTTGCAAGCCTACTCAATCAGTTAAATTTATATGTTTTACATTTGATACACATACATGTATGCAACAATGTGTGTTCATATATAACAACGAAATGCACAAATTTTACATTTAGAAACAAATCAGCAAGTAGTTGCTGAACCATCATTTTAAGAAAGAAGCAAGTGGTATACAATGTCACTTGCAAAAATAATGTTTCCAGCATGACTGGTATTCCTTCTGTATGCCTTAGTTTTATGGCCACCACCAAGTAATATCGAAGAATTACTTAGTTAGGTAACAAGCATTTTGAATTTTAGAACAGAAAATGAGATCAAGATCTAGATGGCACAAGTAATTTTAATCAGAGAAATCTACATAATACTGAAGTACACCATCCACTTCTTACATCATAAATGACATGCTTTTTGTGCTGTAAGCCAAAGTTTTATGTCCAAACAATTGCCTAGCTCCACCTGTCTCCCATGACATACAGAAAGGCAAGCAAGAAAGCAAATATTATGCCACTTACTGACAACAGTAGTCAACCAACTGCAGCTTCTCAATCTAACACAGGCTTCCTTCTTATTCTCAGAGACCACGTACAGTACATTCCCTTCAGTTCCCCCCCAAGCTTTGCCAATATCGCGTGTGGCATCTTCGATGGAGTAAGGATTGAAGCCAAAGTAATCGAAGGAGTATTTAGTTGCCAGCTTTTTCAAAAGACCTACCTACGCTACATCAAGCAGACAAGACTGTAAATAGCTGCGTAACCAGAATAGAGTTATCACGGCATAAAAAATGGCCAGAGGCAGAGCATCAACTCTCGTATTTATACGATCGAATGCAAAGACGAGCACAGACAATCATAAGATAGCTCTATAATTAAGATAAGGGAAGCACGGGCAGTAAAGCAAAGGCAGCAGAAGTTAACATTTCAGCCTATATTGCTCGCGGCAGTGAATTTCCATGGCACTCTGTAAGCCGCATGAAAATCCATTCGAAACCGAGATTCCCACCAGGTGCAGTTGGAAATTAGCATGAAAAGGCATCTCTTTCTAATGCGAACGGAAATACCAAAGCCAAAGTGACACAGATTAGCTTGCCTAGTTCAATTTTACAAACCAATTCGCATCTAAAAAAACAAAGAGGCGCAATCAAAACTACCTTCTCAGCCGACGCATCGTCCTCGTTCAAGATTCCCTGCGAAGATAAACGAACAGCTCAATACCTGTAAAACCCACGATCAAAATCAAAGACAAGGGAAGACGAAGAGGTCCCCCCACAGTCTTCCATTGAAGAAGTAGATAAACTGGGAAATCAAAGGAAAGGGAACAGCGCATGCAATTCGATAACCAGACGTGGCAAAGACAATAGACTCAGAGCAGCCAATTTTTTCAAATCACTTGGCAATTCTCCCAATTCCGGCAGGTACCCAAGTGAGAAATGGGGGCGATGATCGGGCGGAAACGGAAATAATTGCATGGCATGCGAGATGCGAATCGACGACCAATGCACACGCAAATGGCGGGCTGAGAAGAGGGTAGAGGGAGACAGGAACCGTGGGGATCTGAGAGTGGCGAAGCCTGCGGAGAAGAGGCTCGACGTCCGGTTGCAGAGAGCAGCCATCTCCGAGCGCAGATAACAGCGCCGACTCGTCGAGAATCACTCCTCTCACTGCCCTCGCCATTCTCTCTCTCTCTCTCTCTCTCTCTCTGCGCAATGAGAGTGACGGAGGGGGAAGAAGGAAAAGCGAGCTGAAGTGGGATGTGGGGGAATCAGATTATATTTTAAATAATATATGTACTGTAAATATGTACCGACTGAATCAATTTAGTCCATAATACGAATCGGTATAAAATTGAAATTTGTATTTTAATGTAAATTATTCGTTACATTATATCTGACAGAAAATGAAGAATATTGGAGGTATTGTATTATCTTGCGTATGTACAATAAGTATACTTATAATACATGAGGGAAAGACGAAAATAGGAAAAGAAATATACAAGATTACATTTTCCTATTTTACTAAACCAATCACGGATTGACTGAATCAATCATGGACTGACTGAATCAATTTAGTCCATAATCTAAATCGGTATCACAATCAAATCTTTTCATATTTCCAATCATATCTCCAATACTCCCCCTCAAGCTGGCGGCCTGTATACGTCAAAGACACTTAGCTTGCTTAGTAGATATGCATGTTGTCTTTGACATAGTGACTTGGTAAAAATGTCTGCAGGTTGTTTCACGGTTCCAATTCCTCTTGTCGTAATTATCCATTCTTGAATTTTATCTCGAGTGAAATGACAATCAACCTCTATATGCTTCATTCTTTCATGAAAGACTTGGATTTGTCGCTAGTTTGAGTGCAGTATTATTATCACAAAATAACTCACTTGGTCCATCAACTTGTACTTCGAGATTCGAGAGTAAACTTTGTATCCAAACTGTTTCGCAAACAGTCTTTGCCATGACTCGATATTTTGATTTGGTTGATGATAAGGAGACGGTAAATTGTTTCTTTGTCTTCCATGAAATCAATGATCTTCCTAGTTTGATGCAAAAACCAGTGATGGATCTTTTGGTCATTGGACAAGTGGCATAATCCGTATCGCAATAGCCTGTCATCTTCATAACGCAATCTCGAGACAAAAATATACCAAGTCCTAGACATATCTTCAAGTACTTCACGACCTTCAATGCTTCAGTCTTATGAAATTGCTTCGGGTTATGCATGAATTGGCTAAGTATCTGCATTGCATAACATATATCGGGTCTTATTATCGTGAGGTATATCAGTTTTCCGACGAGCCACTGATATCCTGACGGATCTTTTAGTAATGGATCTTCATTAGATGATGAACCGACATCATATTCATGTGACGTTAATTTAACATTCTGCTCAATCGGTATAATAGCTGGTTTACACCATGACAGTCCTGCTTCTGAAATAATTTCCAAAACAAATTTCCGCTGTCTAAGATAAATTCCTTTGTCAGATCAAGCTATCTCAATGCTAACGAAAATTTTGGGAGGTCCCAAATCCTTAATATGAAAAGCAGAATGCAAATATTCTTTGAATTTTCCAACAACAGATTGATCACTTCCCATTATAAGAACATCATCAACATATATCAATAAACAAATTGATGATGTACCTTTGGTTTATGTAAATAGGGCATAATCATGTTTGGAATGCTAGAAGCCTACATTTGTTAGTGTAGTAGTAAATTTGGCATACAATTACCGAGAAGCTTGCTTAATTAGCCATACAGGGTTTACGGAGACTACACACTTGAGACTCCCCTATCTTCGTAAGCTCTATGGAAGCTCCATGTAAATTTCTTCATCTAGATCCCCATGTAGAAAAGCATCGTGGACATCCATTTGATGTAGCTGCCAATTGCGAAGAGCAGCAACTAATAAAAACAAGCGAACCGTTACCTCCTTGGCAACTGGGGAGAAAGTCTCATGATAATTAAAACTTTCTTGTTGTGTGAATCTTTTAGCAACTAAGTGAGCCTTGTAGTGTTCAACAGAGCCATCTGCTTTGTATTTTATCTTGTATACCCATTTGCAGCCAATGGGTTTTGTGGATATGAGAGAAAAATTGCTCATTGCAAATTATGTGATCATTGGCACTTAAATCAATAATCCATGCATCAATTGAAAATAAATTCCCTTTTGAAAAGGAAGTACTTGAAAAACTCCCAGTCTTGTCGGTGGTTTTCAACTGACTCAGAGCTTTCATAATATGCTGGTACTAATCTTGGGTAATTGTTTGGTGCATTCTTTCAGTTCCTTGTGCTGAAACCTGGTAAGCAGAAAATTCTCTCTCTTTTCTTTATCATTTGGCTTTCCATGTAATTTTCAGCACGTATCAAAAGTATGATGTAGACACTTGCAATATTCACAAAATTTACCTTTTCCTTTGAAATTTTGTCCACTTCCCCTCTATGATGACATGGCACCATGCAGACCATTGGATAACTTAAAAATCGGAGCTGTCGTGGCTTGATATGGACCATTAGATTCAGTCAATTGGATGGGCAAATAATGGCCATTGGATCCGTGTTTCTGATCCTAGTTGTCCATCCGAAACCCTTTAGGATTTCACTCGTTCTCCACATGAACACTCGCCGTTCGGTTGCTGTTGGTCCTAGAGCTCGCGACACTCCTGAAGCTTCAACCAATTGGTGGTTCTGTCGGAGCTGTGAGGGCGACGCCTTCCATTCACATGTGTTCGGCTGTGACCAAATGCTGGCTTTCCTCTTGGACGGCCAGTTGATATATTCGGCCAAGTGGCGGCACTGGTTCCATTGCGAGAACTTGTGATTGGAAAGGTGAGTAACTCTCATTTAGGGCTAGGAGAAATCGAGTCACCTTCTTTCAGTCTTTCATGACTCTATATTGTCGGAGAATGGCCTCGGGTCCTTCGAGTGCTTCCTTGGCCACTTCGAGTTCATTCCATAGGGCTGATAGTCAATTGGAGCAAGCGGTAACCGAGAGGTTCCCTTGCTTTAATTTTGATAGGGTTTGAGTGAGCAAGAATAACTTGACTCAATCGAGCTTCTTGTACATCTCGCGGATGTTGTCCCACATAGTCTTTGAGTCCTCGGTTGGTGGGAGTCCAATCGCGACATCTGGGGTTAAACAATTTCTGATCCACGTGCGAACCAGTTGGTTGCACTTGCGCCAATGTCGCTGTAGTCGGACGTCGGTCGGAAGAGGAATGGTACCGTCGATGAGCCCATCTTTGTCTTTCATGACCAAGGCTTGCCGAAAATCTTGGGCCCAATTTGTGTAGTTATTTGCTTCGGTGAGTTGTAGGTTGATTAGTCGTAGCTCCGGTTTGTTAGTCGGCGACGTGTAGAGAGGGTCGCCAGGTTCTAGGTGACCACCATTGGCTGGGATGGAGTACGGCAAAAACCCAGGCGAATAAACCGGGTAGGGATTTATTCCCAAACCTGGGATTTTGGGTGTGTGAACCGGTGCCGTTGACCCCAATCCATCATTCGGGTTGGTCCCGACAGCATAAGGGACTGGTCCACCTCCATTGGACTGAGTTCCAAGACCTGGACCTGCTTCTTCTCTGGGTGCTCCATGTTGTGCCCATGTCTGACTTGCCCCGACTGCCCACTAGCCTTGAACGGAAAACCAATGGAGTGGTGGCCACTGGATTGGACCGGGAATTTGAATAGGAACAGAAGTAGATCCAATAGGGTATTGAGCAGAGAATTGCTCATCTTGGGTCGGATTGATTTGATCCGAGGTTTCATTTCGAGGTGAGTTGTTGGAGACTTCTTCTAATGCAGAGTCACCGATCTCACTAGAGTTTATGTTTTCATCTTGTGTCATGGTATCGTAAAGTATGAATTCCTACTGAAGTGCTGACTTGTTTTGCAAATCTTAAGGGTTGCAACAACAAATCAGAAGTCAAAAAAACGGAGGCAATTCCAGAAGATTTTTGCGGAAGCTAGGCCAGGATAGAAAGCTTTGATACCATGACAGAAAATGAAGAATATTGGAGGTATTGTATTATCTTGTGTATGTACAATAAGTCTACTTATAATACAAGAAGGAAAGACGAAAATAGGAAAAGAAATATACAAGATTACATTTTCCTATTTTACTAAACTAATCACGGATTGACTAAATCAATCATGGACTCACTGAATCAATTTAGTCCGTAATCTGAATCGGTATCACAATCGAATCCTTTCATATTTCCAATTATATCTCCAACAATATCCTATTCCATGCAAGGCTTTCTTTCTAGAACACAACGAAGATATAATTCTTAATTAATATTACATATCAATGTATAATGTAGAAAAACGACAGCGGCTAAAAGAATTTCTAATTATCGTGATTTTTTTTGGGTCGAATAATTACTGTAATCATACAACGACATTTCATGTAAAATTCGATTACTTTATTGAGAGAAAATAATTTTTAAACTATTCAAAAGGCTTATTTACATCGATTGTCAAAGAACTTAGCTAGAATTAGAAATATAGATAGAGTTCATTGCTAAGCATGTTTGTGGTTAAGCATGCCTACAGTTTCGCAAGGTATCTGTCGTCGCTTTTGTCCTATTCAGCTGCTTGAAGAAGCAACGACTTCCCGAACTCGATGTGTGGCGAGACACGGTTTCACGGATTGTGCGTTCACATCGCGCGGAGAAAAGCGAGACGAATAACATTAGACTTGATCGATTGCTGCTGTTGGGAAAAACACATTCCTATAAACGATTCATGTAGTTGTGGAAAAACGTGCCCAATATCCACCTATATCATTGATCATGCCGATACATCACGCAAACGAACGTACCCGAATTTTCACAGATTAAATATCGAAGCAGCCTTGAGAGATCGCGCATCAAGAGACTTTTCGTTTGTTCTTCTTCTCTGTTTCCCTTTTTCTTCAGAGCAAAACATCGTGTTCTGTAGTTTTTTTTTTTTGAAGAACGAAAGAGCGCGATATATGTAATTGCCCTATCAGTTACTTGGACTATGGGTTTGGGCTTGGTTTGGCCCAACATGGGCGGCCCAATCATAAAGTCTATCATCTCCCACTCGCCCATGATGGGCTAAAATAATCTCTTTTTTCTACTAACTTCATACCGACAAATAATCCGTGCGATCAGCATACTTTGAGAGCTCGTTGCCATACATCTATTAGGAATATACGGCAGCTCATATTGGACAGGTTTCCTTAGAGTAGATTTAGTATGCAGTACCCTAGATCAAGCAGTCACATGTATATCTCTCTTGATCTCTTTAAGAATGATATATTGTATTCACAACTATGATTAATAAACAATCATAATTGGTCGACCTGTGAACACAAACCAGAATGTGACATTGACAGTAAATCGATTTTGCTCTTCCTCAAACCTCTCGATTTTAGTCCAGTTCACTTTTCTAGAAATGCCCCATTAGATCGAATCATTCATGACCATTGACAACACCCTAAGATAGCAAACACTGAATAGAAACTTTGAGAATGAGTATGAGTCGTGAGGGCACTAAATGAGGAACTCTTTTCCTCAAGAGTCTTACACGACTTTAAAGTTGAGATCAAAACTTTTGCCAACCCTTATTGGTCGTCTCATGCATACGTAGTATGAAATACGTATTACAGTATTCTCTCCTTCCCATGGAGCGTATGTCTTTACACTTAATACTGTACAGATGATAATTCAGACACTTACAATATCTAACTTGAGTTCACAAATCTACTCTTTTTAAAGAATCATCAGAACTCATATCTGGCATTATAGACAGGTAAAGTGAAATATGTGGGTTATTTCACTTTCGGACATAATAAATGTTATGCCTCATCTTAACCCTCCGTTAAGGCGACAATTATATTTTAAGCTTGAGCTCTCAATTATCACATAGATAACAAGTTTAAAATTGTCTCATCTTTATTCTTCACACAGTGAATAGAGGCGATTACCCGTGTGAGTGGGCTAATCTCTCATCTGTCCGACATACCTTTCAATATAATGCACTAAGCATTGAGATGCATAAATATCAATTTATCTCATAGGCATTAATAATAACATCAAACTTCATTAACAGTGAACATTAGAGAATAAATAATATTCAGTACATCAGACTCTACGTAGTCCTAGAGATTTTACATGACTACAGAAAACATCTCTAGGAATCGGTTTCGTAATAGGATCTGCTATCATTCTTTGCGTAGGTATGTATTGCACATTCGCTTCCTTTCGTGCCACCATGTCTTTAACATAATTATATCTGATGTCTATATGTTTGGTCTTATAATGGAACTTGGGATCCTTGGTGTAAGCTATTGCTGCTTGGCTATTACAATGTACCAATAAAGACATTACAGCATTTCCAGTAACACCTAAATGATCCAAAAATCTCCTATGCCAAACACCCTCTTGTACTGCCGTTGAGAGTGCCACATATTCGGCTTCCATTGTTGATAATGCTATACACTGTTGCTTCTTACTGCTCCAAGATATGTCGCAATTATTCAGTAAGAACACATGTCTAGAGGTGGATTTCCTCTCATCCAAATCTCCTCCCCAGTCAGTGTCAGTATAGCATTCAAGGTGCAGATCACTTCCTTGATAACTCAGCGAATAATCAGCAGTAGCCTTCAGATACCTCATGATTTTTTTAACGGCACACCAATGTGCTTGACCTGGATTGGATTGGTATCTACTAACCATTCCAACTCCAAAACATATATCAGGTCTTGTACACATCATTGCGTACATTAAGCTTCCAACGGCACTAGCATAAGGAACACGTTTCATTTGTTCCTGTTCTTGTGGAGTTTTAGGACACATTCTAAGGCTTAACCCTTCACCTTTCGCAATAGGAGTACTTATGGGTTTGCAATCTTGCATGCGAAATCGTTCAAGGACTTTGTTTATATATGTCTCTTGCGAAAAAGACAGTAGCTTCTTTGAATGATTTTTTGAAATCTTAACTCTAAGGATATACGCAGCTTCACCCATGTCTTTCACCTCAAAATTGGAACATAATCAATTCTTAACAGTTTTTACTAACTCTATATTACTCATGGCAATTAGTATATCATCTACATATAAAGATAAGATCACAAACTTATCTTTGGATCTTTTGATATATACATAGTGATCCTCATCAATCATTACAAAATCATATGCCACCATGGCATTATGGAAATGTAAATACCACTGTCTTGAAGACTGCTTAAGGCCATATATCGATGTTAAAAGTTGACAAACCTTTTACTCTTGGCCTTTTGTAATGAAACCAACAGGTTGTTCCATATAAATCTCTTAATCTAATTCTCCATTGAGAAACACAGTTTTTACATTCATTTGATATAATTCAAGATCTATACTAGCCACTATTGCCAGGATAAGGCGAATCGAGGTAAATCTTATCACAGGAGAAAAAGTTTCTTCAAAGTCAATTCTTTCTTGTTGATTATACCATTTTGCAACTAGGCAAGCCTTATATCTTTCAATCGAGTCATCAGCTTTACGTTTTATCTTGAGAACCCATTTGTTCTCAATGACTCTGCGTCCTTTTGGAAGATCAACCAATTCCTAAACTTGGTTTGATTCCATCGACTCCATTTCCTCTTTTATTGCACTTATCCACTTTTCCTTATTTGGGCATGATAGAGCCTCATTTACATTCCTTGGCTCATCTTTTTCTTGTGGAGCGACTACGAAAGCTTCTCCTTCAACGTCAAAACGTTGATGGGGAATGCTTTTGCAACTTGTTCGTCGTATAGGAGATTGTACACTTGGTACATCATTCTCCATTATGCTCCTACTTGGATTAGATCATGGCAGTATCGTCTGATCAAGTGGTTGTATTTGAGATTGGTTCGGGACTAATCCCTCACTTCTCACATTACCCCCATTGGGGTCACTATCACGATCCAAGGTTTCAAATAGGGAGTAGTCCTTCCTATTTCGCCATTCTTGAAAATTTTATTCTCTAAGAATGTGACATCTTATAATTTGAATTCAGTTACACTTTCAGTTTCTTGTTCATCTATGAACACATACCCCTTCGAGTTCTCTGAGTATCTTATGAAAATACTCTTTTTGCCTCTTGGACCCAATTTTCCATATTTGTGGGAGATTTCGTGGGTATAGGCAGCACAACCCCAAGGTTTAAGAAAACTCAAATCGGGTTTTCTACCTGTCCATAACTCATATGGAGTAGAGATAATTGATTTAGAAGGCACACGGTTAAGTACATAGGCAGCAATCAATAAAGCATCACCCCAAAAGGTAATAGGTAGTTTTGCTTGTGCCATCATAGACTTAACCATCTCCATGAGGGTTTTATTTCTTCTCTCTGCAACACTATTTTGTTGAGGAGTCTATGGAACAGACAATTGTCTTTCTATTCCCCTTTTATCGCATAAATTTATGAACTCATCAGATAAGTATTCTCGACCTTGATTGGACCTTAATACCTTTATCTTCTTGTCTAATTGATTTTCCACTAAGGTAATAAATTCTTAAAGCAACTCAATGCTTCAGACTTATGAGAAATCAGATTGACATGTCCAAATCAAGTATAATCATCTATAAAAGTGATGAAGTAAATAGCCCCGTGCCTTGCTCTCACATTCATTGGACCACAGATGTTTGTGTGGATTAGTTGCAAAGGAAATTCAGCTCTTGTTCCTTTTTCAAATGGTTTCCTCGTTGTCTTTCCCGCTAGGCAATACTCACAAACAGGCAAATCGACCTTTTCAATATTGCCCAATAAGCCTTCTTTGGCTAATCTATTTATTCTCTGTTGGCCAATGTGACCAAGTCTAGCATGCCATACATTCACATCATTATCATAAGATTCAGAAGATGCAAATAGGGAATAACAAACATCACATTACTGTATTCAACATCCAGTACAATAAAACCATTTAGAAAAAGTCTTGAACCATAATAACTTGTACTTAAAAACAAGTCAACACCACTGTTACAGAAATTCAAACTAAAACCAGGTTTAACTAACACCAACACAGAAACAAAATTCCAACGAATTTCTAGAGCGTACAACACGTCATACAGGAACAAGGTGCGACCACCACGCATCTTCAATTGGCAGGTGCCAATTCCTTTGACTTCTGCTCTAGAGTTGTTCCCTATATAAATTCATTTCGCTCCATGTGGAACTTGTCGAAACTCCACGAAGGAATCTCTGTCCTTCGCTATATGGTCTGTGGCTCTCGAATCTACAGTCCACAAAGGATTAGATTTTATCAGAAAAATTGAACTAGACACATAATTAGTACTCATACTAATAGAAAGGGTATCTACCTTCTTCAACTCACTACAGTCGCGAGCAAAGTGGCCTTTCTTGTCACAGTTATAACATTTCACCCTTGAAATGTTCAATTTTCTGAAAGGACGCTTTTCTTTCTCTTGTTGGTTGACTCTTGATTTCTTTCCTGAAGAACTTGCTCCCTCGCCCTTCCACCTCTTGAACCCAACCTGGCGCTTGCGCTTGGAGCTCGAAGCCCCATGTGAGCTAGAACCAGCAAAATAGACGTTAGCTTCCGGTTTAGCCGCCAGAAGGCGGTCCCTCTTCCAGCTCAAGATAGTGCAAAGCATCCTTAAATGTCTTTATGTTCTCGTTGTGGATCAGATGGATTTTCATATGCTCCCAACTTTGGGGTAGGGAACGGATAATTGCTTGCACTTGCTGTTCATCGGTTAGAACATGGCCAGGATCTTTCAACTCACTAATCATGTTTGACATACGCCTCAAATGTTGTTTCATGGTCTGACCATGAGGCTTCTTATAAGAATCAAATCTAATTGTGAGTTGTCTCAGTTTAGTCATAGAAATCTGATCAAACCTAGCTGCCAGTGCTATCACATGTCTTTAGCATTTTCAAAACGTCTAAACTCTCGCATGACTTCATTGTCCATACTACTTAGCAACGTAATGCGAGTAATAGAATTCTTCTTTTTCCATGCAGCAAATGCTTCTTTGTCCCTTCTATGTTGTGCAGTATTCCCATCTTCAGGCTCTTCCATAACAAGGTTAAGAGCTTCCAGTGCCTCCTGCTTTTCCAGCACATACTGGATTTTCATGTTCCAGATTTCATAGTTATCGTCGTTTAACTTTTCTCCTTTGTTCAGTTTAGCAACTATATTCTTTAAAGCTTAAGCCATGGTATTTGAACATTTCAAACATTTATGCACGAATTATTAATGCCTTTCGTTTATGCATTAGTTTTACACAAACTGATTACATTAATGAATAATTTCACATAAGGTTTCAGAATCGAAAGTTCACTTTGTTCCCAATCATCATATAAAATCATAATTTGAAATTATCGTTAATGTAATCATTAAGGTAAAATTATGTTCTTTAAAGTTACTAAAACTTTTAGAACTCCCACTTAATCACATAATACCAACAATGCAGTTATCAATTAGAATAGTACTACAAACAATTCACAATAAAGTATCCCATCAACATCATATGAATCTAACTCAAATATTCATAACCAAATATGTCATAATATACGAACACAACGGACATGAATGGGAAATTGTAAACTTGAAATAACAAATATTTACAAGCAACTGAATATCCACAAACTATGACGAAAGTTTAAAACAATAAATAATATCAGGGATTGATTTTCTTCCAATGAACTGGGATTGAATCATAAAATTCTTCAGGAAGTTCTTTTGGACTTTTCCTCAGCCAAGAAAAGACCCTTGCAGAACCCTTAGGTTTGCGCCACGGCGCATTCATTCTGCACCCATTCATCCCACGCGTTGACGTCCTCGTTGCCATGACCCTCATATATTTTCTCAGGTAGGCTTCCACAATGACTCCATATTTTAGTGTTTTAGAGTTCGCGAAAACTTCAAGTAACACCCTTCACTCTCCCCGAAGAAGAGTGCTATATAAATAATTAAATTTATCCTCTTCTGTCATCAAACCACCGTACCACACAACTTCTTGTATCATCTTGTTAACAGTAATAATGTGGGTCATCATGTCAGTATTACCATTCCAATAATAGCCATTTAGCACTCTTTTCAGATCAGCCAGTTTTACCATTTGGGCCGCCGTTCTAGCGATCATAGGGGTTCGATACATATATACCATCGTTCCTGCAACAAATGCTGAACAATAAAAGGATTACTTTTAATTCAAGGTACAAGATTGCAAGAAACATATTCTGGCCCCTACCCTTTTTTTTTTTTTTTT
>BCNH02000001.1:1328892-1362701 GCA_001662345.2 Metrosideros polymorpha var. glaberrima | reverse complement strand
TTTTTTTTTTTTTTTTTCGGGGTCAACGGTCAAAGTCAACGGGTCAACGGTCCGATCCAAAGTCAACGATTCGACCGGATAGACCGGTCTGATCGGATTAGCCGATTTGCACATGCACATGAGATGCACGTGCGATGACGTCACGCGGCGGTTGCGAATCGTGGGCGTGTGCGGCGCACGCGCGTGCGGGAGGCCCACGCGCAGAGTGCCTCACTGGCGCGTGTAGGCCACTACCGCCCTTGCCGGAGTCTCCTCGTGACGGGCCACCAGTCAAAATTCTCGTCTCGATGAGTACATTCCATATATCCAATAAAAATTTACTTTCACCGATAAAATTTTCTGAAAAAGGCCATTAATAGTACGGACGAATTTGCATACTTACGGTTGCGAACCCTATTCATCTTGGCAAAAATCAACACAATCATGGTATGATTAGGAAACAAGTAATAAGGCTCTGATACCAATGTTGGGAAAAACACATTCCCATAAACGATTCATGTAGTTGCGGAAAAACGTGCCTAATATCCACTTGTATCACTGATCATGCAGATACATCACGCAAACGAACGTACTCGGATTTTCACAGATTAAATGTCGAAGCAGCCTTGAGAGATCGCGCGTCCAGAGACTTCTCGTTCGTCTTCTTCTCTGTTTCCCTTTTTCTTCAGAGCAAAACGCCATATTCTGCATTTTTTTTTTTGAAGAACGAAAGAGCGCGATATATGTAACTGCCCTATCAGTTACTTGGACTATGGGCCTGGGCTTGGTTTGGCCCAACATGGGCGGCCCAATCATAAAGTCCATCAGCTGCTCTCCCCGGTTTCAGATGCACGTGCCGGCTCGGTTTCCTATTGTGCTTCAATGCCTGCTTCCATCTCCGATTCATTTGTGATAGTTGTTGCAGGGCAGTCGATGATCAACTTTGTTACCTGTGATATTATAATGGCATGTGGTGGCAGAATCCTATAGCTGCACATGAGCAAGATAAAACACACTGAGCAACACAAGTTGCGTAGATCAAAAGCGATTCCAGGGCTCGGCTGTCGATCTTATGATACGTAACGCAACGGTCGGAGAGATATATGCGCTGTTCTTACCCTATTACAAGTCGCGAGACAACATGACTAGCCCCTCCTACAATGCAAGAGTCGAAACTGTATCGGAACTGCAGACAAGACGCGAGCATACTAGTCCTAACACTCGTCCCGTTCTTAGAACCAATAATTCAACTGCTATAACAGCCGATATCGATTCCCATGCGCTCAAATCATAAATCTCGGTAACCTTTATCTTCCGCTGCGCGATAAAATGCTCCAGTTTTGCGACAACAACGAGCAAAATCAGCAGAAAAGAGAAACTTGTTAGCAGGAGAACAGCCTGCAGGTAAGGCTCTTTATCCCACCTGAACATTTCTTCTAAACTCGACTTGATCTCGAATGAATTATTCCACGGGGCTCTGAACATTTCTTGTTACTACGTGAGCTCGACGGCCGATTATTCGGGGAGTTAGAGCTGAAAAGGACTTGTCGGACTTCGGGGGCCACTTCTCTTGGCAACACTCTCAGGACAAGACCTTCTCTGCATCAGATAGCTACAGCACATAAACAACAACATAGGCTAACAAAGAAAATGATTCAGATGAAGATTTTCGGTCCGAGAGCTGTGTTTGTGGTGAAGCTTCGAGGAGCACTCTAAATATCCCATGTCGACATCCATCCCGAGTTTTCTGTGTTCGAAAATCGGTGAACTCTGAGCTCCATAGAATTCAAGCGGTCCCCTCTTGCTCAAGTCTGATTATATGTACGTCGGCTGCTTAGCATTCACATGCACATGCATTTTCTTCTTCGTTCGCAGCGTCTTCCGAAAGATGGCGACCGAGCGAATGCAAGGAGAAACAGAGGAGACCGCGGCGACGGAGTTATTGCCGAACCAATTAGCCTTCCAAAAGCTGATCCACAGCTTTCCTGAAGGTACTTTGGTCCGCTTTGCTCTCCGGTGGTGTAAAACCTTGAAGAGTCAAAACCCTTTTGTGCTCGCACTCGACCCATATGTTTTTGGAATTTATGTGTCAAGAAGTTATTACTATATAGTGACGATTAGTGTCATAAACAGTGAATAACTTATTCTCATTTAACTCAAAGAATGAACCAATTCGCTCATGCATCAAAGCTAATCCGTTACAACAACGCAAATCTAATTCCAAATTGAACTCAAAATCCCCCGCCAATCCTTATTGCATACAAATTTAGCCTTTCCAACTCCATGTGTCCTAACTAAGCTATAATTATTTTAATAATAGAAACTTAAAGCCCCGTCTCGTGAGTGGATAAGATTCCCTTTTTTTTACGAATAATTACCTAGAATTGGAATTTTCATAATAGCCTGCCAGCAGCTGCTCCTTGTATGAAACTTTTGGCCTCGATAAACCGTCCCTGCCCTTGTCGGACCGAGTCCTTACAAGCCCACTAGTTTTCTCCTAGTTTGTCCCCAAACCACACACCTACTGGAGGAGGTTTTGCTATAATATCATATTGGGATACCTCTGAATTAACTTTCTCGAGATATTGTCCACTTTAATTCGTCACATACAGAAACTCATAATTTTGTCCTTTGGCATACAGATTGGTACTTTTCCAAGAGTCCACTGAGCCTAGTAGTGTTCTCACTTGAGCACAATTAACATCAGAGTTTCAATGCTAAGCGTTGTTGTTATGTCAAAAGACGCCTCTTGTGAATTAATTCCAATTTCACATGTATATACCAAGAACGCCCTCCCCTCTTTTGGTGCACAATTCAGTTCATTCCCATTGCCTTCGCCATCTTAAAAGTCTGCTGACAGTCGCTTCTTGTTTGGGCCCTCTAGCTCTGACAAACACTTCTCACCCTCGTTGGACCGGGTCACTACACAATACATCAACAGTACAACAATATTTCATCACCATAAAGGTGGATTAATATAAAGAAGCAAGAAGGATCTAACTATAGTTAGAGAAATTTAGAGACAATTCAAAGAACAGAAACAATTTACTTATAGATCTTGATCTCATGAACAATATACTAAAATTTCAACCAATTCCAATAAGGTTTTACCTTTGAATATGACCGCCTCTTCTCCTCTCTAAAGATGCACACACACACTCTCTCTCTATTTCTTTTTTTCTTTTTAGCGAACGTCCCCTCTTTGAACGTTTAGTCCTCTTCTCTTTCCCTGTAGGCGGACCCAGCCCCTTAAATCTCTCCTTCCAACTCACGAGGAAAGTTCCATTATGCCCTTTTTATAAGAATTAAATTTCACTATGGCCAAGGTTTCTGTCATTATATCGAATCCATTATCATTGGTGTAAACTTTCTCAAGTAGAAAGAGCTTTTGTGTTTTTTTATTGCTGTCGGATCCAATGATATTTTACATTAATGTACTTTGATGTATAAATGCAACACCGAATTTTTAATAAGATAAATAGCACTCTAAACATCACAATACAAAACAAAACTTTCTTGCTTCAAGCCCAACTCTTATAGAAATCAAGAGTTCTTTACCTCCTTTGATATATAAAGAAGTACTCTGCTTCAGTCATAGACAAAGCGACACATTTTTGTAGTCCTGATTGCTTCCCAAGTAAAAGTCATCATGTAACATAATCTTGACTTTCGAGAGTTAATGTCACTGGCATAATTTGTATCTGAGTAGCCACTTAACTCAGGCTTCTCAATTTCATAGCACAAGTAGACTCTAGAAGTGTATTTAAGATACCTCAATGTCCATTTTATAGCAGCCCGATGTTTTTTACCTTGAGAGAAACCTACTCACAACACCAATTGCATGTGTACTATCCGCTCCTGTACAAATTAATGGCCTATATCAAACTACCCATGATTGACACATAAGGAATTTTCATCATCTCTTCTTTCTCTTTCTCACTGGTAAGACACTTTTTATTACTCAACTTAAAGTGGCCAACAAGTGGAGCACTTACGGGGTTGTATTTGCTCATGTTGAATCTCTTTAGCACTTTTTCAACGCACTTTTTTTGAGATAGCCAAAGTTTCTTATTCTTCCTGTGACGAGTAATTCTCATACCAAGGATTTGCTTAACCAATCCTAAATCTTTCATTGCAAAAAATTGACTCAACTCATTTTTCAAACTTTTGATTTTCTTAGCATCATAATCCATATAGAGTAGGAGGATAATAAAATTATAATTTAAAAATCTTTTCATAAAGACACAAAAATTAGAACTAGTCTTACCATATCCATGAATGATTCAAACTTCATATACCACTAATATGGCATTTACTTGAGACCATATAAGCTTTTTTTCAACTAGCTTACAAGATACTTCTTATCTTTAGCTTAAAAACCCTCTAGTTGCTTTATATATATTCTTCTAAGTCTTCACGAAGAAAAGCTGCCTTTATATTAAGCTACTCAATTTGTAATCGAACCCAGCAGCCAAACCAAGAATAACTCGAATAGAATTTATTTTTATCCCTAGTGAGAAAATCTCTTGAAAATCAATTCTTCTTTTGACAAAAGCCCTTCACAACAAGCCTAACTTTGTATCGAGGCTTTCATCCATCTATGACTTATACATCCACTTATTTTTTAGTGTTTTCTTGCCCTAAAGCAACTTCGCCAATTCAAACGTGTGGTTCTTATACAAGGATTTGAGCACCTATTGCATGGCTTCATGTCACTCATTCTTTTGGTCACATGACATAGCCTCTTGATTTTCGGCTTTCCCGCATAAGTGAGTATCAAATACTCGTGAGATCGATATCTCTGTGAAGGTCTACGCTCTCTTGCAGATTTTCTTACTTGAGGCATGAAAGGATCTTCTTGCTCAAAGGGCTCATATTGCTTGACTTATTGATCTGGCTCAAAATTAATGCTGAGCTACATTCTTTGACCTCCCTGACTCGTCAGTGTCTTCATTGGTTTGATGCTCAAAGAAAACCATGTCTCGAAAGTGTAAACAATCTCTTACACCGATAAGAGACCTGATAAAAATCCAAAAAAAATAATTAATGTTGTTTAAAATCATGAACAGGTTTGGGTAAAGACTTTCGGGTTTAATGCCCGACCCGGACCCGGGTCCGGCCCATTTATCGGTTCTAAATCAAATTACAGTTATCGACTACTTATGGTCTTCCGTACAGTGTGGGTTGAGGACGTTGTCTCGCGCTAAATGCGAACTCTCGCTTTCGCTCGTCCTCCTCCTTCTTCTTCCGCTTCCATCGTGACGTCATCGATCCGAGCTCTGCGACTGGCGATTCCGTTTCCGTCGTCTCCGTACTGCAATCTCAGTCGCAAGCGCGGAGGCGAAGTGGAAGCCACCACCCCTATGGCCGAGAACGACGGGGAAGACGGCGGTGTTGCCTCGAAGTCCAAGCTCGCTACCCACGTCGATCGAATCAAGCAACTCTTCCATGGACAGTCGACTGGTACTCCTCAGAGCTTTCTCGATCTCGTGCGTTGTTCGTTTCTTCTGGTGATTCTGCTTCCGCGCGTTTACTGTTGTATCGGCCGAACTGAAGTCGCCATTGCGTTGCTTTGTGCGCCTATGTCTATCTGGTGTTTTCTCCGAGATCGTGCCGAAAGTTCTGTTGAATGCGTGTTGGCGATTGATTGACATTTTGCTATCTCTCCAGCTCAATTTTGAGGAAATTCGACGCTAGTTTTATTCGATTTGATAGCTGGAATTTCAGCTGATTGGCTCTGTTATTCTCGTGGGGAACCATTCTTCTCATGCGAGCACTACTTGGAGGGTTTGAATGTAGAAGCAGAGAAAGGTGGAGAATCCTTGTAGAGTTACCTTGATTTTGCAAACGTGCTTTGGAGGAAGCTTTTAATCCCAAACCATCAAATGGGACATGTGGAGTGGCGATTTTAGTTATTGTAGAAGTTCAAAAGAGGTCCTTTTGGACGGATGACTATCAAAATCCTAACAGAACTTCCAGTGAAGTCGTAGAAAAAGCAAACTGAGGATGAATTTAAGATTATTTTTGGTCAAATCGAAGGTTGACAACGTGAGTTTAGTCCATATCACTGATGGGTTCAATTCCTTTTGTTCTTTCCCTGGAATTTCAAGGGAAGAGAAATTATAGAGATCAAATATCTTTATTAGTGAGGTGAAACCTTGGTTGATGCGTTTGTAAAAATGAAAAGCATCAAGTCTTGACAGATGGAAGTATCAACAAGCTTTGTGTCCTGTCAACATTGTTCTAAGGACACATGAGCGATTTTGGACCCAAAAATAGTCTTTTATACAATTTGATTAGGCAAGATAGTTTTCAAGAGATGGTCCATGAGGTTCTTGGAAACATTGGTTGATATAGTTTCACTGGTCCAAAGGCCTCTGATCGAAGAGCTTACAAGTAAATCTTCTTTTGTTGACATTTTCTAAGAAGATGGTTTCAAAGGGGAAGAATTCTCAATGCGTTATATTCTATTTTTATTAATATGGTAATATGATAACTCGAGCCCCTGACTTTTTAGATGGTTGGGAGAAGTGCTGGGAGCAAGGATTGACCCCTTGGGATTTAGGACGACCGACCCCAATAATTCAGCAGCTTCACCAGATGGGTGCTCTTCCAAAAGGCAGGGCTCTTGTTCCTGGATGTGGCACTGTAAGTGGTACTATCTCTTCAATTATTTGAGCAACCTATGAGATCCAAAGCAAATACTGCTGTTTTGGCCCTTACAATGTTCCTTGGATATGGCAGGGGTATGATGTGGTATCTATCGCCTGTCCCGAACGCTATGTTGTGGGAATAGAGATATCGGAAATCGCCCTAAAGAGAGCAATACAGGTAAGAACACTTCTTGGGCTCGAATTTATGCATCATGCTGGTGACTGGGCATTGCATCCTTGCTTTCTTTTGGGTATGTGGTATCTCTTCTTTTGTATATAGCACATACAGGCTCCACAACTACTGACAACTTGCCAATCCGAAGTAATTTGAATTGGTAGAAGTTATTCAAGCACGAATTCTTTGTTTATAAGTATATATTGTGTTTTCCTCTGCTTTCCTGTATGTAGCAACTTATTTCAGTATCCCATGAAGGTGATGATCTGACACCTTCCTTTTCTTTTTGCTCCAAGTTGCCCTTGTGGGACTATAAATTTCTGTGGCTACTATCAGCAGAAAATGCTAGGGACTAGAAATGATGCATTTCTTTCTTTAGTAGTGCCACTTCAAGGGATATTTTGTCACATAGTTATGACTGTTAAAATACTGTGACATGCTAAGAACCAAGAGATTGTCACTTCGCTGCTTGCTAGTAATGTCACTTTATCTGTAGATAGACATTAACTGAGAATCATTTGAGTGGAGCATATCTCTTCTATGTTTTCACATAAGATTTAGTACCGGAGTACCATTTAGTTTATTGAATTATCCATTTATAATAGTGGATTAGTCTTTTGTGCTGAGCCCGTTCATTAATTAGGCAATCATAGTAGCATGCCAACGTCTATTTTTATTCTTGAGAATAATGAAGGATGCCTTTAAATTCCAAAGTGAAGCTCTTGTGCCAGAATATGCTTTGTATGGTTTTTCTCATAAGTTAGTGTGTTTTGAGCGCTTAAAAAAGCTGATGTGGTCTGGAACTTTAGTTCATGTTCCATAGTGAGATGTTTGCTTAGCTGATTCTCTTTTCCAAACTCTCATTCAACATCTTATGCATGAGGCAGCTATTCTCTTCATCACCAAATGCAAATCATTTCATCTTCCTGAAGGAGGATTTCTTCACTTGGCATCCAACAGAGCTCTTTGATCTTATTTTTGATTATACGTAAGTCAGTGTTCTTTTCTTCTTCTTCTTCCATTTCTGTGAGGAAATCAATGGTGATCAGATTTTTCTTTTCCCCGCAACGAGCAGTTTCTTTTGTGCAATTGAACCAAAAATGAGAGTAGCATGGGCAGAGCGAATGAATGGATTATTGAGACCAGATGGCGAGCTCATCACCCTGATGTTTCCGGTTCTATCTTTTACTCTCTAATATGCTTTTCTTATTACTTTCTATTGATGTTTCTTTTTTGCAATTGGTCAGAATTACTTTGACTGTGTAAATTGGTCTCTGAATGAACTTGGGAAATTTGCGGATGCTATTAAGGTCCACATTCTTATGATGGCTGAAGGATGTGAAAAATAATAGCACATTTCACTATGCTTGTATTTTTTTATTTCCTTTTTCCTCTCTATTCTTTTTCCTTCTTTTATAGAAATAAGTTTTCAGCTTTTTCTAAAGCTGACCAGGTTTCTGAGATCTAGTTCTCTACTGATTGTAGGATGCTCCGTAATAGTTCTTGGAAAATCCAATGGTTATAATTGATTGTTGAAGAATATGTCAGACTACATCTATTTATCTTATGGTTCTTGATCGGTTGTGCAGATCAGTGATCACATTGGTGGACCTCCTTATAAAGTATCAATATCAGAGTAAGCACTCATTTTTTAACTCGGGATAATGACACAAATGGTCCGTGAACTTTGGCTCAATGTGCAATGTGGTCCCTGAACTTTCAATTTGACACAAATGGTTCATGAACTTTAGTTTAATGTTCAATGTGGTCCCTGAACTTTCAATTTAACACAAACGGTCCCTGAACTTTTAGTACATGTTTAAAATAATCCCTGGACTATATAAAAATGTTAAATGTTGTCCCTGAACTTAAATTAATGGAAGGATTACATTGAACGTTTTCATATAGTCCAAACACTAGTTTGAACATGTACCAAAAGTTCAGGGACAATTAGTGTCAAATTAAAAGTTCAGGGACCACATTACACATTAGGCCAAAGTTCAGGGACCATTTGTATCATTTTCCCTTTTTAATTTGGTCTAGATACTAGTATAGTTTATTAGTGTGTCATGAGCAGAATGCTGTTAATATAAGCTATAGTAAATGCCATATTTACTATTAGCTTTATGGCTGCAAAATAGGCTAATTTGTATTTGTACAGTTATGAGGAGGTATTGTGTCCCATGGGCTTCAAGGCTATCTCCATTATGGATAATGAACTGGCTGTTGGACCCCGCAAGGTATGTCTAGATGGTTGCTTCTATTCTTGATATGAAGTTATGGTTGTTGATTCTATTAGATGCACCATTGGTATTTGTTATATTCCTGCCTTTGTAATGGTGGGAGACACCCTAAGTCCATTCACTTGATAGATACTTGATAAAATTGGAAAAGTTCATATTGAAAAGGCATACCAAAGATGAATTGGGACAAACAGACCGAAACTCTACACCCACTATTTGGGAACTCCTTACTCCAAGTAGGCTAGGTCCATCTCGTTAAGTTGTTTAATGTGGGACAAGCATTGTAGTAGTGTTTTTGGCGGTGACATCCTTTCTCGCTGGTTTATCGTCTAGAATTCAATTAACTGATGAAGCTTTACCAAAACTGTTGTATGCAAAGATTTGTCGGCAGCGTATGCAACACTTCTCTTCCTATGGCATACAGAAGAGGGAAAAGGTTGCTGTCTTATCATGTGTGTCAGGATGTGCGCTCATATATCAAAGAGCTCTAACATGACTTTTCTGTTTTCCAGGGAAAGGAAAAGATTGGAAGGTGGAAGAAGATAAGAAACAACTCTTTGCTGTGATATCTTACAACATTCTCAATCCTCCAATCTCGCTGTACATCAATCGGAAACTGCAAGCAAGAATTAAAGTCGGGAGGCAAATTTGCTTTCCCCTCTTTCTCCTCATTTCTCCTTCAGTCTATAATTTTTGGTACTTCTGTATGTACAGATACTCTAGACTTGATCACTGAGCATGCCGACTGATTCAGCTCGAAAAATGAGCCGGGGTGCTCAGGTGCGAGCTTGTTGTTGAGTAAGAAAAGCACTTTCCAAAGTTGATTATGAGAAGGAGCAAGACCTGGTCGTATCCTCTAACTTCGAAACTTTTCAGTTCAGCCTCGAACTTTGATGTCAATTTGAGTTCTTTCCGACCACTGACAATTCCATCGATGCAATTGTTCATGTAGGTTTAAGTTCTTACTGGTTCGCAACAACAGCATCGAGCAACGTTTTATTGTTGAAGCCATTGTTCTGAATTATTCATTCAAATGTAGAGTCTATAAGCTGCCAAATGCGCATCCTAAGTAGTCTAATGTCTTAAATCATGCAACGTTGAGAGAGAAGGATAGGCCTGTCAAAATTGAAAGGAAATGGACGATTGACTTTCTACTGCGATCGTTGTGTGTGTGGACGATCTCATGGCATCGCCGATCACTAATTTTTAGGATAAGAGGCTCGAGTTGACTGGGATTTGAAGGTGACCTTTTCTCTTCCAAATTTGACAATCGAATTGACTTTGTGAATTTTTCCCGTTATTTTCTCATTTTGGTGAACCACCTTGCGAAGATTTCTAGAACGATGTGCGCGAGTCCTGTCTTGGGGAAGAAAAGGGACATGAGCTGGCATTGTCACTTTGACAAATTTTCGCGGGAAAAGCCACACGAACGACGTCACACGTGTGTGGCCACGACAACTACCAACGAACTGAAACTGTCTGTCTCGCTCCCTCTGCTTCGTCTTCATTCTTGTCCCTTCGCTTCCATCAACCTCGCCTCTCTTCTCGCTCTTCACTCCCATTCCCATCCTTCACTTCTCTCTCCTCCCTCTCTCTCTGAAACTTTCTCTGATCTCCACCTCTCTCTCTCTGAAACTTTCTCTGATCTCCACCTCTCTCTCTCTCTCTCTCTCTCTTCTATCAGCGCAACCGAATCACTTTGTGGAAAAATTCACATGAAATGAACGGCGAGAGAATGGAAGACGAAGACAGGGATGCGATCGCTTCCCTGAGCTCCGTCCCTCCGCCACGCAAGATCCACTCTTACAGCCAGCAGCTCCGCGGCCCCTCCTCCCACAAGAAGGGCCACCAGATCCGCAAGCACAGCCTCGATGACGACCGCATCCCCTCCAACATCGACCAGTTCTACACCAATCACTCCTCCTCCGATGACGACGACGCCGACGACTTCTTCCCTTACTCCTCCACCGCCTCTGCCAGCGGTGACGACTCTGATTACGTTTCTCACAAGGCAGCCGCCGGCAACGCCTCCACCAGGGAGGATCTCCATCCTATGCCGGAGTTTGTCGCGAGTGGCGGCGGAGCAGGGATCTTCCGCGTGCCGCCGCGCTCGGCCGTGCATCCGAGCCGGCCTCCGTGTCTGGAGCTGAGGCCGCATCCCCTGAAGGAGACTCAGGTGGGTAAGTTCCTCAGGAACATTGCTTGTACGGGTACTCAGCTTTGGGCTGGCCAGGAGAGCGGAGTGAGGGTTTGGGATCTCGAGAAGGTGTCTGAGGTTGGGTCAGGGCTTGGGGGTAGGACCCGGAGAGGCGATGAGGATGCCGCGCCGTTCCATGAGTCGGTGACAACATCACCCACCATGTGTTTGATAGTTGATTCTGGGAATAGGCTGGTGTGGACTGGTCATAAGGATGGGAAGATCAGATCCTGGAAGATGGACCAGCCCTTGGAGCAGGATGCTCCTTTCAAGGAAGGCTTGTCGTGGCAGGCACATCGCGGTGCAGTGCTCTCCATGGTCCTGACTTCTTATGGTAAGAGAGTGTGATTGAATGATTCAACCAGCGTACTTGTTCTTTATGGCACTGCTTGTCTTCGTTTTGCATGTTTTTAGTTTGGCCTAGAGAAAACTTGCCAATTAATAATGTGCTCTTTGGTTCTGAGTCAGTGATTGATATTCACATTTCACTAGCTAATATAGGACATTAGGAGCTCACTCGGCTATCCGCCCAACCCACCTTCCAATCAAGATAGAGAGAGTGCAATGGTCACCCTCTATTTTCTTTTGGCTTTGTGATTTTCCAGTTCAGTTTTGAATGTGCTTGATTAATTTCAGTGCCAAAGAGGTCGCTCATAAAGGTTGACAATGTAGTTATGCAGCATCTGGACGGTGTTGAATATTCATTTTCTAGGTTATTATCCATATTGTGCACGTGGCGCATCTCTGCCAGTTCAAGTTGGTTGTTTCTATGAAAATATCCCACATCGCTTGTCTATGGGGGTCCCATGGTCTTATATTCATGTGGTCCCCCTCTACCAGTTTAAGCCTTTAGGTCCTTTCTAACATGATATCAGTACTAGGTTCCGTAGATTTATTCCTTGTGAGGCTTCCTGTTTGTCATTTCCATGTCTCCTTCTTAGTCTAGTTTGCACTAGGAAAAAAGCCTTAAAATATCCTACATTGCTTGTCTATGGCCTTTCAGTATGCCTTATATCCATGTAGTCTCCCTCCACCCATCAACTTAACTCTTTAATTTGGATATTCAAACAGTTTCCATACTTGTTTTTGTGATCAAATATGTTAATTTATGGGGAACTATTTTTAGTGAACTAGAGCAGGCATGATTGATGGAACTTGCTGGTGACATGGAGATGAAAGTAGGCCAATGTGAGGGTCATGTTCAACTGCCAAGTTGAAGGCTTGCTTTGTGAATTGTAATCATCTTTGATTCCAGTCCCAAGTGACTGCAGCATGTGCCCGATCCAAATTGTTTGTAATGTTTAAAATATAAATAATTGAATCAGTCAACTGCATCAATTGTGAAGCTCTACTGCTTTTACTGTCCTGTTGTTCTTTCGGAGTTCTCTTGCTCTTGAAGGACAGTTTACATGACCAGGAATGGACAGTTGAATTTGAAACTTGCTTGCTGACCTATTAATGTTAATTCATACAGGTGATCTTTGGACTGGATTTGAAGGTGGCGTTATTAAAATATGGCCATGGGAAGCCATTGAAAAATCTCTCTCTCTATCACCAGAGGAAAAACACATGGCTGCTCTACTGGTGGAGAGATCATTCATTGACCTAAAGAGCCAAGTCACGGTCAATGGTGTTTGTAGCATTTCTACTTCAGATGTGAAGCGCTTATTAGCAGATAATGCTAGAGGAAAAGTTTGGGCTGTGGGACCACTCTTGTTTTCAAAATGGTATGTGTCATAAGACATCTCAACTTTGTGACTGGCCTTGTGTCTATCTTAAGAAAATCTCTTATATAACTCGTTGACAAGGAAAATTTATATGAAATGGCTCAAAAAGAGAAAAGGTAGTAGTCAATTGTCAAACTTAGTTACCAATTCTAGATGAGCATGCTGTCCAATAAAATCTGTTGGTTCATTCATGAGATCATTTATTCAACATCATTAGGCTTTCTAAAAGTACTTTTCTGTGGATGATGTTAGTATCTTTCCAATTATGTGTTGTTTAACTGCAAGATGAATTGGCAGAAAATCTGATTTGAAGGCTAGCTAGCTTAGCTTTTATTTGGATCTTGTGTTGAAAAAACATTTTTCTTTATGCTCTTATATGTGTAGATATTCTATTTGATAGCTATTGGTTACTAAGTTGAATTTAATGCTAACTAGCTTCAACTTCCCAGTATGAATTTTTGGGGCTTTCGGGTTTATGCAGTCAGAATTGTTGATGTAGGATTTTAAGAATTGTTAGGACACTCAAACAGGGATATATGTAGTTTGAGCATTCCAGCATATGAAGACTAATAACATCTTCAAAAGATATTTTAGAAATGCTTCAGTATAAAAATCATTTCAAGGACAATCTTCTTGCTTTTGAAGATATTTAATTTCAACATGGTAATTGTTTGCAGGAATGCTCGCACAAAAGAACTTTTGAAATGTTTTAACATAGAGGGTCAGATCGAGAACAGGGTTGATGTTGCTTCAGTGCCAGATCAAGCAGTGGAAGATGAAATGAAAGTTAAATTTGTCTCTACATCGAAAAAGGAGAAATCTCAGAGCAGTAGTTTTTTGCAGCGGTCTCGTAATGCCATAATGGGAGCTGCTGATGCAGTTCGTCGAGTGGCTACAAAGGGTGCTGGGGCATTTACGGAAGAAAATACCAAGAAAACAGAAGCAATTGTTCAGACTGCCGATGGAATGATTTGGACTGGATGCTCAAATGGGTTACTGGTGCAGTGGGATGGACGTGGAAACCGTTTGCAAGATTTTAATCACCATGCTTGTGCAGTTCTATGCTTCTGTACTCTTGGAACACGAATTTATGTAGGCTATATCAGTGGATTAATCCAGGTTTTGGACCTTGAGGGAAATGTAGTTGCAGGTTGGATTGCTCACAGCAGCCCAGTGATAAAATTGGCAGTTGGCAGAAACTATATATATAGCTTAGCCACTCATGGTGGCATACGTGGGTGGAATATAACATCTCCAGGACCTATTGACAACATTATACGGTCAGAATTGGCTGCAAAAGAAGAAACATACACAAGACAACACAATGTCAAGATATTAGTTGGCACATGGAATGTTGGCCAGGGAAGAGCTTCTCAGGAGTCGCTTTCAATGTGGTTAGGTTCTGCTGCCTCAGATGTTGGAATTGTTGTTATTGGGTGCCAAGAAGTGGAGATGGGTGCTGGGTTTCTCGCGATGTCAGCCGCAAAAGAAACTGTATGATTTCTTTGACTTCTATTGATGATTGACAATGAGTCAATTGTGCTATGCTTCAGGGTTCTATTGTTTCTTGATAGCAAATGTGGGAAATAGACTTCATTTTCTAGGATTATAGGGGGACCAAGTTCTATTGAAATTTCCTTTTGATTTTCTGAAATCTGGTTATTTGGTGATTGCTGACACCATAATCCAATTAATGAATTTGATCCATCCCTTAACGGAAAGATCTTTTCTTTTCTTTCTTTTCTGCAGATATTTCTTAGAGAAATAGTTGTTGAAGTTTTTTCGTTCATATGATCCTCTAGTATTTGATGAAACTCCTAAGTCAATTTCTCAAATGGTCCCTTTCAATCATATGAACCTCTAGTTAATTTTGAAGATACGTTTTCTCTTTGCTCCATCTATTCCTTCCTCATCCTCTTGCCGCTTGGCTGTTGGGTGCATGCATGTTCAAGCATTTGTTTGATGCATACTTGTCGTTGGAGTTTTTCTTAAAATGAGTTTTCACATAGCTGCCTATTTTAGGTAGGGCTCGAAGGGAGTTCAATTGGACATTGGTGGCTGGATACTATAGGGAAGACTTTGGATGAAGGAAATACTTTCGAGCGTATGGGGTCTAGGCAGTTGGCTGGGTTGCTCATAGCTCTCTGGTAAGTCCTTGTAGGATAACTGTAAATGCGATGCTAACGGGTCAATGATTAGGGCATTATTCCAATTCGGAATACCCAAACTCTATTTGCCAATCCATGGTACTACATATTTGACTTAACCTCGTTGATGTCCTTTAGTGTGTTAGCCCTTATGCTGCATCTCTGGTTATTATGCTAGTATATTGTGTATGCAGCTTAATTTTGTGTTACTTTTTAACTTCCAAAGGGCCAACATTCAATATCCCTAACCCCAGATATTTTCCCATTACATCCTAGGGTCTCTGACCTCTTATTTTGCTGTACTTGGTACAGGGTTAGAAAGAATCTCAGAACACATGTTGGAGACGTTGATGTGGCAGCAGTTGCATGTGGATTTGGTCGTGCAATTGGTAATAAGGTTTGTTCCATTCCTCCATAAACCTCCTCCAAGTTTATTTGAAGTTAGAGTTTATCATGTTTGCAGAAGCAGACTCTAATAATTTTAAAGTCGGAGTTTGTGTACTCTCGATAGCCTCCTACCTGACATTCACTGATATGACCATGTCTGGTTGAGCAGGGCGGTGTAGGTTTGAGAATCCGTGTCTATGATCGGATTATATGCTTTGTGAACTGTCACTTGGCAGCACATTTGGAAGCTGTCAATCGGCGGAATGCTGATTTTGATCACATCTACCGAACTATGGCATTCAGCCGATCATATAATGTACTCAATGCTGCAGCTGGTATGGTCCCATACCTGATTTTGTCTTGCTATCTTGCCTTGTGCATATGTTTATTTTGGCTACTCTATTCTTCTGGCTTGCCATTTGTGCTCTCTGTTGCAGCTGGTGTCTCCTCTTCAGCACAGATGCCTCGCAGTATGAGTGTGAGTAGTTCTTTCAATCATTTACTCAGGAATGGCATTTCTTGCCTTTGTACTCCTCCTGCCACTCTCATAGATACATTTAGATTTATTAGATTGAAGTAACAAGGATTGGTGTTTCACAGAACACGGGTCACAACTCTGAGGAGGGCAGACCTGATCTGTCAGAGGCAGATATGGTGGTGTTTCTTGGTGATTTCAACTACAGACTATTTGGAATATCTTACGATGAAGCAAGGGACTTTGTTTCCCAGAGAAGCTTTGATTGGCTTAGAGAAAAGGATCAACTGAGAGCAGAAATGAAGGCAGGGAAAGTATTCCAAGGAATGCGTGAGGCACTGATCAGATTTCCTCCAACTTACAAGTTTGAACGTCACCAAGCAGGTTTAGGAGGTAAAGCATTAAACTAGGATCTTTGCTTCTTGCAAGTGTTGCTAAGTACATGGAACCAGATAGCTTACTAAAGGTTCCAAAAAATGAAGCTCTTGTGCCTGCTTTTTATTGGTTCTTGTTTTGTTATCGATATTGAAGGCAGTTGCTTTTCTATATCAGGTTATGATTCTGGGGAGAAGAAGCGCATTCCTGCTTGGTGTGACAGAATCCTCTATCGTGACAACCGGTCCTCTTCAGAGTCAGAATGCAGCTTGGACTGCCCCATTGTCACATCTATATTACAGTACGTGCCACTTCATCGGTGCCCACTCACAATTGGCGAGTTCAGTGTAAAATTAATGCTGTTTCTTTTTTACAGGTATGAGGCTTGTATGGATGTGACCGACAGTGATCACAAACCTGTACGCTGTAAGTTCAGTGCTGAAATTGCTCATGTTGATCGATCAGTTAGGAGACAAGAGTTTGGGAATATAGTGAAATCAAATGAAAACATCAGGACCATGCTAGCAGAAATGCGTCGCGTTCCAGAAACAGTTGTGAGCTCTGACAGCATACTTCTGAAGAACCAGGACACTTCCGTTTTAAGGATCACCAACAGATGTGTCGATGACAAAGCCATGTTTAGATTTATCTGTGAAGGTCAGTCCTCTGTGAAGGAGGATGCTCAGCCATCAGATCAACGTCCAAGAGGTTCCTTTGGCTTCCCACGATGGATTGAGGTATTGTTTCTCTGCATCAGCCGGATGAAATCACCAATAAACAGATATAAATATCATGAAGCATTTTCTGATGAATTATATTGTATTTCCTGATTAAGCCAAGGATTAGCTGTCTATTAACTTAACTACGTTTGGTAGCAGCCTGACCTTCAGTAAATCCACATTTGGTCCCAGGACAACTTAGTGGTAGGAGGTGTTCCAATTCCACTAGATTATTGCCATCTAGTAACATTCATCTGATAGTTGATTCCAACACTTCCCATAGTCTCCCCTGTTGTCTCCTGGAGGATTGGGTTTTATCATTGCCTTAATGTATGTGGTCCCTTCAAATTGTGTGCTCAGCTTAAAGCACCTTGTATCTATATCAACTAAAGTTTTTTGAGCCATTATTTAAGCCGGGTATATCTACAATAATGTCTTAGTGCATCAATCTCGGAAATAATGCAAGCGTGCTTTAAGACATCGCCAAACACATTCTATGGGTCTTTCTTCTTAAGGGAGCCATTTGCTTTCTGATGGAAGAGGAACACTATAAGTGATTCATATTATCAGGATAACATGTGTTCGTATTCCTAGCAAATTCTTACTTTTCCGCTAGTATTCATGATTATATTTCCTGCATATTTCCTAGACACATACCTACCATCCAAAGTTGAGGTAATCTTGTGTCGTATTGCAATATAGGTGACGCCAGCTGGTGGCATAATAAAACCTGAACAATCTGTGGAGGTTTCGGTCCACCATGAAGAATTGCATACGCTGGAGGACTTGGTTGAGGGAATACCACAGAACTGGTGGTCCGAAGATACCCAGGATAAGGAAGTGACATTAAAGTTGATAATTCAAGGAAGTTGCTCCACCGAAATACGGAGCCACCGGATCCTGGTGCGTCACTGCTATTCATCCAAAACGCTTCGTGTGGACTCCAAGTTGAACAGTTTCAGAAAAAGTCAAGGTGGTTCAGTTTACCCGCCTGAACATCGGCAGCAAGGCAATTCTACTGACGTTGTTAATGACTTCCGGAATTCGCACAACCCTTGAATGCTCGAGGGGGAAATAAGATATTTGTTTGGGATCTTATGCGCCCTTACCCACTGCACATTCTGTTCTGATGCTGAAGGTTTCCTCAGATTCATGCAAAGCAGACAATATCCGGATGTAAATACTCAGCTTCTTGCTTCTAGGAGCAGGTTCAAATTCTTTTACCATGCTTTCAGATATTTCTTCAACTAGATTGGTCGTCTTCTGATTCTTTAACTAATGACATGTTAGTCAATGCTGTATAATTTTGTTTGGCAAAATAGCTCTTTTCTCTTTTACCATAGAGGTGGAAATGTGGAAAGTATTCGGGAGATAATTTTGGGTGCATGGTGATACTGTTTGTGTACAATTCCAGGAGAGATGCAATATCTTCCCGCAAGTATATGAAAGGAATGACTTATTGAGCTTCCATGATGTATCTTGTTCTGTATAGAGCATATTCTATCAGTAAATTGTGCATTCTCAGCTTTAGCCAGCAAAAGTTCTGGTTACCTGCTGCGCATTCTGTTATTTGTTCTTGTATAACTGGTTCACCTAACTGAAAGATCAAGTCAGGAGTGACAGAATGCTTAAGTCCAGTAGAAGTCATATTTTTTGTTTTGCAATGGTTGTTTTTTCAATTGAATAATGGGTGTAATAAAAGAAAACTTGAAACGTGCTAATTTACATATAAACTTGCATGATTTAAAAAATAATGTCACCCTTGATTGAAAGAAATCATATCAAATTCAGAAACAACTTCTCGGTATGACAATTCCACTGCTGCTGCCTCCAGCATTCTTGCAGTAAGAAGTGGCTTGTTTAGTAAGATATGTGAGTTTTATGTTCTGTAATTGAATGCCCCAGCACGGATTCGTCGGGCTGCAAGTGAAATTCATCGCAACTGGCATAGCCGATGTTCCCTTGATGTTCTTGTACGTAACTCGGCTAATCTTCACTCCTGAATTCTGCAAAGAGAATAATACAACTAAATAAATGACAGAAAGAAAAGTCAAGTGAGGTCAGCGAGAACTTGCTTGAATCCTGGTAACCAAATTTTATCCAATTCAAACGCAGATTTTCTTCGATAAAGATTTGCTTGAGGGTTAAGCAAGTACCTGATTAGGGCAATTTGTGTTGTCTGGACAGTAATTTTGGTCTATGATGATGGGGTTGAACACATTTTTCATAAGGATGTTCATGAAAGAGATGGTTCTAGCAAATCCATTGCTTGGCCTTGCCCATGATTTGATCCTCACTCCATTCAGAGTTCCTGTGAAAACTGCACCTGTTACTGTCACATTCTCAACTCCATCTTCATTCGCATTCTCTGCCAGACTTCCAACACTGCATTTTGTTTTTGTCGAATTCCACACGTTATTTAGTGATATTTGTTCAGGTATGACAACATGAAAATTAAGAGAAATTTAGTAGATGAGTTGACTGATTTCGGGATTGGATAGTATGCAGTTACCCAATGTCGCGAACATGAGAATGTGGAACCACATTGGATAGAACATAGTAAATAAGAGATATCCTCAGTCCTTATGGAGGTAAACTATTTTACGGAGCAATCGAATTGATGATACCAGTAACCAAACCACTCAGTACTGAAAAAATGACAGGAATGAAAAGTATATCGATCTCTTCATTCGTAAATGATTTTATTTCTGTGTACCTGATGCCGTGCCCAGGGCCACAGACAATACGCTGGATCCAGACGTTCTTGGAGCCTGGACCGATGGAGATGCAATCGTCACCGGTCATGATGGAGGAGGAAGCAACGGTTACTCCTGTGGAAGAACTCACGTGGACACCGTCGGTATTGGGGCTTTGTGCTGGCGCTCTTATCTTCACGTCCCGGATAAGCACATTCACGCAGTTGTCAATTGCGATGTGAATCATTTGGCTGTTCATGGACGTTATGCCACTGATCACAACATCGCTCGACCATTCGAACGATATCGACTGCCCAAAAAGACATGGAAACGAACAATATGATTATCCTGTGTCATTTACCTTTACTGCAATATGTTGAAAACCACCAAGCAAACGAAATGAAAATCAATCACTACATAATGTATCCACACAAAAGTTAGTAGAATTCACCCTAGCTCCCACAGGGCAACTCTTGCCAGAGCTCTTGCAAGCCCAGTAACCAGAACCTTGTGCATTGAGAGTCCCTCCATAAACCCTAACCCTTGTCACCTTTATGAACAATATCCAATAGCCCGAATTCCCCAAACTCCAGTAATTTGACGGAGCTATCAGTGTCCCTGCGATCTGAAACACGATCCTACTCTTGCACGGCCCGGTGAACACCACCGGCCTCAGCACGAAGTTTCCCTGCGGGACGTAGACCGTGGCCGGCACGGCCGAGCCACAGGCCGATGACCACGCTCTTTGGAATGCTAGGGTCGAGTCAGCCCTCCCGTCCGGCTTCGTCCAGTAGCTCAGCACGTTATACATGGCTGCTTCCGATTGTTTTAGAGATGTGGCCACAATGAGAAAGAATGATACTAAGAGAAGCCATGAACTATATATGGAGCTATTAATCACGATGGACGACTTTGCCATTTTCTTGGAGTTTGATGGGAAGTGTCAACGACGAGTTGGAAGAAGAGAAGGAGGTTATTTATACCCCACGGTGTGGCATATTATAAGATGTGTCTTCACATGTTAATATGATAATATCGCATTATTGTTATGAATTTTTATATTTCCATTTTATGGTGCATGTATATAATGAGTAGAATACAAGTGAATTAGATGCTACGCTCACGTGAATACGTATTGGACGTAATTGCATGCGACGCACGGTGGTTCTGGGCTGCCTTTTCTTTTATACATATACATGTTCATATGTTATGCTTTGAGGAAGTCCATGTGCGTTGAGTATCAAATAACATGGCCAAGACAAAGTTTGTGATCCAAGCATCGATGGTTAAAGGCAAGAACGTGATGCAAACTTGGAGCAGCACGTCATGGAGGATTCGTCCGATAAAGTTGCATATTGTTCAGGAGTAACGATCACAAGGTGTCACAGATTATAAGTCATTAGACATGACGATGCGGAATGCATTTTTATATCTTCAAGCTTCCGGACAAAACCCTGATATGCACCCGATACATGTTTGATACAAGGATTTGCGGAAACCAAAGACTTAGAAAGAAGTGAATCCCGTGTACAGATAGAAGGATCGAGAAATCGACCTCGACATGCTTGTCCTAGTACCAAACCGGGAGTCAAGTGCACCGCGATTAGTTCTGAAAGTTGAAGTTATTAGAGAACGATAGAGGACACCTGATGTCTCTGGTCCTGGAGACAAGGTAGACAACTGGGTGTGTGGTTGCTTAGCATCGGAGTTTCTTATTGCATGACATTGCCAAGGAATTTAATGCGCATGCTCGGGTGTTCCTTCGATGATGAATCACACGCACATGAGCTCACTTTTGTGTAGTCAGACGTTCATGTTCATGTAGAGGAAGGCCATGTGAGACATGAAAAGATTCCGGAGAAGAACAAGGAGCGGGAATCTTCGCAACCGTACGGGCAGCTATGCACAAGACAGCCTTTTTAACTTAAAGTTTGTGTTTAACCGAACCGATGAAATATCTTGTTAACCTCGTATATCGGATTAGATATGAGTCTCAAAGTCCGGCTGGATGGCTTAAACATGAATCTTTTGCACTTGGAGGTGTGTAAAATCGACCTTTTGCCGTGCACCTGATCCGTGAATACCAGTCTTTTTTTCAACCGCTGCCTCAATTGATTGTATCTGACAGCTACAAAGTCAAAATTGTAGATGCACAATTTTGACTGAACCAAATAGCCAATGCCAACGTTGCATTGATGGTTTGTACACTCACGGGTGAAATCAGTAGTTACTGCTCAATTCAAGCATTCTACAACAAATGACAAACCCTTATAATAACCCTCAGAGGGATACATTGATCCTCCCAACACGCCCTTTTACATTATCAAAAAAGATTTTAATCAAACTGCCAATGTGTCTGTCTGAATCCGGATAGATCGGCCGGTTCAACTATCTTGAACCGGTCGTTTCATATCATCCGGTCAAACCAATCAAAACAATTGGTCTAGACCGAATTAAATTCAGTTGGACCGGTGTTTGGTTTCATGTCGACAAATCCGCAGCTCATAGTCATAGATTAAATACATTTGATGGGCCACTTCTCAGCTAAAACAAGAAAGAGCCCATTATTATGCACAAAAGATGCCCCAAAACCATTATCACAAAAAATAATTAGGATAGTCTGGAAATCTATCTTCATGCTCTGAAAAGTTTGGTTTAAGCTGCCACTGAAGCATTAATTGTCTACTGGGCAAGCCCGTCATCGCAGCTTCATCGAGTACAAGTGGGGAAGCTCAAGACTGCAATATATCTAAACCGATGCCAAACCAATTTTTTTTTTTCTTGTTCTATGTGGTTAAATGAGTTGCTAGATTTTTCCCAAATGAGTTAATAAATTTTCCCCTAGTTTGTAGATTTTAATCTTATTTCTTTCAGCTTTTTCAAACTGTTAAATAAATTTTTTTGTTATGTCGACGTAAGCATATGATCCACAACCAATCTTCAAAGATATCGGAACGTCAACCACCTCTGTTTTATGACCCCCAAAAAAAAAAAAAAAAACACACCTCTTCTTTAATTTAAGTTGGGCCAAATGTCCTTAACACTCCATAGACTCGAGCCCACTTCATGAAAGGGGCAAATGGGCTTACTCATAAAGAGTTGACAAAAAAAAAAAAGGTCTTACTCCAAATGCAAGATATTTAATCACATGGCAAAAGATAATAAAATTGGTGAAAATAAAAAGGATAGCGCAAGTTGTGCAACATCGATTGACCAAATCAATTTACTAAATCATGTGTAAGGTTGTGGTTAGGGGTGAGTGGTTTCAAGTTCCATACAGGTTCAACTTGGAACCTACCTATCGGAATATGTTTCTCATTTTTTTAAATTTGGAACCTACCCTGAATGCCATGGAACTGGGAAACTATTCTATCCAAGTTTCAAGTTCCACTTGTATTCTTAATTGAACGATTATATTGAATCATCACCTTAAATGACTACCATTTGCTGTTACAATCCGTTAACCATAACTTATATTTAAACACACAAAGAATATGAAACGTTAACAAAATAAAAGTCTTAGTCATAAATATCGTCAGAAATGGAAGCTCAAACTAGTGGTTCTAGATCATACACTCATCATCAGACGTCATGGAATACTGTATAATTGTGTGAAGACATAGACCAAGAAAAACACAAAAACTTATTTTAAGTTTCAAGTTATAGGTAGGTAGAATCTGAAATCTATTCGTCGAAACTGGTTCTTCAATTTTTGGAACCTAAAACCTACCTTAGATATCTTGAAACCTTGAACCGATAAGTTCCCCCTGATATGGTTCTCAGGTTCCAAGTTCTTACCCTGGAACCATGCTCACCCCTAGTTGTGGTGGACCTTCAAACAATAACCAAGAGCAGTATGACACATCACCTAGTATATTACTTTTGCAAAAAAGTCTTAGTAAATCTAGCATTTATCAAATAAAAACACCTTTGATCAAAGATGTGGACCGTGGAGAACATTGCTAATGGCTTATTCCATAACTTCTAACCCGCTGAAGAGAGGTATGGTTGGAGGAAAATTTACAATTGCTTGTTAGTGTTTTTTGTTGGTGTGCTTTTGTTGTTGTTATTACTGCTGTTGTAGTTGTGCCTTCAATATCATATGGACTATAGGCTTCGTCTGTTTCACGAAAAATGTACTTTGTTAGAAAGTATTTTTAAAAGAACTTATCTCTAAGGAAAATAATTTCACTTTCTCACATTTGGCAATACTTTGCAAATAACATGGAAATCATTTTCCAACAGTTTGTTATTGGAAATTATTAAACACTAGGCGGGGAACCGGCCTGTTCATGCCTATGCAGGCATGGTGAATTAACTTTGAAGGACTATGTTACAAGATCATTATAATAGCCAATACCCGAAATATCAAAATACCGAGAATGTCTGTTCACGTCTATGCAGACATTCCATTGTACAATTTTACGGATGTGTCTTTATCATCAACTTCAAGCTACAAATTAGGTATGCATGAGAAATATTACCTATGTTTGTTTCGCAGAAAATAAATGATTTGGAAAAAATTTCTCTAAGAACGATAACTTGCTTCACTTACAAAAATAAATGAACGAAAAATATTTTTATCATCCACGAAAATATTTAAATATAAACTGTTCATTGGCTAATTATTTTAAGCGATACAGGCGGTCTTTTTAAGAAAATATTTTCAAAATCATTCATTTTCTGCAAAACAAACACAGCCTTAGACACATATTCTCCTAAAAGCGTGTGCAGCAGTGAGGAGACGGGCTAACCATGCATTTATAACATAACCCTATCGACCGGAAAACACAAGGAACGATTAACGAGCAGGACGGGCTAACAATGCGTTGCTTGAGGGTAAAAGAACTGTGATTGAGGAACCCTTTCACTGGCTCCCATGTTTGTCATCCTCCAGCCCAAAAGTCAACGTGTTGCTGTGTGGCTTTAGGAGAGATGGTCCATCTTGCTTAACAGGAACTGATTCTTGACCAGAAGAAAAAGAAGTAGAAGAAGATGCTATTGTTTGTGCTGATGGCTGATGAAAAGTATCATGTCAATAGCTGGCTCAATAAGACTACTCCTCATGTAATGCAATAACTGCTCCTTATGTGAGGTTGTTTGTGCATTAGGGTTAGATGAGAGACTTCAGCTCTATTTATAGATTTTTCAACTAGGCTCTCTTATCATAAACTGAATTCAACTCAGCTCACACAAGTTAGGCTCATATTAGACTAATTAAAAATTATCATATCTCACCTTATTAGACTAATCCTACAAGACGGTAATTACAATCTCAATTAATGTAACCCACTTAAGAAAAACTCTTACAAGAGAAATCAGTTTCCCTCAAAAGCTTGTGCAGAAGTGAGGAGACGGGCTAACAATGCATTTATAACATAACCCTAAGGACCCGAAAACACGAGGAGCAATGAACGAGCAGAACGGGCTAACAATGCATTTTTTGACGGTAAAAAGACTGAATGAGGAACCATTTCACTGACTCCCATGTTTGTCCTCCTCCATCCCAAAAGTCAACGGGTTGCTGGGTGGCTTTGGAAGCCATTGTCCATCTTGCTTAACAGGAAGTGATTCTTGACTAGAAGAAGAAGAAGAAGAAAATCCTATTCTTAGTGTTGATGGCTGATAAAAAGTAGGAACCTCGTATTCGGCGAGTGGAAGCTCGGGCACAGGGACTTCTAGCTGAAGAAACCTAATAATTTGTCCTGCTTTTGGCCTTCTCTTGGGATCTGCATGCACACACGACAGTCCCAACATCATCAAGCATTCCATTTCCTTCCTATCAAAGCTCGCACCCAGCTTCTCGTCCGCTGCTTCAAGCATATTTCCAGCAAGGTAAAGCTGCCAAACCCACTTGTACAGTGGGACATGAAATTCTCCATCCTGATAGGTCCTCCTACCGCAAGCGATTTCCAGAACCACGACCCCGAAGCTGAACATGTCGGACTCTCTAGTAGCATTCTGTCCATTGAGATATTCTGGTGCTAGATAACCGTATGTCCCCACCATGTCCGTCATTTGAGTCTTGAATTGGGGGTTGACCATCTCAGATACTCCGAAGTCGCCAAGCTTAGTGTTGAAATCCTTGTCGAGCAATACGTTGGCCGCTTTTATATCTTTGTGAAGAACGCATTGCTCTAGATCTTCATGAAGATAATTAAGGGCCGATGCCAGGCCTAGAGCTATCCTGAACCTTACATCCCAAGGAAGAACTTTTCGAGTTCCAAAGAGATGATTATCAAGGCTACCATTAGGCATGTATTCATAAACGAGCAAAAATTCACCTTCCTCTCGACACCATCCAATCAATTGCACCAGATTTCGATGTATCACGCGGCTTAATATCTTCACTTCATTGATGAAGACCTTCTCGGAATGTTTGGATTCCATGAAGATTCTCTTGACAGCAACTAGGCAACCTAAACGGTTCAAAAGTCCTTTATAAACATGGCCAGACCCACCTTGGCCGAGTCTTCGATCCAATGAGAAGTCACTTGTAGCAATAACCAACTCTTGATAAGAGAATTTGAGCGGCAACGCTCTTATCTCTTTGTCAGTGTCGGTCAGAGTACAAAGCTCATACTTTTTCCTCATCTTGATCATAAATAAGCAAGACCCTGCTAAAATAATCAACAAGAGACTTGCTAAAGGAGCGGTGATACATGTTAGCAACCTATAGATCCTGTAATTTTCCTCCTTTACGGATTTATTGGTTGATGGGGGCCATATAACATCCAAGTCCGAAGTAAATCCCCAGGAATTGATGCTGTGTCTCTCCCCATAGAGGCCACAAGAAGCTGAAATCCCAATTGTGACTGATTCTGGAAAAACTTCAGCAAGATCGATTTGGTGAGAAAGCGAGCAGTTTTTCTCATCAAAAGAAACCGGCTTATCAAATGACCAGAACACACTAAGATTCTTGCTAGTAGAGTTATATGTCACCACAACATTAGTTGCATTTCCGCTATGTGATCCGGCATTCCATTTGGAAAAAGCAAGTGAAGAGAGTGAGTTCTTATTTATTCCTATGTGCTGAACTAGAGGATCAACATATGAATTCACGTGAGTATCGAACTCAACCATCACAATTTGGTTTAAAGTCTCATCTTCGACTGTGCTTGAATTGAACAATCCGAGGTATTCACCAGCTGAGTTGGGTGGGATTGTGAAGCCGGTAGGAGCAAGAAAAAAGGCAATGCCGTCACCGTATTGGGTGGAATTGTAAGGAACAATGGTGAAAGAAAAATTGGTAGAGAAGTTTGCTTGTCTCCCAGTAATAGAATCCTTTATATAGATGGGTTTGGAATACCGAATGCGGCCTACCTGACCGCGGTCTGGAATGTATCCTTCAGAGGTTAGATCAACAAATCCATTGGCTGATACCGCATATCCTTCGTAGAGTATGTCGTCCGAGTTCTTGTCAAAGCTAGTTATATTGAAGTGAAGGGGCCTGACAAAGGGGACAACAGGACAGCAGACAAAAGATAAGAAAATCAAGCGAGAACAAGTGGTCGCACGCTGCATTCTATACATGGTTATGGTTGAAATTGCATTTATAGAAGTGCAACGACGAGGTTCGCACTCGTTACTAAGCTGTATGAGATCGGCGCTACAATGGGGTTCTTTATAGTGGACTAAATGTCCCTAACAGCAGCTTCGACACATTGAACAGATCGACAGCTTCTTCGCTGTTTCTGCTAAGCACTCAATATGGACAGGGAACCTTCTTCATTATTGCATAGAATTGCTATCTAGCAGACAAGACAATGGTTATATCAACTATGTTGTTGTTAGGGCAGTCCTAAGAAAGTGACTCCTGCCATTTGTCCCTTGGGGAAAATTACAGGACCGTCGAGACAAAAGCCTGAGTTGAATGAGCAGGCAAACCATGGAGCGGACCGCGGAGATGCATAGTCGTTCGCGACAAGACCATGGAGAGAAAACCAACATTTATTTATTTTTTCGCAAAAAATAAATAATTTGAAAACATTTTTTTTTTCTGAAAATGCTAGCTTGTATCGCTTTAAAAAATGAATGAACAAAAAAATATATTCATCTTCCACAAAAAATGTTTAGGCATAAGTTGTTGTCAATTATGAAAATATCTTTTATTGACTAACAATCGGAATACACAAGGAAATGAACGAGCAAAAATGGTCAATGCCCAGAGTCTTTTTGACGGGTAAAAGGAGTGTGCATGATGAACCATTTCACTGACTCCCATGTTTGTTCTCCCCCATCTCAAAAGTCAACGTGTTGCTGTGTGGCTCTCGGAGCCATGTGAACATCTCGCTTAACAGCAACTGATCTTGACTAGAAGAAGACGAAGATCCTGTTCTTGGTGCTGATGGCTGATATAAAGTGCAAGCCTCGTATGCAGCGAGCGGAAGCTCGAGCACAGGGACTTCTAGCTGAAGAAACCTGATTACTTGTCCTGCTTTTGGCCTTCTCTTGGGATCTGGATGCACACACCACAGTCCCACCATCATCAAGCGTTCCATTTCCTTCTTGTCGAAGCTCGAACCCATCGTCTTGTCTACTGCTTCCAGCATATGTCCGGCAAGGTAAAGCTGCCAAACCCGCTTGTACAATGGGACATGAAATTCTCCTTTCCGATAGATCCTCCTACCACAAGCGATCTCTAGAATGAAGACCCCCAAGCTGAACATGTCGGACTCTCTAGTAGCCTTCTGTCCGTCGAGATATTCTGGTGCCAGATAACCGTATGTCCCCACAACGTCCATCGTTTGAGTCCTGAACTGGGGGTTGTCGAGCTTAGCTACTCCGAAGTTGCCAAGCTTAGTGTTGAAATCCGTGTCCAGCAATACGTTGGCCGCTTTTATATATCTGTGAAGAACGCATTGCTCTAGATCTTCATGAAGATAATTTAGGGCCGATGCCAGGCCTAGAGCTATCTTGTACCTTACATCCCAAGGAAGAACTTTTCGAGTTCCAAAGAGATAATTATCAATGCTACCATTAGGCATGTATCCATAAACAAGCAAAAATTCACCTTCCTCTTGATACCATCCAATGAATTGCACCAGATTTCGGTGTATCGTGCGGCTTAATATCTTCACTTCATTGATGAAGACCTTCTCGGAATATTTGGATTCTGGGAAGATTCTCTTGACAGCAACTAGGCGACCTAAATGATTCAAAAGTCCTTTATAAATATGGCAAGACACTCCTTGGCCGAGTCTTCGATCCAGTGAGAAGCCACTCGTAGCTACAACCAACTCTTGATAAGAAAATTTGAGCGGCAACGCTCTTATCTCTTTCTCAATGTCGGTCAGAGCACAAAGCTCGTATTTTTTCCTCATCTTGATCATAAATAAGCAAGACACCACTAAAATAATCAGCAAGACACTTGCTAAAGTAGCTGTGATAATGGTTGACAACCTATAGATCTTGGTGTTTACCATCTTTACGGATGAATTGGTCGATGGAGGACGCACAACATCCAAGTTCGAAGTAAACTCCTATGAATTGACGATGTGCCTCTCCCCATAGAGGCCAGAGGAAGCTGAAAATTCAATTGCTACAGATTCAGGAAGGACTTCAGCAAGATTGATTTGGTGAGTAAGCGAGGAGTTTTTATTGTCAAAAGAAACCGGCTCACCATCGAACGACCAGAACACACTCAGATTCTTGCTAGTAGAATTATAGGTCACCACAACATTAGTTGCATTTCCGCTGTGTGATCCGGCATCCCAATTCTGATTAGTAATTGAAGAGAGCGAGTTTATGTTGATTCCTATGTGCTGCCCTGGAGGATCATAACCTTTGTTCTCATGAATATCGAACTCGACCATCACGATTCGGTTCTGAGACCCATCATCGGCTGTGCTCGCATTGAACAATCCGAGGAACCCAACTGCCGAGTTGGGTGGGATTGTGAAGCCAGTAGGAACAAGAAAGAAGGCAATGCCGTCGCTGTATTGGGTGGAATCGAAAGGAACGATGGTGAAAGAAAAGTGGGTAGAGAAGTCTGCCTATCTTCCAGTAACAGAATCCCATATGTAGATGGGTTTGGAATACTGAATGCGGCCTACCTGAAACTCTGGTGGAATGGTGTCTCTGGGGGTGAGATCAGCGGATAGATACCCTGGTACTGCAGCTCCTTCGTAGAGTATGTCAGATGAGTTCTTGTCAAAGCTACTTATGCTGAAGTTGAGGGGACGGACAAAGGGGATAACAAGATAGCAGACAAACGCGACGACAATCGAGCAAGTGTGAAGAGAAAGAGAACAAGGGGTCGCACGCTGCATGTCATACATGGTCATACAAGCGCGAGGACAGGTTGGCACTCGTCACTCGACTGCTTTAGATCGGCACTCTGCCGGAGTGCTTTATAGCGGACCAACTGTTTCTAACAGCAGTTTGCGAATAGATCGAACTAAAGAGACTCAACATGGACAAGGGGCTCTTCTTAATTTATATCAAACATGGTAAAGTGGTGCTTTCCTCATAAGAAGGTGAGACTCCTGCCATTTGTCGATGTCTCCTTGCGCAGAACTACAGGATCGTCAGAGACGATGGGCGACCAACCTGAGTTGAACGAGTCCGCAAACCATGGAGGGGAGACGATGGTCGCGGTAATGCAGTGTCGTTAGCGAAAGGACCGTGGAGATAAAACCGACATTCAGTAGGAGGACCACACCAAATATCAACTGCCTAAGGGTTCTTTTTTGAGCTATTTTGGAGTTACTCAGCTTGAGTTATTGTAAAATAAATATTTTCTATAAAGTGAAAGAAAAAAAAAATCAAAGTCTAATTTATTCGATTTATTGCGATATAAATCTATTGGACATTAGAATTGGATACATGCATATTTTCTAATTTCTCGCGCAGTATGAGGAGAAAACGTTTGTTGTCTTTTTATTCTATTTCTTTTTATCAATGGATACAATGTAAAGAGTAAAAACATCAGGAGTATTCTCATTCCCTAAATACCCAAATTTTGATGCATTGTACTTCGTAGGTCGTTCGGACTACATAGTAACAAAAATCAATTGTAGCTTGAATGGTTTGTAGAGGAAATTTAACTCCTCTGATCCATTCGACACGTGCAGTGTCTTTTTCAGCTTTGCGACCTGCAATTAGTACTGAAATTCCTTATGTACGTACTTGTCCCATTAATTGGTAGAATCAGTCGGGGGGGCTATGGCAGTTTGCAGCGATTTGAATCCACTTATCTCCAACTCCTAAACTTAGCTGATATAAAACTATATGATAGCATCCAACTTTTCTGATTCAATAGTTCGTTCTACGATTTCTCATTTATGGATGTTGATAACATTGTTCCATGGAGCAGCACCCTATGATGGTATAGGCTTAAAATGAAAACCTCATTCTCGATTTTAAGTGAATTTTTTATGAAAACATTTCATTTGCTTCTGTTCGGTGAAATTTTATTTCCCAGAATGTATCCTGATTGTGGATTCACCTCACCCACATGCATTACCTGATACTCAATGTCTCTAACTACTACCACGAGGGAAAGTAGTGTAGGCTCTGCCTAAATGTATTGCAAAGGCTAAAAGAATGTGGTTAGGACACTATGATCCACCAGCAAACAGCCAAATCATCCCAACAATAGAAAATTTACAAACGACAGCCAAACTCCCAACTTGTCTTTCAATATACATGTCGCTATCTAACCTTGTCTAAACTCCATGTCGTTGCCCTTCATTTTCTCGCTTTTTTTTCACCTTTTTTTCATTAAGTTTTGGCCTTTTCTTTTTCTTTTTATTTTTCTCCTTGTGCAGTTGGTCTGAATGAAACAAAATTTAATAGGATCAGAATGAATACCGAGCAATCGGAATGATATGGCATAAATGCATCAAAAGTCTTTAAACTTGTCAAATTTGTGCAATCAAGTCTCTCCATTAACTCCGTCTAGTTTTTTTGGTTGAAAAACTTTGACATTTTTTTTACTTAAGAGTTCTCATACAAAAAAACCCGAAGATGGGGCTACCAAACATAACAAATCCCATAGAGGTTGGGGGAGACGGGGAACTCAAGATTAGGATAGGGTATTCATATGTTGAGCCTTTACTATCCAATCAGCTACTTGATTGGCAGAACAGCCACAATGGGTCAAGGAAATATTCTTAAAATGGGCCATCCAGAACCAGGCCTCTTCCATCAATGCTTAAAGCTCTCACCACACGTGCTTGTCTTTCTGAACAACATTTATCAACTCTACACAGTTGAATTCGATCGACAGAGGACTCTCTCTCCTCAAATGGAAGTGCTTCAGAGCTTCAATTAAGGCCAAAGTTTCCGTCTGGATCGTCGAAGAAGTTGGGACTTTCTTTGCGAATCCATCAAGAAGAGTGAACCATGACCCCGAAGCTGAACATGTCGGATAACCGTATGTCCCCACCACGTCAGTCGTTGGAGTCCCAAATCGGGGGTTGACAAGCTTAGCCATTTGAAGTCGCCGAGCTTAGTGTTGAAATCCGTGTCTAGCAATACATTAGCCGCTTCTATATCTCTGTGCAGAACGCATTGCTCTAGATCTTCATGAAGATAGTTAAGGGCCGATGCCAAGCCTAGAGCTATCTTGTACCTTACATCCCAAGGCAAAACTTTTCGAGTTCCAAAGAGATTATTATCAAGGCAACCAATAGGCATGTATTCTTAAACGAGAAAAAATTTACCTTCCTCTTGACACCATCCAATCAATTGCACCAGATTTTGATGCATAGTGCGGCTTAATATCTTCACTTCATTGATGAAGACCTTCTCAGAATGTTTCGATCCGTGAAGATTCTTTTGACGGCAACTAGTCGATCTAAACTGTTCGCAAGTCCTTTATAAACATGGCAAGCCCCTCCTTGTCGGAGTCTTCAATCCTGTGAGAAGCCACTTGTAGCCATAACCAACTCTTGATAAGAGAATTTGAGTGGCAATGCTCTTATCTCTTTCTCAATGTCGGTCAGGCCACAAAGCTCATATCTTTTCCTCATCTTGATCATAAATAAGCAGGACCCCGCTGAAATACTCAGCAAGAGACTTGCTAAAGATCTTGGAGTTTGCCCACAACCTATAGCTCCTGGAGTTTGGCCCCTTTATGGATGAATTGGTCGATGGGGGGCGTACAACATCCAAGTCCGAAGTAAACGCCCATGAATTGTTGATGTGTCTCTCCCCAAAGCGGCCCGAAGAAGCTAAAATCCCAATTGCTACCGATTCAGCAAGAACTTCAGCAAGGTCGATTTGGCAAGAAAGTGAGGAGCTTTTCTTGTCAAAAGAAACCGGCTTGCCATAAAATGACCAGAACACCCAAAGATTCTTGCTACTAGAATTATAGTTCACCACAAAATTAGTTGCACTTGTTGGCTTTTCATGTAACGTGCATAGACAAATAGTACATAAACGCAGTAGAAATAAAAACTATACACATATCTCCAGAGGCGTCGTTCGTGCGTTTCAATAAAAAATCGGAATTACGAACGTGGTTAATCGAATTACCTTTCGTAGCGTGTCTGAAGCGACTGGTTCAGATGTTCTTCAGTTCGAGCCCCACAAATGTCAGACTTCTAGTTCAGACACACCACCAATCTTCGACGAGCGGAAGAATGAGCTTGCGGAAAAACACCATTTCAATTGTGCTAGCAATCTTGTGAACTCCACACTCTCTCTCGTATTTTGTTTACGGCAATCAAAACTGAATGAGAAAACTGATTTTCTCTGTACACCAATTTTTAACACGCACACTTCAATTGCTTTATGATCAGCAATCATATACCCATACGCACGAACTGATCATGAGTTAACTGATTTTGAAGTGCGCAAAAAAACAAAACTGATCAGATTAGTTCGCGCACGTTGCGCACAACTGCACACAGTGCACGATCAACAACCGCTGATCGTGCATGTGCGCATGACGCACGGTCAACAGTTTGACCGTGCGTGTGCACACGATCACACGGTCAGCAACTAATAGTTGCTGACCATCACATGCACACGTGCACTTTTATCTTCTTCTTCTTTTATTTATTTATTATAATTATTATATTAAATTA
>BCNH02000001.1:1290556-1322868 GCA_001662345.2 Metrosideros polymorpha var. glaberrima | reverse complement strand
ACCAGTTTAAGGCGCAGAGAATAACATTTGGATATGTTACTCCATAACATCTGATGGATTTGAGCCATGAATTATAGTCTGATGAAGAGTATTGGACCTTAAAGGATTAAGAGCCAAGTATGGGGCTGTGATATCCCGAATTTTGACTGTTTGGATTAATCAAAGGACGATTGTCGAAATTCAATTGGAAACAGGGATGATCGGATTTTTAGTTATATTTGTGCAAAAAAAAAAGAAAAGAAAAGAAAAGAAGAAAACGAAAACAGAGGCCGTCGCTCGCGGGTTTCGAACCGCAAACCTCCGCTGTCTCGTGTGCGTCTCGTGCGCTTGCCACTTGGCTAAGGCACGACTGTTGGGATAACAACGTCAAAAGGTTTATTTAATGGAAACGGCGCGCGAGTAAGGGAGGAGGGGCAACCGAAGTCGCCGCCTCCAAGTTTCGAACCTAGAATCGGACCGTTTGTTTCATTCCCGAATACCACTCGGCCGAGGCGCGAGTGGTGAGATTAAAGCACCAAAATTTATATTTAAAGGAATCGGCGCACTAAGGACGTCGTCGTTTTAGGTCAACAGAGACGACTTCAAATTTCTACAGACAAACCCTAAATTTTCACAGAAGAGACAGTAAGCTAAAAATTATGGAACGAAGAGACGTTTTGGGCTGGGTATGAACCGACGGGCCTACTTATTATGATTTTCGGATTTCAAGAGGGCCCATAATGAAAAATGACCGTTTTGCCCCCGAAGCCCATTTTTGGCCCATTTTAAGAACCTATTGGGTTTTTAGCCCATTGGGCCCATCAAATTCAAACCCGAGCCCCTGTGAATAGTGTCAAGCCCACTTGAGTAGTGCGGGCCGTGAATAGTGCCGAATGAATAGTGCCAAATTGGGAAAATACCATTTTGCCCTCGAAGACCCATTTTGGCTCAAAATGAAGAACTCTTTGGTTATCGAGCCCGTTGGGCCCGTAAAAATTCGAGCCAAGCCCACGTGAATAGTGCCGGCCCGTTTGAATAGTGCCGATGGCGGAAATTACCATTTTGCCCTTCTAGAAGCTTGGACTTTTTGGGCAAAAATCTATTGGATGAAAGACAAAAATAATTAAGGGCTTGCTTAGTCTTCTCTCTCTCTCTCTCTCTCTCTCTCTCTCTCTCTTTCTCTCTCCTTGTCCCTTTCTTTCTTGTCAAATTATTAGGTAAATTGTCTTGAATTATTAGAAGACAATAATTCAAATTGTCTTGAAATTAAGAGCCAAATTGGATAAGAATTGAAGTTGTATTAATTGGAGGGCAATAATGCAAAGATAGACAAGCCAAGTCAACTCTCTCTCCCTCTCATTTCCTCTCAAAATTCGGAGCTCTCTCTCTCCCCTCCATTTTCTCCACTTTTCCTTCTTGTTTTGGCTCTCAAATCTTGCCGCCGAAACCCCCAAGCCATACCACACCTTTGCCAAGTTCAAGCCTCGCTCTTGGGGCCGTTCGGAGCGCCGTCGCCACCGAACCGCCGTGTAGCCGCGTCGTGCCGAACCGAGTCAAGCCGCCGTCAAGACCCATTTTCCATCTATGCGCCGTAGCCGAGCCACCACCATCACCGTCTTCACCCCATCGCCGCCGCCGCCGCCGTCGCCGTAGTCACCATCGCCGTTAAACGATGAGTTAACCTCCTAATCCTTGATTAGGCTACTAAGTGCACTTAGGGTTAGTTAAGATGCAATTAGACTTTTAATTATGGTTAATTTGGCTAAACTATAGTTAGGTTAAGTTAATTTTGGTTAGGATAGTTAACCTTGGTTAGGTTATGCTAATCTTGGTTAGGATAGTTAACCTTGATTAGGTTAAGCTAATCTTGGTTAGGTTAATTAACCATGGTTGGGTTAATTAACCTAGGTTGAGTTAATGGTTAGAATTTTGTGCTGATTATGCTAGACATGTTTATTATGAGATTGGCCGTAGAATTTACCTTCTATGTGCCTAAAAATATTTTAGTAGAAAATAATGTACTTTTAATGCGGCATTGGTAATTGATGTGGCGATGTGCTCGAATGCTGAATTTTGTGTTATCGAATAATCCATTAGGCTTGAAAAGTGAGGCATGCAAAGTTTGGCATGAAAAGCACGTCGGTGTGATCACGTGCGAATTTTATCATGAAAATGGCATTAATTGATGTGTGAGCATGATCGTGGCCTGAGTACGGAAAATGTGGTATTTTCATGATAGTTTGATGAAACCAACCCTAAGGCGTGTTTACGCGGGGTTAAGAATTACTACCCTGAGGCGTGTTTATGCGGGGTTAAGAATTGAGCTTGAGGCGTTTTACGCGGGCTACCCTGATGCGTGTTGACGCAGGGTATAGTTGAGCCTGACGAGGCCAACTGTCGCACACTTGAGGCGTGAACCTTACGTAGGTTGTGGCGACGTCGCACACTTGAGGTGTGAACTTTACGCGGGTGGTGACGACGAGTGATGGCATGAGCATGGATTATAGTGGCATTATGAAATTAGTGTACCTGTGTACTCATGTGATCACAAAAGTGTACTGACCCTCAATGGTGATTAGGGATGATGCCCGGATGATTTGTGACCCGGATGCCCGGATGATTTGTGACCCGGATGCTTGAGAACGATGACAATAATTGGAACACGTTAGGATGTATTGTGTACAAGAAACGAGATTGTATTTGATTACATGCCTTGGCTGATGCATTGTTTTAGAATGCTATTATAACTGATAACATGCAGGGCGTGTGCATGTACTAAGGCGAGGTAAGAATGCCTGTGATTTGTTGATGGTTTGGTGTGAAGTTGAGTCTCGAGCCCGTGATAGGTTGTGTAGAGCGATAGTTGCTCGCTATTGATCTGCCATCGATATTAAGTTGCATGTTTAGGATTCACTCTAGGTGAATTGGCATCTTACGCGAGGCTTAGGCGGTTAACTTACTGAGATTTTATCTCACTCGTTATTGTTAACCGTTTTTCAGGACCTTAGGCTGGAAAGTCATCGGGTGCGGTTGAAGGTGCCTTTGCATAGAGGAGATAGGTTAACTCGAGCCTCGATGTGAGGGCTTGTAATTATACACTTCCAAGGATTAACCAATTTATTAATAAAATGTGTTTTGGTTTGGCTATTTTTCCTGCTATCCCTGCTGTCGGGTGTTTGTTTTCGCTTCCGCATGCGTAAATCAAAAGATAAAATGAATGGGTCGATGACGCGTCCTGGAACGTCGCATTTCTAATGACCCAAGAGAAGAGAAACATCGGGATGGTCGCGTGCTCGAAGGCTGGCGTGTGACAGTTCACAAGCATGAGTATATTTCCTTCTTGTTGGTTTTATTTTCTTTTAGGAAAAAAGAAATATTGCCCAAAATCTGAGAATTTTCTGTTAAGATTCTTTTCCAAATTTACTGCATGTCCATTTATATGGGTTTCTTCTTTTTAATTTTTTGCTCACTACTATTGATTCTACGCTTATAGTTGGAGCTGGAAGATCAAATTGGATTAGTGATGCTTGCTATAACAAGTCCACCAACTGTTCGTGAAAATTTCTCAGAAAAATCTGACTTAAAATCACGGCGATCTTGCTAAAATAGTTATTTGTGGGAATTAGAGACGCATCGATCCAGTGCAAAACTATCAAATGGAATATTGACATCAAGCAATGCAACAAAGTGCTCCAGAAAAATATGGTTTATTCCCTAACAAAAAACATGGATCAATTTTCTATTTCAAACGGAGAAAATCATTTTCCAACTCATCTTTGAATTCTGTCATTGTAATTTTCCTGAAAATTGATTTTTTAGAAAATATTTTCCAATTACATCACATTTTCATGGAGTCAGGAGCCCTATTTTCCTTATACGTCCTTTGGCTATGCTGTCCCATTTGATTTTCAAATCTATTATTAATTGCTTTAACAACTTTTTGTGTAGACACACCATTAAAACGAATCATTCGCAGGTTAAGTGTAAGGTTAAATATGAAACGTAATCATGTGCATAATTAGGGACGCTTATTATCTATATGACACAAACTTTAGCCTATCATTTTACTAAGTCATTATGTTTTAGAATAACTATCATACATCCGGGGAATAAACCTTTTAGATGTCTAAATTTGCAAATTCACACATAATTAAGATCTTCGAAATAAATTTGGCAATAAGCCAAAATAACATAGCCACAAAATTCACCGTATGACAGCCGTGTAATGATAAGTGCACTTACATACAGACATGATCCAAAACAATCGATTTTGCCCTTAAACTCATCAGTTCTTTTTTGTTATATTATATCTTAGAACGAAGTTATAACCTAAAATACATCTCCTCTAAATTTTTCGGGCACCCTTTATAATCTTACAATACTACGGTCCGATTTTATGGCTATTGAATTTATTTTAAAAAGAGTTTTTAACAACCCTAGAAACATCTGCTCATTTTCTACTTATAGTTTTGAATAAGGAAGCTCAATTGATAAGGTCAGCTTTTGTAATCTAGTGAGGCCATCAACCGAAGTCTCCACGGCCTTGAGAAAACCATGCTCAAGCGCCTATGTGTCAATTTGCGAGTGGACATTTAAATAATAACCAATAGCGGTATGAAGCGTTACTTAGTAAATTAGTTTTATAGACCAGTTTAGTCCACGAACCATGCATTTTACCCAAGATGAGAGATAAGTATTTAACTTGCACCGTTGCACAATGTTTTTTCTTTTTCTTACTTAACTTGAGCAAAGTGAATTTACTTTAAAGGAATGTGTTACAGCATCGGTGGAACAGGCAATACCTGAAATGTCAGAGAAAATCGAGAATGCTCGCGCATGCCTATGCAGGCGTTCTGTTCTACAATTTCACCAATGTGTCTGTGTCATCAACTTCAAGCCACTAATCGAGCATGGAGGAGAAAATATGTATTAATGGCGTTTAGACAAGCCTTTTTTTCCTCCAAAAGCTTGAGCTGCGAGCAGATAAGCGAACAGTGCATACATAGCATATTACTAACGATGGGGATACATGAGGAAAAAAATGAAAGAGCAGATATCGTCGATGCCGCGAGTCTTATTTTCGGCTCAAAGGACTGTGCGTGAGGAACCACTTCACTTGCTCTCATGTTCGTCCTCCTCCATCCCAAAAGTCTAACGTGTGATGTTGTAGGCTTTAGGAGACATGGTCCATCTTGCTTAATTGAACTGACTTTTGACTGGAAGAACAATAAGAAGATCCTATTCTTAGTGCTGGTGGCAGATATAAAGTGGGAGCCTCGTATGCGGCGAATGGAAGCTCGGGCACAGGGACTTCTAGCTGAAGAAACCTGATAACTTGTCCTGCTTTTGGCCTTCTCTTGGGATCTGGATGCACACACCACAGTCCCACCATCATCAAGCATTCCATTTCCTTCCTATCGAAGCTCGAACCCAGCTTCTCGTCCGCTGCTTCAAGCGTATTTCCAGCAAGGTAAAGCTGCGAGACCCACTTGTAAACGGGGACATCAAATTCTCCTACCTGGTAGGTCCTCTTACCACAAGCAATTTCTAGAACCACAACCCCGAAGCTGAACATGTCGGACTCTCTAGTAGCCTTTCGTCTGCTGAGATATTCTGGTGCCAGATAACCATATGTCCCAACCACATTTGTCGTTTGAGTCCTGAAACGGGGGTCGATGAGCTTAGCTACTCCGAAGTCGCCGAGCTTAGTGTTGAAATCCGTATCCAGCAATATGTTGGCTGCTTTTATATCTCTGTGAAGAATGCATTGCTCTAGTTCTTCATGAAGATAATTAAGGGCTGACACCAGGCCTAGTGCTATCCTGTACCTTACATCCCAAGGCAGAACTTTTCGAGTTCCGAAGAGATGATTATCAAGGCTACCATTAGGCATGAATTCATAAACGAGCAAATATTCACCTTCCTCTTGACACCATCCAATGAATTGCACCAGATTTCGGTGTATCGTGTGGCTTATTATCTTCACTTCGTTGATGAAGACCTTCTCAGAATGATTGGATTTGGTGAAGATTCTCTTGACAGCAACTAGGCGACCTATACAGTTCAAAAATCCTTTATAAACATGGCAACACCCTCCATGGCCGAGTGTTCGGTCCTGTGAGAAGCCATTCGTAGCTACAACCAACTCTTGATAAGAGAATCTGAGTGGCAATGCTCTTATCTCTTTGTCAATGTCAGTCGGAGCACAAAGCTCGTATTTTTTCCTCATCTTGATCATAAATAAGCAAGACCCTGCTGAAACAATCAACAAGAGACTTGCTAAAGGAGCAAAGATTAATGATAGTGACCAATCGATCTTGGAGTTTACACCCTTTAAGAATGTATTGATCGATGGGGGGCATACAACATCCAAGTTCGAAGTAAACACCCATGAATTGATTATGTGTCTTGCCCCATAGAGGCCATGAGAAGCTGAAATCCCAATGGCTACCGATTCAGGAAGAACTTCAGCAAGGTCGATTTGGTAAGAAAGCAAGCAGTTTTTCTTGTCCAAAGAAACCAGCTCGTCAAACGACCAGAACACACTAAGATTTTTACTAGTGGAATTATAGGTCATCGTAACATTAGTAAGATTTCTGCTGTGTGATCCGGGATCCCATTTGGAATAAACACGTGAAGAAAGCGAGTTTTTGTTGATTCCTATGTGCTGCCCTGGAGAATCATGATAATGTCTTTGTTTGTTCCCATAAGTATCGAACTCGACCATCACAATGCGGTTCCCAGGCTCATCATGGACTGTGCTCGCATTGAACAATCCGAGGTACCCACCGCCCGAGTTGGGTGGGATTGTGAAGCCAGTAGGAGCAAGAAAAAAGGCAATGCCGTCACTGTATTTGTTGCGATTGAAAGGTTCGATGGTGAAAGAAAAATGTGTAGAAAAGTCTGCTTGTCTCCGGCTAATAGAATCCCTTATATAGATGGGTTTGGAATACTGAATGCGGCCTACCTGAAACTCCTGTGGAATGGTGCCTTTGGGGGTGAGATCAGCGCATCCTTGCGCTGGTACTGCAACTCCTTCGTAGAGTATGTCGTTTGAGTTCTTGTCAAAACTTATATTAAAGTGAAGGGGACTGACAAAGTGGATAACATGACAGCAGACAAAGGAGAAGGCTATTATGCGAGAGTGAAAAGAAAGAGAACAAGAGGTCGCACGCAGCATGCTAGACATGGTTATGGTTGTAATTGAATTTACAGAAGTTTGAGGACGAGGTCTGCACTGGTTACTCTACTGATTGATATCGGCGCTATACCCGGGTGCTTTATAGTGGAACAAACCTTCCTAACAGCAGCTTTGACGTGTTGGATATATCGACAGATTCTTCTCTGTTTCTGCTAGAGACTCAATATGGACAGGGACCTTGTTAATCACTGCATACGGTTGCTATCTGGCAAACAAGAAGATGATTACATCAACATGGTCACTTGGTGTAGATTTTTCCTAGCTATATTATGCTTAGGGCCGTCTCCTGTCATTTGTTCAATGTCTTACATGGGGAAAATTAGGACCACTGAGACGAAAGCCGACTAACCTGAGTTGAATGAGTCGGCAGACCACACAGCGGAGACGAAGACGGCAGAGATCCAAAGTTTTCGACAGGACCATGGACAGAAAACCATAATTCAGGAATTAAAACAAACTGTGTCAGCAACCTGGATCGATGTTTTCGACTCATCCTTTGTTTGTTTGGGGGAAAATAAGTTAAGCTAAGAACATCATAACGCTCTATAGAAGTCTTATACATTTTTAGGGCGAGGACAAGATATATGGGTTTCTTCTTATTTATCTGCTCTCTACTGTTGGTTCTACACCACACGGATATGGTTGGAGACGCATGAATCCAACAGAGAACTATCAAACAGAGCATAGAAACCAAGCAATGCAACAAAGTGCTCCGGAAAAGATAATCTATTCCCTAAGGAACAACACAAATCAATTTTCTACTCCGAACGGCGGAAATCATTTCCCAACTCGTTTTTGGATTTTGGCCGAATACTGGAAAAAATCGTCATTTTTCTGGTGTTTTCCAATTACATTATATTTTTCCCAAAACAAACGTAGCCTGAAAGTAGTCTCTTGAACTCTTTTGAGTCGTGAGTCCTCTTTTCTTATTTTGTACGTTCTTAGGTCGTTCTCTTAGCTTCGATTTTCATAATTTTATGATAAAATGTTTTTCCAATTTTTCCTGTAGGCACACGAGTAAAGACATCATTTTTAGGTCAGCTGTAAGGTTAAATATGAAACTTGATCATGTCAATAAGTCTTGAGATGCTTATCAGTTAATTGACACAATATTAGGTCATCAATTTATTTTGGTCAATATGTTATATCATTGGTTAATATCGTATGTGACTTGAAAAACCCATTTAGGTGTCCATACCTACGAATTCACGCATGATTAAAGCTTTTGAAATAGATCTAGCGATAAGACAAAATAACATAGCCACAAAATTCATCATATGACAGCCGGGTAATGATAAGTGCAAGTGTATATGTAAAATTTCGTGATGTTATTGCCAATTGCTCTAAAAGATTAAATTGTTAAATGAATACGTAAAGTAATATTTAAATATTAGAATACAACCACTCATGCATATGCTAGACTTTGACCTAAGTCTAAATGTGAAAATATAAATAAGGTGCTTAGAAATTTGAATTCAAAAACCTCATGCTCTAATGCCAAGTAATTGTGGTGTCACTATTAGTTGTTCAATAAGTTAAAACTGTTCGATAAAAAAGTGGTTTAATATATAGACATGATCCAAAGCAATCAATTTTCCCTTAGATTAATCCATTCTTTTTTGTTATATTCAATCCCGGTATGATAATCTTTTTGGACTAAGTTATGACCTAAAATAACGGGGATTACATCTTCTCTAAAATAATCGGGCACCCATTATAATCTTACGATTTCACGGTCCAATTTTACGGCTGTCGAAATTTCAAAAGGGTGTTTGTAAGAACCCTAGCAACGTCTGCTTATGTCCTACTTATAGTGTTGAATAAGGAAGCTCAGTTGATAAGGTCAGCTTTTGCTTTCGAGTTAGGCCATCAAAAGCAATGCACGTCCGAGTACTAGGCACTCCTTTCGGTGTAAAATATGTGGGGGGATTAGTGCACAATTAAGTTAAGCTAAGCTAAGCAGCCATCCCCAAAAAAAGTCAAAAGTGATTCGGAAGAAATACAAATTGACCCGTTTCGGAAGGTTTTGAAATGATTGTGTGATTGATGAGCAAACCTAGAAACTGCATTCTTTTCTTGCTTTATGATCGTTTGCTACGAAAGCAATGGGCAAGTACGTACGTACGACGACGGTCGAGGTCTTCTGATGGCTTTTCCAAATATCGATGAGATGAAGATAGTAGACGCGTCAAAAATGGTAACTTAGATTATACGAAAATTGTATAAATGGATTTTGTTAACAAGTTCTTTATGGCAATTGCTAAACACCCAATTAAGAAAGTTTATCGTTTTTGATGCACGTACTATATTGTGTTATGTGTAATTAGTGCTATAATGATGAAAACATTTCTTTAATAGGTGTAATTAATAAGTGATGGTTCGAGAATACTCATCAACGTTATCCATATTATATTGTAAAACTAGGCCGAAGACTTCTAATCCTTGGTGTTGTAAATCCCTAAGAACAGTAGATATTGTCAAACGTAGAAATGTAGCTATGTATTTGAATCGCTCCACTTTAAAGTAAATCTATAATCTAACAGGATAACTATCAATTCAGAGCTAAATATATTGTGCGGATGTCAATTTAGTCTTGAATCTCTAACTTTGCCAAAATAATCGTATAACTTTGTGCTGATTGTCAATGTAGTCCTTCAAATCAATTGCCATTGAAATCGTTCATGTGATTGTTTTCATGGGACATCCTGTCGAGTAAAGCCGTCCACATCAGCGTGCCACATAGAACAGCCAATGACAACTGGATGCCACTTAGAGAGCTACTAGTTTTCTTCTACGCAGTGCCAAAAATGGGCATGTGATTGTCCATGGCCATCGTAAGGTGCTTTTGATGACTGGCAATGAAACGAGGGTCAATTGGAATACAGGGGTACATTTTGAGAAGGTTGACAAATTGTTTGGGAAGGGGCATCCAATCTAAAGGGTCTTTTGGAATTTTCCTTCCCAGAAAGTGGGCGGGCGGTTAAGTTTTTCATTTTACCTTTTTGTCCTTTTTCTTTAGTTAATTCTACCTTTTCCCTTCATTGATTTACAATTTGAAAAAACAATTGAGATTTTCTTTACCAAATGAAGGAAAATATATATATATATTTTTCAGGTCTCGGCCAAACACAAAAAAGTATTATTATTTTTATGGAAAATGACTTCCGAAAAATATTTTTCATGAACGTCATATTTTTTGCGAAACGAACAGAGCCTTAGTTGCATAACATGTGGCTAGAAACACTTTTAAATAAAATTCTCAGATGATTTTGGTAGGAAATTGAGTTAAGAGAATTCTCTAAAAAAACAAATTCTTGCAAACTCGAATTTCGACATTGATGATGGAAAGTGGTGATGATAAAGCAAGCGTGGTTCTCGTGGGAATGAACTTGATGATGGGAATTATTTTGAGCCCAGCGGATCTACAGTTCAACACGAACATTGAATGGACATCTCATTATGTGTGGGCAGATTTGCTGCATAACCAAAGTTGGGTAAAGGCTGAAAATTGAATCCCGAAGAGTCGATCTCATGATTGAGCCCACACGTGCGGCGCCGCCCGAAGAGTCAATTCACGTGCCGACTTTTGTTACCACCGTCTTCTACAAATCTCACGTTTCAATAACGTGCGCGTGTGAACGAACCGTCCTGACAAAGACGAGAATAGCATAGTAGACTTGATATCTTAATTTGGAAAAGAGAAAATAACACAAATGATCTTTAAATTTTGATTTAATGTATAAAGTGGTCATTGAATTTTTAATTTGACACAAATGGTCTCTGAACTTTAGCTTAATATTCAATGTGGTCCATGAACTTTTAATTTATTTAATATAATCCCTGAACTTTTTATACATATTCAAATTAGTTCCTAAACTATATGAAAATGTTCAATATTAATCATGAATTTAAATTAATGAAAGGACCACATTGAACATTTTCATACACTTCAGAGACTAGTTTGAATATATACCAAAAAGTCGAAGACTATTTGTGTCATTATTCATTTTAGAAATTATCCTCATGCAAAAATAATAATAATAATATAGTTTTGTCAATCGATCACCGTTCGAAGCAAACACGTGCCCTCTTTTCCGTAGTTACATAGGACACGTGTCCAAAAGAAATGGTTTCATTTTCTTTTCACATTAGTGCAAGTCTTGCGTGAGGAGGAGAAAGTAGCTAGTGCAATATATATTTAGGGTTTGGCATATGAATTAATAATGGTTATTGCTCCACAAAGAACATAGTCTCGACTAACAACTAATTAATATACCTCTACCGCCTCCACTCTTTGCTAAGCAAAAATCCATTTATTAAGCCCTTTATGGGCAATATTTCCATGTTATATACATATTAGTATTGAAAGGTTTTTTATTATATTTTCATGAAAATATGAAGTACTCTCTATATCCATACCACATATCTAGACCTAACAAACGATACCCTATCAAGTCCATTTACAAACATATCAAGTTGCCATAAAATGTCACGTGCCAAGTTCGACTATAACTTTACTAGGCTCAGAAATTGAACGATTTTCTGACCAAAAAAAGAAGAAGAAATTGAGCGATTCATCTGAAAAGGTCTCATCCGGTATCTGCTGTTCAATTAATCAACTGTGCCAATCATTCTTACATCTTGCATGAGGAGCAAGACTAGCTAGTACAACCTTAGATCCCGATTCTCAATTGCTTGGATATTCTGTATTCTATCATCTAATTAAATAAATAACAAGCTTAATGGCTTGCTGACAAATTAAAGTGCCTGAACGGATCTAAAAGGAGGGTTAAAATGCCCGGAAGTTTAGTGAAGGCGCAGATACGTGCCTGTGGACCATAAACGAAAGCAAATTCCTCCAATTTCATTGTTTTTGGGCCAATAGCAAAGTCCCCCCGATTCAATCAATCGATGAGCAGCTTTCTTGAGTTGTCAAATTCATGCAATTCAATGCAATTAAATCCAATTCAAATCTCGACCAAAAAGAAAATCCAATTTAAATCCTATAAATCCCCAATCAACCGCCTCTCTACTCCCACTACTCCCACCACTCACCTCTCTTCCAACTGCCATCAACTCCCTCACATTTCTCTCTCTCCCTCTCCCTCTCCCTCTCCGTCACTCTCTCTCTCGGCCAAGAGAAAATGGCATTAACGATGAGTAGCCATAGCACTCTTGGTGTGGCCTCACTTCTCTTCATGGTGTTCCACATTGCCATCATCAGCTCACAAGCAGCAATTGCCACGAGCGCCGCCAAGTATGACGTCGTCTCTCTCGGGGCCAAGCCCGACGGCATCACGGACTCCACTCGGGCCTTCGTGGGCGCATGGCTCGCGGCTTGCAGCTCCGAGAAGCCGGCCACGATCAGCGTGCCGCCGGGGCAGTTCCTGGTGGGAGGGGCCACCTTCAGCGGGCCGTGCAAGAACAACGCCATCCGGTGGCACATCGAAGGGGTTATCATGGCTCCCGCGGATTATAATGTGCTTGGGAATGTGGGTACGTGGCTCTTGTTCCAGCACGTGGACGGCATGTCCATCTCCGGCGGGGTCCTTGACGGCAAAGGCACCGCTTTGTGGGCTTGCAAAGCCTCCGGCAAGAATTGCCCCAGTGGAGCCACGGTACATACAAATGCATATAATGTCTAATTTCATTTGAATCACACCACAATAATGACATGAGTCTCTCCTAGTAGATATCGATCTCCATGATGCTCATGTGCCTAGAGTTATTTTGACTAAGTAACTATACTTTCTTACACGGTCCAACTTGCGCAAGAACACTAATAGAAAAGGACACATCCGTAATTTTTTTTTTATAAAATTTAGTATTTCATGAACTTCTTGACCAATCATCGTGTGCAAGAGAAATAAAAAAATTATTTAACATATCACAATTAGGGTTTTTTTTTGCTTGTCAATCAACATGTTCTCTCTTTTGCGGCACTTACATTTTGACTCTGTAGCTACTTAACAAACAAATGATATTTTTATTTATACTTAATTATTATTATTTTTTTGGGTGCATGCATACAAACGACTCTATAGACAATTTTCTTCAGCAACTCAAGGAACATTGCGGTGAGCAAACTGACGTCGCTCAACAGTCAGTTGTTTCACATTGTCATCAACGGATGCCAAAACGTGATGTTGCAAAGGGCGAAGGTTTTCGCCTCCGGCTATAGCCCGAACACGGACGGCGTTCATATTCAATTGTCTTCTGGCATCACGATCATGAACTCGAGAATTGGAACAGGCGATGACTGCATCTCGGTTGGCGCCGGCACCACAAACCTTTGGATCGAAAACGTCGTGTGTGGCCCGGGCCACGGGATCAGGTATTACACTAGCCATACCCCATTAAAAAGAAAAACTACAACTAGAAACTATGAAATCTGATCATTGATTCAGAACTCAAGAAATTAACAAATAACAAGTACCATATGGAGTGGCCAAAATGTCAAGTCTGTTCGTGGGATCTGACTCTTGCTTTTAATTTCCTCGCCAAAATCAAAATATTGTACCATATTTAGAAAGAAAAGGCTGTGATTTAAGTGAAAGATGGTAATTATATTTTTGGAATTTACATAGTATATTGGTTCATGGTTTTACACAGCATTGGGAGCCTAGGGAAGGACCTTGAAGAGGCAGGGGTTGAGAACGTGACGGTCAAGAACGTTGTGTTCGGAGGGACACAAAACGGGTTGAGAATCAAATCATGGGGCAGACCCAGCACCGGATTTGCCAAGAACATCCTCTTCCAACATGCCATCATGTCCAACGTTAAAAACCCAATCGTCATCGACCAAAATTACTGCCCCAACAGCATAAATTGTCCTGGTCAGGTATGTGTTGAGACATTAATCAATTAATTGATTAATTTTTCGTGTATAATATAGACTAAATACTTTTCTTCATTAAATCGAAAGTTGACATGGATCACCATTGATTTGGACAAGTCATATTGGGTTAGATTCAAGATGACATGTAGATTTGGGTAACCATCGTTGTGAACAATAATGCGTGCGACCTAGCAATGATCCTAGGGAAAACAACATGATTGAATCGATCATAGTTAAATCGAGATCAATTCATTCTACCATGATTTAATCATCATAACAACTCGTTTAATAGCTAGTAGATTAGTCCAAAATACATGCCACTACCATAAAAATAAAAATAAAAAATCATAGAGTGAGATCATGCAAATTATTCTCATCGTAAATTCATCTCTATTTATGTCAGTAAGAAAATGAAAATATCAATTGATTTCTGTTTTACCAATTTTACACATTGATCGCAGTTCTCGTGTCATGCAAAACCCCAAGCTCAAATGCTCCGTTAAACCGGAGTTCGTTGCAACGAGTCCATGCAAAATTTTCCTTTTCTTTTCTCCATTTTTCCGTGTCCATTTTAGGGTTTATATATACAGTTTGTCTATCATTACCACTTCTAACTTAGATTTCATCCATACAGTTTTCGGGAGTGAAAATTAGCGACGTGACGTACCAAGAAATTCACGGAACATCGGCGACGGAAGTGGCCGTCAAATTCGATTGCAGTCCGAAGAACCCGTGCACAGGAATAAGATTACAAGATGTGAAGCTCACTTACAAGAACGATCGACGATCGGCTCAGGCTTCCTGTGTCAATGCTGGTGGACTGGCCTTCGGCCTGGTCCAACCCTCAAGTTGCTTATAGTCCAAAAGTTGAATATGATTATTCAAGTGTTGTAATATATATTGTGTAGAAGTAAAAATATATAGTGATGGTAGATTGTATGTATCTTGTGATTTTTGCTTGAGCCTGTGGCTGTTTCCCAGCTTAATCATGGAAAGGCTGGTTTGAAGCCTGGCCTTGGAATGTGAGATTTGTACTGATTGTCTTCTGTATTCAACTGATTGATGAAATACACAAGAGTTTAACTAGTAGATACTATTGAAAATGGCCCCGGATTTATTACGAGTAATTGACACGATAATGACTACCAATCATGAAAATAATATTGTTTGATTAAGAAGATCATATTATGTTTTCTAAAATTTTCGTTTCGGGTTGCACTTAAGACAACAAGAAATCACTCAACATGAGGAGTTGTGAGACAAGACCATGATGTTTGGGTGAACACTAGTCGGGTCTCCGCGCATTGCGCCGAAGCACTATTTGTGATCGCTATATTCTGATTAAGTTACACGAAATGCTTAGCAAATCATATATTTATATTTAAGGAAAAAGAAAAGGAAATGATTTAATTAATATCCTGTTGCTAGCCAAAAATAGTTATAAGTAGGATGTTACGAAGAAACCAACGGATTTACGATAATTATTGCTACTAATATAAACATTTTTTTAATCGTTCTTATCAGTACATCGTTTTATCATCTTAAAGTAATTGACGATCTTGAAATATTATAAGATATTTGAATTATTCGATTACGTAGATCACAAGGCATAACCATAATGGATGGTAGTAACAAGTGCCAGATACTTCAATCAGTCCAATAATGTCAAATCAACAATGAACAACGATTACCTGCTGCTAGTTAGGCTAAAAGACATCCAGCTAGCAAATTCTCCTCTCTTATCGCGGTTAATTTTATGCTCACTATTGTTAACAACACAATTCCTTCGTAATTTTGTCAATTATTACTAGTATATCTTAAAAAGTGACTAAAATTAAATTAAATTAAATTAAACACGTTATGTAAATTAGGTGGAAATTAAGTCAATAAGATCCATTTCGTGTTAATTTGGTTAAATTGGAACACGACTAAATTAACACATAATAAACAATTAGCACAAAACCAAGACATCAATTTAAAGTTTCATAACACTCATTAATAACAAAAGAAACAGAGATGCAAAATTAAATTAACCTTGCTCAATTTGTCAAAAGAGAGGCCCTACTCTCGTGATTTCATTATGTAAAGGAAGAGCACAGACTCACAAGATCACATCAGCTCTTTAAGAGGAACAGCGGGCTGATAAAGACTGCTTTAGCCACCTAATTTGCTACCCTGTTACGCCTCCTTTGAATTGGGCTAGGGTTAAACTCAAAATTTCTTTCAAGAGATCTTTATAATCCTTCACAAGATTCCTAATCTCCCAGTGTCTTGGAGGATGCACTTGACTAGGGTTTGAGTTATCTGACTCAAAGCAAGAGAGGTTGAAAGTCTGCTTTCCGTCACCGAGAAATAAGTTTCTGCTTATAATAGTGAAGAGCAGTTGATAATTTTTCCCGTTGATTAGAACACCTCTCCGGTCTCTGCAGATGATCGCGGCAGCACCTTGCCGAATATCTCCATGAATTGCAGCGTCGAAATTCACTTTGAGCCCATCATCGAAGGACGCCATGCTGCAGGAGGATCACTTCTTCGAGTTTGAGCCAGAAGTTCAGAAGTGGCGCAAAGGGACGTCGAAAGATTAGCAACTGAGGCAGCATCTGGTGTGGAGCCTTTGAAGATGAAGGTACTTCTCCAGCCTTCCAAAGATACCACAGTGCAGAAGCAATAAGCTCGGGGCACGGAAAGATCCTACCTTTGCTCTCTCTTTTCTGCAACTTTTGGTAGAAACCAGTTTTGAATTCGTTTGGAGCCCTATGAATTGGACCGGGGATCATAAGACATGCATGGTTCCAGACATGTTTTCTCCATGCACATAGCAGAGGTGAGCAAATTGGCCCGTACCGGCCCGAACCAAGCTAGCCATTTTGGTCCGGACTTTAGGGAACCGGTCCGGTCCCTGGTTCCTATAAGTAGGACCGGTGGCTGGGCGGTCTGGTTTTCAGTTCTAGGGGTCGTTGGACTGGACCAAACCACTCGGCCCGGACCGGTCTCTATATAATATAATATATATATATTAAATTTCTTAGTTGGGATGCTCAAATTATGTTGTTTTGTTTGCTTTTAATAGTTAGATGTGTGCAAAAAAAGTTACCAATGCTTAGGGTAATTTTGAGATTGAGTTCTCTTTTCTATGTTTTCGGATTGAGTTCTAACATACAACATTTGGATTTCTGTAAATGTTTTCTTCCTTCTTATTGCAATCTTTGGTTTGACGTCGATGGGTTAATTAGCAATCAGGTGTTCATTTCATCCTAACATTGTTTGTTGATTAGTGAAAAAGGCTTTGCTTTTCTTGGTTTTGTTCTTCTTTTAGTTTCAAACTTCTTGGAACTTAGGACGAAACAATTACTAAGGCGACATTCTTATCTTGTTATGTTTCCGTACAATTACAAATGTATTTGTTGTTTGGTATGCAATATGATTTGTGACAAATCATTTGTCTAATGCAAAAATGCCTTAAAAATGAGAGGTTTTCATGCGCTTTATCATGGACGAAAAAAATTGTGTCCTACTGTTAGGCAATTGCAATTGACTTTGTAGGTTCATTATTTAACGGTCCCACTAGAACCCGACTGGACCGGACCAACGGTCCCGGTCTAGTCCCCGGTCCCAAAAACATGAGGACTAGGATTACTGGTCCAGTCCTAAGTTTTATACGGGGACCGGACCAACCCGGACCGTGCACACCCCTAGCACATAGAAGGAACAAGTGTTTCGCCATTTCAACTTCTTGCTGGCAAAGGGAACATATGGGAGAAGGTACGATCTGTCCCTTTTTTTTTATCCAGATTTTCAAGCTAGGTCTAGCTAAGAAATGCAAAAACAAGTCTGTCGACATAAGAAAAGTTGACATATTAATTGAAAAGAAAAGAAAGTAAATGTCAATGAGCAACTCGAACGAGAGTTGATGATCTCATATTATGTAATAATTTAATGGGAAAAATTAGTGAGTCAAGCTAATTCAGGTTGATAATTTCTAAAAACTTCTAGTAAATGTAAAGAGTTGCTAACTAAGGCAAAGAAAAATTGATGAAATATAAATAAATAAAAACTAAATGCCGATAATTAACTCAAAAAATGAGACTTTGTGACTCAAAAACAATTGGTAACTTAACTCGACAAAAGTAGATAAGACGCTCTAATTTAAATAGGTAATTTTTTTTTATAAGAGTTAGTAAATTCAAAAACATTAGTAAGTTATGTAAATAAAAATTGGTAAACTAGCACAGAATTGCAAATTTGCAAACTATGAGAAACGGTTAGTAATTTAAAATAAAATTATTGATAAGTTACTAACAATTTATCTGGAAAAAAAAGTCGCTTGTCATTTTTTTTACCTACAGTGTTTTTCCAACATTAATTTAAATTTACCGGCACTAAAAGAAATCCTTATTTTTGGCATGGACCAATAGAATTCTTCCTCCGAAAATTAGTTTTGGGAGGTAAACTAGTCTTCTAGCTGTTGAAAACTATTTTCTTGTGTTATATATTGTGAAATCTTAATATTAGATTTTACACAAATGATTCCAATGAGATCAGCGATGTAACTTCCACAGTCCCAGCAGCACATACGCACGCGATTACGTTGAAAAATTTAGTCAACTCAGATTCATCGTATGGAAAAGTAATGAATGGCAGCTTCCACATGAAAACAAATCGGACACTTCAACACCATAGTTGATTTTTGAACAAAAAAAAAAGATTAATATCACGAAAAACCCTAAATCGGTACACTTGTGACAAATTTATCTAAAACTAATTTTTTTACAACAAAAAACCCCCCAAATTAATATGCTTGTGACAAATTTATCATAAACTTAGTTTTTCTTTAAAAATAATAATAATTTAGCTGACATTTCTTCAATTAGCTAATTTTTTAGCGACAGTGCTTAGTTCATCTTCTCTGACAAATCCTAAAATTTGGGGTAAATTTATCAAAAGTATACTAGTTTATGGTTTTTGATGATCAAAAAATTAGTTATAGGTAAATTTGTCACATGTGTAGCAGTTTGGGGATTTTTTTATGATAAAAAAATTAGTTTGATGTAAATTTGTCATAGGTGTACCAGTTTGGAGTTTTTCGTGATAATAACTCAATAAAATAAAATAAAATAACACCATAGTCGATTTGACTGTAGTTGATTGGTCAAACATTGCTAGTGTGTCATATGTCAATGCTTGGAAAGACTTGTCTCAAGGAGTAGTATTCCATCTTCGATTTGTACTCCGATGTTATCCACGTGAACGATGAACTCATCCACCCTTTATGACTCAAGCGCAGACGTGAACATGTCTAAACTTCATCACTATAAATACACCCACGAAAGGTAAACAAGATCCAACCAAAAATTACTGAAGAAGGCCAAAAAACAAGGTTAAGATAGAGAGACGGAATGGAGAAGAACAGTACAGCTTCGTGTGAAGAGGTTGTGAGGAACAGGCAGGTGATATTGAGGGAGCATGTGCGAGGTTTCCCGAAGGAGGCGGACATGGAAGTGAGAGATGGCTCGGTGAGGTTGAAGGTGGAAGATGGTTCATCGGGAGCCATGTGGGTGAAGAACTTATACCTCTCTTGCGAACCCAAAACCCGCCGCCTCATGGACTCCATTTGCCCCGGTTCTGTAAGTATGAATAGACGATGTTCTGTGTCGGAGATAAGCATCGTAGCAATAATCGCAATTGTGTGCTTGTGCTTAAATTGATTCTGAAGTTGTATTGACGCGATGAATGCAGCCAATCACTGGATTTGGAGTGGCCAGAGTTGTGGAATCCGCGAATCCGAAGTTCAAGAAAGGCGACCTGGTCTGGGGGATCACCGGATGGGAGGAGTACAGTCTAATTGCTTCATTGGAGACTTTCTTCAAGATCGAGCACACCGACGTTCCTCTCTCTTACTACAATGGCCTGCTCGGTATGTTACTGCTCAGCTCATCTGGTTTTGTCTCTCAATGCTAGCTAATGACTAAGGCGAATAAGACCTTCCGCGTTTGTTCCTCACATCGGTCCTCCGACTCTTTTTCTTCACCGTCTTTTTGCTTGTCATGTAATTTCCAAATTTGATCAATTCTGCAGGCATGCCGGGTTTGTCTGCTTATGTCGGCTTTATCGAGCTGTGCTCTCCTAAGAAGGGAGAGTCTGTTTACATATCAACAGCTGCAGGAGGAGTCGGTCAGCTCGTCGGGCAGTTTGCGAAATTGCTCGGTTGTTACGTGGTTGGCAGTGCCGGTAGCCAAGAGAAGGTAAATCATTTGCACACCTTAACATGAGTCCTACAGTGCAATCTTGTTAGCCGGTCTCTTGATTCAATTCTGTTTAAACTTTTCTCCGCATTACATTACGCGAAAACAGGTTGATTTGCTCAAGAACAAATTTGGGTTCAATGAAGCTTTCAACTACAAGGAAGAAGCGGACCTCGATGCAGCACTGAAGAGGTCACTATATGCATGAGTTAAATGACAACTTCTGAATGATGCACAAACGTGTATTTGATGGACGAATTTATGGTCAACTTTTCGGTGTTTAATCTTTTAGATATTTCCCCGAGGGGATCGATATCTACTTCGAAAATGTCGGCGGAAAGATGCTGGATGCAGTGCTGCTCAACATGAAGAGCCACGGCCGGATCGCCGCGTGCGGGATGATCTCGCAGTACAACCTCGACCAGCCCGAGGGCATACACAACCTGATGAATCTCATCCTGAAACAGGTCCGGATGGAAGGCTTCCTGGTGTCCAGCTACTACCATCTCTACCCGAAGTTCCTCGAGACGATCTTGCCTCACATCAAACAAGGGAAGATCACGTACGTGGAGGACATCATTGAGGGGCTCGAAAATGGCCCGGCGGCACTGGTCGGGTTGTTTTCCGGTCGCAATGTCGGGAAACAGGTGATTGTGGTTTCTCGAGAATGAATCACTTACGTGCTCTCTTGTGCTTTCAGACATAAAATTGTATGCAAGGCTTCTCTAGGATGTCGATTGCGAATGCATCTCCTTGTACCGTGCCATATTGCCTATAAATAAAACTGGCTTGAGATGTACCAAACAGCAGTTTTTCCTCTCCGAGCGGCATTGATGATATCCTTTTCTGTAACTCGTTTAGGGAAGAACTTCCGTGATCACCTAAACATATTCAAACCCCGAATCTGTACATACAGCTAAACTAGCCCATCAAATCGACTGCGGTCGTGCTGCAACATTTTGCAAGCTTGAGTCTGTTGAGCAAGCTCTGCGTTACATTCTGCATCCTTGAAGGAGACATCTGAATTCGGAGACATTCCCTTTTGAGCCCTTTCGAGCATCTGCGCAACTTCCACCGAGAGGTCGCTTGCTGACATCGAAACACATGCACAAGCACTGCCATCTCGAATTCCAAATCGCCGTAATCGCATGTTCCATGCCATTCTCTATCAATAATAGCTAATGTGAGATTCTTCAAACGATAAACTCAACCACTATATCTTCCTGCGCAACTCCACTTGAGAAATATAGCCTCTACACAGTTGGTGGCTAATTAGAGGTTCAAATGATACCGTATTTTCGTAAAGCATTCTCGATTGCTTCCCCGCGAGAAGTGGATTGAACCGATGGGAGAAACGCAAATCGGGTCGGCATGAAGCGGCACGACCGAAGGGAGATACCCTCAAAGTGGACTGTCCGATGTACTTGTCTCCCAGTTTTGGTGATAGACATCTTTTTCGCTGCTTCTACAATTTCTCTGCTTCCGAACTCAACTTTGCTTCGATATATTACAAGTTGATTCCATATCTTACGGCTTCTTCTTGTCGCTCCAAATAATTGTGCGGTGGTGTCAACGGTCGAGTTACCTATAATAAACATGTACATATTGAGATTGCGCATTCTGAATTAATTAATTAGAAGGATTAATGTTTAGATTGACTGGGCTTTGCTTGAACCACTTGTCGGCTGGGCCAAACTGCACGCCATGCGCAAAGGAAACCTCCTAGTTTTGGACCCAGGAGGAGTTTCCGATGCTTAGCAGTAAACGAGGAATAAAGGAGGAAAGAAAGAGGAACTTTGAGAGAGAATCTCTTTAGGGAAGAGAGGCAAAGAGGCAGAAATGCTCCACAGATCACGTTCAAAGATTGCTCGTAGTGACTTTGTTGTAGAGGTGATCGTGGATCGGATAGTCCGTTGGGCCCCTTCGGTCCTAGTAGGCCGGAAACGCACAAGGGGTGTGTCTAATTAAATTGTTCTTTTTTGAGTTTGGCTTGGCTAGGTCTAGTTGAATCTGTTCGGACGTAACCGAGTTTATATAGAAAATTTAACCTTTTCTAATCACGGTTCGGGGACATAAAAAGAACAATTTAGCCAATTCATTATGCCGACACTAAGTTATGAACTCTCATGTGTGGTGGGCCAATCAAGCGCCAATGTTTCGTAAGTATTTTGAAGAGTTCTGCCTTGTTGTTTAGGCTGAACCATTAGAGAATAGGAACTTCACGAAATCTAAACCCAAACTCACTTGGACCCGCTTATCAATCATGGGGTTTTCTTTCCATTTCGTCGTTACTAAGGTTCGATTTTTTGTGAAAGCTTATAGATAAGCGTTGTTCCACACAAACACTCGAAAAATCGATAGTCGTTGTGTATTACAATACATTATGTGAGAATTAACGATATGGAAAGAACCTTGATTATGACAAGTTACAATAGGCTACTTGAGTATAAGGATCAAACCGAGTCAAGTTACTCGCGAGCCTTGTGCTCAAACCGAATGTAGCCTTTTGTCATATTTTAGAAAACATCTAGCAATTATAAAAATGGGAAATGAGAGGGTGACGGCAACATGAGAGTGACGGTGCCGTCCCCACCACAAGTTTTCTTATGTATTTCAATTCTTTGAGAAAACCATGGGTCCCATTCTCATTGAATAGGAACTTGTGATCCACAAGGCATCGTTATTCCTAATGAATACGGTGTCGATTCCTCATCATGATCCTATAAAAATAGATATAAAGACCTGTGAAAATTACCTAGTATTTGAGCTTAAGCTCCACCTCGAGCTCAATCTCATTTCTTTTCACGAGCGAATTTATTTATCGTTGATCGGAGTCAAGTTTGGACATAAATATTAATACTCATCGAGTCGAGTCGGAGCACTCCGAGCCAATCGACTCGACTTGGTTCGGTTGCATCCGCACTTTGAAGACATCTCTATGACCTATCGATCACCCCAACTATGAACTACTCCACACGTCGCCAGTCTCCAATCTTTTTTCATTTTCTGCATGAATCCTTCGCGTTGACCTTTGTCCTTCTGTCTTCTGAACAATCGCCTCTAAAAAAAAAAATCATTCCCATTTCCTCTGGACGTGAATCGCTAAGCGAAAGTGTGCTTTCAGATCATTTTGGGTCGTCTTCGTTCTCGGCCATACTCGACCCGGCGACGAAAGCAGAGCTCCAAGAACTAAGAAGAGCGGCATTGTTAACGTTGGAGCGCTCTGACATACGCCAAAACGTCGTCGTCTTCCTCCACAAATCGTCAGCGCCATCGTCACCCGTCAGCTCATCCCACTCACTGTCACCCAATGCAGTACAAAAAGGGTCATCCTGTGTCTGTCTTTCAAGGCCTCTTCCCGCGTTCTCGGCTAAGTCCATAGAGAGATACGCATTCGCACCCCACGCCTGCTCATCTTCTCTCTTCTGGGTGTCTCGCGTTTCGTCGAAAAAAGAGAAGCGAAGAGCGATGGGGAGTGAGAATGGCGAGGAAGTTAGGAACAAGCAAGTGATATTCAGGGACTATGTGAGCGGTTCCCCCGAGGAGACGGACATGGAGGTGCGCGAATCGACCATGAAACTGCGAGTCCCGGATGGCTTCGATGGCGTTGTCGTGAAAAATCTCTACTTGTCCTGCGATCCTTACATGAGGATTCGCATGAGGAAGCTCGATGTTCCCAGTTACCGCGATTCCTTCAAACCTGGTTCGGTGAGCAAGCCTAAATATTTTCTTTGTCAAATTCTTATTCTCTTCAAAAGAGACTATCGAAATAGAAAAATGGGTCATCCACTCAGCGTCAACTAGTCTTCCTCGTTGTTGAAACTGGGGGAGGTGTTGAATGAAACGAGCTCCGAATGTCGGAGGATGTGGGTTTTGTTGAGTATGATATTGTGTTGACTTTTGGTCCTCTTTCATCTTGACCGCTTTGCTCCGGGCATTGATTATCTTGTCTTAGGAGAAAGTTGTGGTGTCTCTGCTGGTGATTATGTCAAATCGTGCTATTCAATACGATTGTAGCGACTCGGTGCTCTATTTCTGTTCATTTGTTTCCTATCATGGCTCAATCTTTTTGATCTCTGTAAGTGTGACCCAATTGGTGGTGCCTTTGAAATTGTTGAAATGTTTTGCCATGTCGCTCAAAATTCGGAAAATGTATTGAAGATCTTAGTGTGTTGAAAGAACGTTGCTCATGCTTTTTGGCATAGAGTTTTCCATGTCATTAATTTTGCACAGTCCACATAAATCACGGTGTTAAGCGATGTGAGTTGCTTAACGCTCCCATATATGTGTCAGCATGATGAATGGTGACCATAGCTTGCATGCGAGAGAGGACGATGAGTTTTATTTATTGAAATATAAACATGACTCTGGAATTCTTACGTTGGATCCTTCAGCATATTGCATAGGATTCCAATGTATTACTACGAATTCTCACTTTTTTTCCTGCTGAGATGTTAAAATTATGCAGTTCTTCTTCTAGGTTTATTAAAAGTTATCTTGGGTGTCAGCATTTTGACGTACCCTACATCAATATAACTGGAGTTGCAAACTTTTAAAATCAGTAAGATTTTTAAAATGAAAGATTCTTTGGTTATTGTGGTGTATTGGATTAGGAAATTCTCTTTCTAGTCAGTCTTTCCTTCTTGGAAGTACAATTTCTATTTGTGTTTGCTAAATGTGCTTCCACTTATATTCTGAAGTATTTAACTCATTGATGCAGCCTATTACTGGATATGGAGTAGCTAGAGTTTTGGAATCTGGTCATCCAAACTTCAAGAAAGGCGACTTGGTTTGGGGCATGACTGGATGGGAGGAGTATAGTCTAATTACTGCGCCAGAGACTTGCTTTAAGATCGAACATACCGATGTTCCTCTGTCTTACTACACCGGCCTTTTGGGTATGCTCTTTAATCATCTAGTGTAATATCTCTTTCAGTGTTAAAGAATAAGGAGAATCAGATTGTTAAGATATTTTGTTCTGTCTATATCATTCTCAAGTATGGACAGCCTCCAGCTATGCAAGAAAAGAGTGTGCTTCCTTGGTGTTTTACTTGTAGGGATCTTCCTTGTTGATGAGCCGTATGCCCTGGTTGAATTGTCTCAATGATGGAGCCCTGCAAAGTTGTCTTTATGTGCTGAAAGGAGTGTAAATCGACTCTCCCTATGAAATAGTACCCTTGCTTGAGAATTCTATACATTTCTCAAGAGCTTCACCTTTGGGCTATTATTGGATCATTTGAGATTTTACCAAAGCATGACACTTCTCTTATGCTTCAGCAAATCTTGTGACTCGTTTAATTTCTATAAATTTAAACTTTACAGGTACGGCAGGCATGACGGCTTATGCTGGGTTTTTCGAGATATGCACTCCTAAGAAAGGAGAGACTGTTTTCATATCGGCAGCGGCGGGAGCTGTTGGTCAGCTTGTTGGCCAGTTTGCAAAGTTGTTGGGTTGTTATGTTGTCGGCAGCGCCGGTAGCAAAGAGAAGGTAATCATCTCGGGTTCCTCTCTCTCTCTCTCTCTCGTGTTGAAAGAAGCACATGATCATGTAGATGTTAATGGTTCACCAAAAATGTTTGGCATCTGCAATTTTCACTATTGTTTCATACTGAGTGACTACACAAGCGTTTGAAATAGAGTGCATGTTCATGTTCTCATAAACTTTAAAGGCTTAAACAGTCATCTACTCATATAGAATTAAATCTTAAGAAGCACTTGAGGTATGATGAGTGTTGTATGTCTCAAATTTGAGAATCCTCAGGACAGTGATGGCAGTGTTGAATCTATACCCTCATCATTTCACTAAACATAATGTTAAAAATAGAGTCTTGTGAGTCTCTTCCAAGTTTTATCTTATTTAAAGTTCTCTCATGCTGTTATTTTTGCTAGAAAGGTTGATTTGCTGAAGACCAAGTTTGGTTTCGATAATGCTTTCAACTACAAGGAGGAACTGGATCTGGATGCAGCATTGAAAAGGTGAGTCATGTATATATTGAGGATGATTGAGCAAATAAATGACTGTTATACAAGATATAAAATATTTACCCGCTCTTGAAGCCGACTTGAGTTGACCTTTTCTGTTGTAAATGTTTAGATGCTTCCCCGAGGGGATCGATATCTACTTCGAAAATGTAGGCGGAAAGATGCTTGATGCAGTGCTGCTCAACATGAAAGTTCATGGCCGAATCGCGGTATGTGGAATGATCTCACAGTACAACCTCGAGCAGCCTGAAGGCGTACACAACTTGATGAACATTATCCTGAAGCGGGTTCGAATGGAAGGTTTCTTGGTGTTCGATTACTATCATCTCTACCCGAAGTTCCTGGAGACAATATTGCCTCAAATCAAAGAGGGGAAGATTGAGTACGTGGAAGACATCGCCGAAGGGCTTGAGAAAGGTCCGGCGGCTCTTGTTGGGCTATTCTTCGGTCGCAATGTCGGGAAACAAGTGGTTGCGGTTTCTTGCAAATGAGTCAACTTTCTGTACTTTTTCATCGGCATAGTCTCTTTTCATCTCGTGCTTTCAAAAGTTGTTGCTTTCCATTTGTCTTTGCACTCGCGTGATGTAGCGAAAGGACATAGAAACTGTTTATTCTTCGGGATGATACAAAGGACATTTGACTGTTAATGTGTCTTGTATTACAAGGAACCAGAGCATCTGGTTGGGTGGTTTTCCAGGTGGTTGCAATTTCTCACGAATGAGTCGCTTACTGTACTTTTTGGCCTGCATGAGCTCTTATGCTTTCGGAGATTATATGCTCTCGGTATTGGGAATAAAATTTCATGCTATGCGTCTCTAAGATGTCAATGTAAATGTGTCTTCTTGTACCGTGTCGTCGCCTTCAAATAAAATTGGTTTGAGAGATCGACCTGTGATGACTAGCGCGGAAATGTGAACAATCGAAGCGATTTGAAGGTGTCTTCATGTTATGGAAAGGATCTTCATGAAATGATTCATCAAACTTCAATATGTTTGGTTTGCTGAAAGTGGATAATCAATTGAAAAGATTTTTCAGTCAACAAAAATAATAATACTCAACATTAAGGAAAATGATTTCAAACTCATTTTCTGTCTTCATCTATTTTTGGTGGCTTTGGTTGATAATGGACTCTTGTAAATTTGTTTATTTGTTTTTTACATGCTAAATAAGATTGAGTAGTTGTCAAAGCTTGTGTATATTGATAGAGTTGCCAACTTGACCTTATTAAAGCACAACAAATTACTCGATAATGAAAATCATTATTCTTCATATATTGAACCCTCTATCAATAAGCCTTAGAATTTATGCATTAATTTTAAAAAAAAAACAGTAGCAATTCAATATCTTAACAAGGGAAGGAAAAATCGCTTTTCTTTCTTTTGCTTTTTGTATGAGTGATGAAGATATCTTAATTTACAAAGCGTTTATTTTATTTTATTTTCCTTTCTTTTTGGGGGGTTTTTCTTTGATGGGTATGATTACATATTTGGAGTTGTCTCTTTCCTTGTCCTCCTCACTAAGTAGGAACTATTCGATCCTTAAAAAGGAAAAAGAAAAAGGACGGAAGCTCTTGACTTGCATGAATGCTTACACCACCATTAAAACCTTAATGCCATCTTCATCGATCCCGACTTGCACACTGTATTCTCCTCCTTTTTTCTTCCATTTCAATATTCTCCTCTTAAAGCTTTGTTAAGGCCCCTCAAACCTCCTCTCTCTCTCTCTCTCTCTCTCTCTCTCTCTCTCTCTCTCTCTCTCCATGCAAGTGATATGAACACATTCTCATTAGTTTAAGCAGCAGCAGTTTTGTTGCCGACTCACTAGATTCAAGAGAAATCATACCAGAATTTCATTTCATAGTTCAGATGCATGCACCATGAAAGCATGCAATCGGCAAACTTGCAAGTACTATGTATAGCTACTAAGATTCAAACATTTTGCTTCCACTTTAATGAATCTAACTTTGGAACTTACACGTACCCAAATTTGTGCTTTATAATCAGGATCTTTGTCAGCTCTTGGAACGTTGGAGGCGTTGTTCCACCAGAAGATATGGACTTTGAATTGAATATTGGCTCAATATAGAGAAATATTTGCCGACATATATGTTTTTGGTTAACCATTACGCTTCTATTTTTGCTCAATGACACTTATATGCACAGATTCTTGGATTCTTTCATCTACATCAAGCGATTTTAATTTAGTAACGTATGATTGTATTCGCATACCAAGTTTCAACAACTAGTTCCACTGAGTGCCCGAAATGTTTTGGGTTCACAAAACAGCAAGATCTTTGGGAAATGGAATGCAATGATAAGAGTAACTCTCAACAAGTCGAGCTCTCGTGCGAGACTGAGTCATATTTCTGAGGTGAGTTGGAGCAAATATTGCCTTATTGATATGATCCTACTCTTGCTGGTCCTCTGGTTTGTAGGCATAGTTTTCATTTTAGAATTTCAGAAAATCCTCATTTGTTTGGTCCTTCTGGGTTTCTTTTGTAGGCGTAGTTTTCATTTTAGAAATTCAGCAAATCCCCATTTGTTTGGTACTTCTGTTGGTAATGAGGATTGTATTGAATCCGTTTTCACAATCATCATGGATAATGAAGCTACCCGATACAACTCTGGGCTCTATGTAATCAAATAACCTGAATCGCTTTTGTGGAGGCACACATAAGTGTGTAGAAAGAATGGGAGTTGATTAATTGTCTTATTACTATATTAATCTCTACAATATAAGTAGATGGTATATGACCAATTTGATATGATCCTTATGAGAATGAGACGTACAAATGAGGAAAAGAAACCCCTTTATATATAAGTATAGACTTAACTGTAGCTATAGATCTTGCCTCGATCTAACGGTGAAAATTATATCTCTTCAACTATCATCTACCCTATTTAATATGAAAGACTCTAGAATATGGTACAATATTGTCTGCCATCGAAAACATTCTAGAGAACCCTAGAGAGGGTGGCCATCCCTCTTGGATAAGTCACAGTCGTTCAAGCTTAGGAAACCTTAGCGCCATGACATTTACACTACAGATTTATTGTAGACAAACAAAGCTCGTCACCCAAAACCACAGAAGACGACAACCAAAGGGAATCGCTAAAACTGACATGGGAGCCTCATGGTAAACAAATTCGAGCTCGATCATGACCATGATCAGACAATTACCAACTCCAAACATCAAATTAAGAGAAAAATTAGAGAGAGAGCGAGAGATAGAAAGAGGAACCGCCATTTAAATCACCGTACCTTGCCATTTGTCGTCACCAGAAGTGGCCGAATTCTCGACGAGCGAGCGATCCGGGTCGGAACCACCATCTCCGTTGGTCCCAGACGTGAAGAATCAGTACGCCAACGTCACGAACTCCGAAATGGCCACCGTGACCTTGACCTCCCATCAAGAGGGTATCAGAATCTCCAGAATCGCAGTCTCAATCACCATGATCGCCGCAACAGTAACAGCAGCAGCAGCAGCAGCTCCGAACAAAGAAACCGCGACTGCATGCACAAGACTACTCGCACATCTTCATCGTCGCAATTTCCCTGAAGCAATTTGGAAGGAAGACAGGTTGAGTTTTGGGGGGGTGTTTTAGGGTTTGGTTAATGGAGGTCAAACCAAGGGATCGCGGCCATGGCAGCATTTGCAAGAGAGAGAGAGAGAGAGAGTCAAAATTGGAGGGAGCGAGAGAGACTGTAAACCGAGAGGAGACTCCGGAAAATTTTTGACAAATAATTTTATGACCGATTTGCCCCTCGTTATGTCCCGCGAATTTGCTTCACGCGTTGTGTGCCGTGTTAATGACGAGGGTAGATCGGGAAAGAAAATTATATTCCATCGATTTTTTAAAGATAAGTGCGAATTGTAACGGCAATCAATTGATCGATTGAGCAGGGCACTAAACTTTTTTCTTTTTTTTTTTTCTTTTTTTTATCAAAGCAAGCTTGACGTGAGCTGTTGTAAGGCGAATCGTGTGTGTTTTTCGAGCTCAGATTCTTCGGGCGGCGAGCTTAGTACCTGATCCTGAAACTCGAAAATGTTTATAATTGTACTAATTTTACGTTAATAATTCAATTGAGAATTAATATCACAAAAAATCCTAAACTAATATATTTGTGATAAATTTACTCCAAATTAATTTTTTTACCACCAAAGACCCTAAATCGGTACACATGTGACGAATTTATCCCAAAAATAATTTTTTGACCATAAAAAATCCCAAATTAATACATCAGTGACAAATTTACCTTCCGTTAGATTTTGTTAAATTGGGTTAATACCACGAAAAATCTCAAACTAGCATGCCTATAATAAACGGAAAGTTAAACCCCATGTGTCATCCAATTCACCAATTTGACAATAAAATTTGAAGAAAACTAATGAATGATAAATTTGTCATAAATGTACCAGTTTTGAATTTTTTTGTTGTCAAAAAATTATTTTAGGATAAATTTGTCACAAGTGTACCAGTTTAGGATTTTTCATATTATTACCATTCAATTAATTGATCGGTACAATGTATTATATATCTATATTATTATACCCACCTCTCTAAAAATTGCTTCTAATAATGACATCGGCCTAATTTCCTTTAAAAACCCCAAATTTAGGTTTAGTCATAAATCTGCCCTGAATTTTTTGTCTTAGGAAAAATCTCAAACTTTAAGTTCAGTCCAAAATCTATCCTGAATTTTATTTTGTTTTTAAAAAATCACCAAAATTCAAATTATTCTCAAATTTATCCCTGTCATCTAGTCTCAATTTGACGTGGCACTTCCACGTCGATAACAAATCCACATCAGCAAAGTAATGGGGGGGTTTTTTAGACAAAGAAAAGTTTGGGACAAATTTGAACTGAACATAAAGTTTTGGGTTTTTTTTTACCAAAAAATGTTTTATTGGGTTGGATTTGTTATCATCCCAACTTTAATATCCTAGAACGGTTTTATTTTGCAGAATTTCGACAATTGATATTGGGAAGCGGAAATGCCACATTGGTCTATACCTATTGCCCCATTACTTTGGTGATGTGTATTTGTTATCATTGTAGAAATGACTCATCAGTGGATCACCAAGGTTGATTTAGAAAGAGATTGAAATATGATGATTTTATTTAAGATAAAACAAAATTTGGGGTAAATTTGAGATTAGATTTAAAGTTTGGGATTTTTTCTTTAAAAAAAGAAAGTTTGGGGCAGATTTTGGATTGAACATAAAGTTTGGAATTTTTTCTGAGATAAAAAAAAATTCATGATAAATTTGAGATTTGACCTAAAGTTGAAGTTTTTTTAACAAAATTAGGCCTAATGACACCTAAAACTCTAGATTGTTAGAAAAGCGTCCTTTTTCATTGCAAGAAGGACCATAAACGGCCAACGCAAGCAAAGTCCTCCAATTTCATTGTTTTTGGGCCAATGGCAAAGTCCTCCGATTCAATCAATCGATGAGCAGCTTTCTTGAGTCGTCAACCTCGTGCAATTAATGCACTTAAATCCAATTCAAAATCCTATAAATCCCCAATTAACCGCCTCTCCACTCCCACTACTCCCACCACTCACCTCTCTTCCAACTGCCTTCAACTTCCTCACATCTCTCTCGCTCGGCCAAGAGAAAATGGCATTAACGATGAGTAGCCATAGTACTCCCGGTGTGGCCTCACTTCTCTTCATGGTGTTCCACGTTGCCATCATCAGCTCACAAGCAGCAATTGCCGCCAACGCAGCCAAGTACGACGTCATTTCTCTCGGGGCCAAGCCCGATGGCGTCATGGACTCGACGCAGGCCTACGTGGGGGCGTAGCTCACGGCTTGCGGCTCCGAGAACCCGGCGACGATCAGCGAGCCACTGGGGCAGTTCCTGGTGGGAGGGGCCACCTACAGCGGGCCGTGCAAGAACAACGCCATCCAATGGCACATCGAAGGGTTATTTTATTAAATAAAAAAATATATATATATTTAAAAATTTAAAAGAAAATGAGGGGGGGTCGCCAGCCTCGCCGAAGGCCAACACCGCTTGGTGAGGGTCGACAGGCCCTCGCTGAGGCCTCGGCGGTAGGCCCC
>BCNH02000001.1:1272064-1290516 GCA_001662345.2 Metrosideros polymorpha var. glaberrima | reverse complement strand
ATATATTTAAAAATTTAAAAGAAAATGAGGGGGGGTCGCCAGCCTCGCCGAAGGCCAACACCGCTTGGTGAGGGTCGACAGGCCCTCGCTGAGGCCTCGGCGGTAGGCCCCTGCCCTTGCCCTTGTTTTTTTTTTTTTGTGTTTTTAAATACTTTTTATATTTATTTAATCAAAAAAATTAAAGGACGAAAATGCCTTTGATATCGATCCTTATTTGAGAAAATAAACCAGGTTAGCCCTTGTTTGAAATAAGATCAACTTCAAATATTTATTTGAAAAAATAAGAGCACTTAGGCATTTATTTAAAATAAGGTCTATTTTAAATTCTTATTTAAAAAAATGAAGGTATTTAAAAATTTTATTTAAAAATTTTCCTAAACATTAATACTCAATCTAGCTCGAGTCGAATTTGAGCGCTCAGAGTCTAGCTTGAACGTGACGACTTATCAACTCGACTCGTTCCCTTTGACCTTTGTCCTTCTGAATAATCGCCCATAAAAGAAAATTGGGAAAATTTTGATTAAGGGCCTCAAGTGGTGTTGTTTTTTCAAATAAGGGTCCGAAATAGATCCCGTTTCAATTAAGAGCCTGAAGTAGCCAAAAATTTTCAAATAAAGGCATTTTCGTCTTTTCACTTTATTAATTAAATAAAATAAAAATATTAAAAAAATTGAGGAAGAACCCTTGCTGCCGCCGGCCCATCGCCGACTCAACCAGGGCCGGCGGGGGCTCAGCCAAGGTTGGCAGGGGTCACCGGCCCTCAGCGAGGCCTCGTTGACCCTTGCCGACCTGGGCGAGGGCCCGGCGACCCCTTTGGGTGAGGGCGAGGCAACCCCCCCCCCCCCCCNNACTTGGGCGAGGGTCGCCGGCCCTCGCCCAACAGCGGTGGCCCTCGGCGACGCTTGGTGCCGGCCCTCGCCCAGGTCGGGGTTGAGGGCCCCCAACTTGCCTAGATCTGGGGAAGGGGGGGTTGCCGCGACCCTCGCCCAGAGGGATCGCCGGGCCCTTGTCCCTGTCGGTGAGGGTCGCCGGGGCATCACTGAGGGCCGGCGACCCCTGCCGGCACTAGCTGAGCCGACGACAGGCTAGCAGCAGCAAGGGGCAGCAGCCCCTTGCTTCTTCCTCAAATTTTTTTTTTTCATATTTTAATATTTTATTTTATTTAATCAATAAAGTGAAAATACCCTATTTTCATATCCTTATTTGAAATTTTTTAGCCACTTCAGGCCTTTAATTGAAATAGGATTCATTTCAGGCCCTCATTCAAAACTTTTTTGTCACTTCATACCCTTAATTGAAACAGAGTCTATTTCGAACCTTTATTTGAAAAAACGACGTCACTTGATGCCTTTAATCGAAATTTTCCCAAGAGAACCCCATTCCCATTTCCTCTGGACGAGAATCGTTAACCGAAGGTGTACTTTCAGATCATTCTGGGTCGTCTTCATTCTCGGCCATACTCGATCCGGCGACGAAAGCAGAGCTCCAAGAAATCAGAAGAGCGGCATTGTTAACGACGGATCGCTTTGATATATGCCAACACTTTGTCGTCTTTCTCCACACATCGCCATCGCCATCGCCATCGCCACCCGTCAACTCTTCCCACTCACTGTCACCCAATGCAGAACAAAAGGGTCATCCTTTTTCTGTCATTCAAGGCCTCTTCCCGCGTTCTCGGCTAAGTCGATAGAACGATACGGACTCACACCCCACGCCTGCTCATCTTCTCTCTTCTGGGTGTCTCGCGTTTCGTCGAAAAGAGAAGCGAAGAGCGATGGCGAGTGAGTATGTCAAGGGAGTGAGGAACAAGCAAGTGATAGTCAGGAACTACGTGAGCGGTTCCCCGGAGGAGACGGACATGGAGGTGCGCGAATCGTCCATGAAATTGCGTGTCCCAGAGGGCTCGAATGGCGTTGTCGTGAAAAATCTCTACTTTTCCTGCGATTCGCATGAGGAAGCTCGATGTCCCCAGTTACCGCGATTCCTTCAAACCTGGTTCGGTGAGCAAGCCTAAATCTTTTCCTTGTCAAATTCTTAATCTCTTCGAAATAGAAAAATGGGTCATCCACTCGGCGTCAGCTGGTCTTCCTCGTTGTTGAAACTGGGGGAGGTGTTGAATGAAACGAGCTCCGAATGTCGGATGATGTGGGTTTTCTTGAATATGATGTCGTGTTGACTTTTTGTCCTCTTTCATCTTGACCACTTTGCTCTGGGGATTGATTATCTTGTTTTAGGAGAAAGTTGTGGTGTCTCTGCTGGTGATTATGTCAAATCGTGCTATTCAATATGATTGTAGCGACTTAGTGCTCTATTTCTGTTCCTTTTTTTTTTTCCTATCATGGCTAAATCTTTTTGATCTCTGTAAGTGTGACCCAATTGGTGGTGCCTTTGAAATTGTTGAAATGTTTTGCCATGTCTCTCAAAATTCGGAAAATGTATTTAAGAGCTTAGTGTGTCAGAAAGAACCTTGCTGATGCTATTTGGCATAGAGTTTTACATGTCATTCGTTTGCACAGTCCACATAAATCACGGTGTTAAGTGATGCGAGTTGCTTAACTCTCCCATATATGTGTCAGCATGATAAATGGTGACCATAGCTTGCACGTGAAATAGGATGATGAGATGTATTCATTAAAATATAAACGTGACTCTGGAATTCTTTCCTTGGGTCCTTCATCATATTGCATAGGATTCCAATGTATTACTGCGAATTCTCACTTTTTTTCCTGCTGAGATGTTAAAATTATGCAGTTCTTCTTCTAGGTTTCTTAAAAGTTATCTTGAGTGTCAGCATTTTGACTCAAAAGATTTTTAAAATGAAAGATTTTTTGGTTATTGTGGCGTGTTGGATTATGAAATTCTCTTTGTATGCAATCTTTCCTTCTTGGAAGTGCAATGTCCATTTGTGTTTGCTAAATGTGTTTTCACTTATATTCTGAAGTATTTAACTCATTGTTGCAGCCTATTACTGGATATGGAGTAGCTAGACTTTTGGAATCTGGTCATCCAAACTTGAAGAAAGGCAACTTGGTTTGGGGCATGAGTGGATGGGAGGAGAATAGTCTAATTACCGCGCCAGAGACTTGCTTTAAGATTGAACACACCGATGTTCCTCTGTCTTACTACACCAGCCTTTTGGGTATGCTCGTAATGTTCTATCTCTTTCAATGTTAATGAATAAGGGGAGTCAGATTGTTAAGATACTTTGTTCTGTATCATTCTCAAGTATGGACAGCCTCCAGCTATGCAAGAAAAGAGTGTGCTTCCTTTGTGTCTTGCTTGTAGGGATCTTCCTTGTTGATGAGCCGTATGCCCTCGTCGAATTGTCTTGATGATAGAGCCCTGCGAAGCTGTCAATATGTGTTGAAAGAAGTGTGTAAATCGATTATTTCTCAATGAAATAGTAGCTTCCCCTCAAAAGACAATACATTTCTCATGGGCTTCACCTTTGGCCAATTGATTGGATCATTTAAGATTTTTCCATTGCATAACACTCCTGCTCTTATGATCCAGCAGATCTCGTGACTCATCTAATTTCTACAAATCTAAACTTTCCAGGTGGGCCAGGAATGACGGCTTATGCCGAGTTTTTCGAGGTATGCTCTCCTAAGAAAGGAGAGACTGTTTTCATATCGGCAGCCGCAAGAGCCATTGGTCAGCTTGTTGGCCAGTTTGCAAAGTTGTTGGGTTGTTCTGTTGTTGGCAGCGCCGGTAGCAAAGAGAAGGTAATCATCTCACATTTGTCTAGTGTTTCGTAACTCCTCTGTCTCTGTCTCTGTCTCTCGTTGAAAGAAGCACATAGTCGTGTAGATGTTTATGGTTCACCAAAAATGTTTGGCATCTGCAATTTTCACTTTTGTTTCATACTGAGCAACTAGACAAGCATTTGAAATAGAGTGCACGTTCATGTTCTCATAAACAGTCGTCTTCACATATAGGACTAGATCTAAATGAAGCACTTGAGGTATGATGAGTGCTGTATGTCTCAAATTGGAGAATGGTCAAGTTTGTGATGACAGTGTAGAATATGTACCCTCATCATTTCACTACACATAAATGCTAAAAATACAGCCTTAATAGCCTCCTCCAGATTTTTATCTTACTTAAAGTTCTCTCTTGCTGTTATGTTCATGAAAAGGTTGATTTGCTGAAGAACAAGTTTGGATTCGATGATGCTTTCAACTACAAGGAGGAACTGGATCTGGATGCAGCACTGAAAAGGTGAGCCAGGAATATAATAGGGATGATTGAGCAAATGAGTGACTGATGTACAGGACATAATATATGTACCGATTCTGAAGCCGACTCGAGTCGACTTTTTTTCTGTCTTAAATGTATAGATGCTTCCCCGAGGGGATCGATATCTACTTCGTCAATGTCAGCGGAAAGATGCTCGATGTGGTGCTGCTCAACATGAAACTTCATGGCCGAATCACAGCATGTGGAATGATCTCACAGTACAGCCTTGAGCAGCCCGAAGGCGTGCACAACTTGATGAACATTGTCCTGAAGCAAGTTCGGATGGAAGGTTTCGTGGTGTCCGATTACTATCATCTCTACCCGAAGTTCCTGGAGATGGTATTACCTCAGATCAAAGAGGAGAAGATTGCATACACAGAAGACATCACCGAAGGGCTCGAGAACGGTCCGGCAGCTTTTGTCGGGCTGTTCTCCGGTCGCAATGTTGGGAAATAGGTGGTCGTGATTTCTCACGAATGAGCCAGCTCTTTGTACTTTTTAATGGGCATAGTCTCTTTTCTTCTCGTGTTTTCAAAAGGGGTTGTTTTTTGGTAGCAATGTTGGCAAACGGGTAGTTGGAGTTTCTCACGAATTAGTTGCTTGCTGTACTTTTCAGTGCAAATGCTCTCTCATGCTTTCGGAAGATATGTTAGTCTCTAGGATGTCGATGTAAATGTCTTGTATTGTGCCATTGCCTTTAATAAAACTGGTTCAAGATACCAAATTGTTATGACTACCGCGGAAATGTGAACAAAAGAAATGATTTGAACAAGAAATAAAATTTGAAATTAACGGATTTATGTGGTTCGGCGGTGTGTCTACTCCTACAGGAGAGATTGATGAGATGATTTCATTATAACTAGCGAAGATAAAATTACAATCGCTCAATCACAGTCACATTTATCAATCACAAAAAAGTTCTCCCCCATTATCACCTCTCTTGGATGACGGCTCTCGATACTCTATATCTCACAAGTTTCACTCATGTTAAGCACACTCACTATGCACACCCCACCAAATTCATACAAAAGAATATTTATATGCGACGAATTATGAGTCATCCTCCAATGTCAACGTGGACTTTAATCTTCAACGAGGAAAAGAAAGTCTTTTGGGAATCTCTTCTGCATTACCCACGATCCTATCGGTAAGAATCTAATTGGGACTATCCTAGTATGGCCTTGGTTACCTTGAGATTCAACTATGCGTTCGGCTATAATTACGCTTTCCAACCGACGGGACTTATGACCAAAAAAAATAAAATACACAGGCAACCTATGAAGGACCATTGGGAGCCCGTCTCTTCACAAAATGTCTAACCCATGTCATTGTCGTATCAGAAACTTGAGAATTAATTTCACGACTTCCCAGTGTTTCCTTTCAGGATAACTCATATAACTGTTCCCAAATATGATTAGTATGCGAAAATATTCAGCATAGTGCAAACCATAGCATGCGAAATAGGGAACACGCGACATATATTCTCTCTCATCCTTTTACCATGGTCCAAGATCAATTGAAGGCTTAAAATGCGCAGCTAGTGGGGTACTCATAATTTGGTGTTCTGCGGGCTAAACAGCCTCGGTACTTTACATTCCGTAGTCACCCAGTTGTAGCCAAAACGTTTTGATCTATCTCTCTTGATCTCCATACCAAGTATATTTGTTTGCTACACCTAAATCTTTCATCTCAAACTCACCCTTTAATTGCTGTTTCAGCTTATCATTATTTGACATGTTCTCAACAATTATCGAGATAGTAGCAATATACAACAGCAAATCAATGAAGCTAACATCCTCGAACCTCCTACACTACATGCAGTTTTCATGAGCACTCCTATTGTACTGCCAACCAATCATAAAGGAGTCAAATCGTTTGTGCCATTACTCAGGAGATTGCTTAAGGCCATGAAGTGATCCTTTAAACGAGCACACCTAGTCTTCATGGCCTAAAGTGATAAAGAGTTTATCTGCTCCTGTGTGTTAAAAGGTTATCTTAACAACTAGTTGTTCCAACTCCTAGTTGTCCGCCGCAACCAATCCAATAGCACCCTGATTAACCTATGTCTCACCACAGGTGGGAATATCTCATTGTAGCCAATACCCTCATGTGTGATCCCCTTCGCTACCAAGCATGCCCTTATACTTGGTCACCTCGGAATCAGAACTGTTATGCTTCTTCTTGAAGACTCACTTTTTTTTTTTTTCAGACTTGAAGACTCACTTTCATCCCACTAAATTTTGCCCCTTTGGAAGTACTACCGACTATCATGTTTGATGTTGCTGAAGAAATTCTTGTCTTCTCCCTGGCACCAATCCATTGCTAAGCCTCTACACCTAATACTATCTCTCAATATGAGAGGAGGGCTTTTGTCTCCTCTACAGTAGACAAGGCATAAAAAACACTATTAGAAGTGACGCAATATGCATATAACCATACCTTCATGGTTCTCTAACCCTCTACATTCTTTGCTAGTCGTTATGGAATTCGACGTCTCTATGAGTTCCATCTCATACCCAGTGCTATCCTCTGCTCTAGGTTGACTCGTGCCCTCATCGGCACTGCTCAGGACCTCTATCCTCACTACGTGCGCGTGTCATCTTCTAAGCCTCCACCTGAAACTCCACCTATCTCTTGATACCATGATCCATTTTTATTGCATAGGTCTCCTTGCTACTCTATTGCCTCGTTGATTGATCAAAGGTCACGTCTTTGTTGATGATGGGTCTGGGTGATTTAGGATCTAAAGACCACAGCCTGTAAACTTTCACCTCTAGTGCATAGGTTAGGAATATGTACTCTTTTTGCCTCCCTAACATGGATATAAGCAGGGCATCCAAATACTTTTTAGCTCGAGTGATCAGCGGGTTTAAAATCCCCAGGTTCACAGCCATTACAGATAAATATACAAATAATAGTTATATTTGATAAGCTCTAAACCTTTGCGATGCTTGTATGTGATTTTACATTCCATTTATTTTGGAGATAAGAGCAATTCAAAAAATATATTTTCTAATTTTAAGTGTTTTAATGCTTAGAAAATCATTCACATTTCCCAAAGCCCCTGGAAAAGTGGTTCCCAAAAGTAGTTGGTCCAATTTCGCTTAATGCTCACGCTAGAGGGCATGCCTTGGGGAAAATTAGGGGTGTTGGGGAAAAATTTTGCCCAACCCTTTGGGCAAATGCTTGCACTATGACTTGAGCTTTTAGCATTTTCGGACAACTCACTCGAGGGATAGTAATTTTTTTCTTCCAAAACTACACCAACCAATTTTTTCGTTTTCCGATTTTGCCCTCGTAAGCACTATTCATCTTCTCTATGTAGGCGAATCTTCGTCGAGAGTTGCGCGAGGCCGACCGATGGTCGCCGACGATTGCTCAACCCTAGGTGAGGGGTTGCGCGACCCAGGCGGCGGTCACTTGAGGTTGGGCGACCTTAGGTGAGGTTACCAATGCAAGATCTAGCTCATTGGTAGCTAGATTTGGTAGGGGTTAGCATGGTTTCAAGACAAAACTGGAACCAGAGAACTGGGTCGGTGGGAGCCATCCTAATTCTAAGTTCTAGGGTATGCAGGGTAAGTTCCAAATTTCAAAAATTGGGGAAACGGTTTTGACGGGCAAGTTCTAGTGGAACCTAGATCAAGTCTTTATACTTTTCTTATTCTATGTCTTCGAGCAATCCTGTAATATTCTATAGCGTCCGATGATAAATGTGTAATCTATAACCACTAGTCTGAACTTTTATGTCCAACGATATTCATGACTGAGATTTTTACTTTGTTAATGTTTCATATTCTTCATGTGTCTAAACATGAATTGTAATCAATGGATTGTATTGGCAAATGGTGATCATTAGAGGTGATGATTCACCGCAATTGTTTAATTAAAAATACATGTGAAACCTGAGTAAACTTTGGAATCGACCATGGAACTTGTGACTAGATAGGTTCCAACTTCTAGGGTATTGGGGAACCTGGATTAACTCTAAAACCCCTCACCCTTAAGATTTGGCCTCGCCGGCCGCCGACCTCCACTGATCCTTTGTTGGTTTTGATTTATTATTATTTTTTTTTAAAAAGTAAAAAATAGTTCACCCCGATGGAACGTCAGTGCGGGTGTTATAAAGGGATAAAATTACCAAATCAATCTAACAAATAACTAATGTTACGTCACTCAATCAAAGATATAAAAATGAATAGATTTGTGAGTTTAAGAATGATGGAATTTATACAGAGGCCTACTAGTGAAATGAAGCAAGAGCAACGGATGTGAAGCAAGCCTCCATTATCGTAAGTAGAGCGGTCCAAACGTGGAGAAATATTCATGGCGCGGCTTCTCGAAATGTGGAAACAGTATCATCGCAAGAAGTAGATTCTATAGTTGGACTAGAAACAAAGATTCCTCATCGCGCCTTTGTTGTAGAAGCGATCATGGACCATATGGGTCTGAATCGCAAAATGGGTAAGTCTAATTAAGTCATTTCCTATTTGGGGTTTGGCCCTGGTAGGTCTAGTTATGTCCGTTCTAACTCAACCAATCTATATAAAAAAGAATTTTAATCTTTTCCGATCACGAATGAATCTAGATAACTTTTACGCCAACCCATGTAAGCTCATCCATTCAGCATTTGTTTTTTCAACCAATGATTATTAATTTCACTACCCCACTGCATCCGCACGTTATTACGTTAGAATCAAGTCTGGTGATGTGCACAGCTTACTTCTTAAAAATTGCAGGACTTTTTTCTTTTATTTTCTTCAAATTTGTTACCACCACATTAAAAATTCAATGAAGTCTTGACTGCAAATCAGAGACTTTTCAAATGATTAATATAATATTCAATTGGCCACTTTGACCACCTTTTTCTCCCAAGAAATTAGAATGGAATTTCACCGATGACACACCGGCACACGTAAGCATACATACAGATGACACAAAGTCGCACGCAAGCAATGGATGCATATCTCATCTCCCACCTCCCCTATAGAATGCCCGTGCACTATTTGGCCGCGTTTCTCACTAATCATATCCAAGAAAAGAAGGGAAGAGAGAGAGAGAGAGAGAACACGGCTCTTGAGAGAGAATGGAGAAGGAGAACAACAATGGTTCAGTGGAAGTGATGAGCAACAAACAGGTGATATACAGAGAGCAGGTACGAGGTTCCCTGAAAGAGACCCACTTGGAAGTTAGGACGAGTTCGGAGCGATTGAAGGCCGACGAGGAATCGGGGACCATCGCGGTGAAGAACTTGTACCTGGCTTGCGATCCCTACAATCTCAACCTCATCAAGTACTTCGCTCAACTCGGTTCTGTAAGTACAGTCATCTCTCTCTCTCTCTCTCTCTCTCTCTGTCTCTCTCTCGCAACAAGAAGTAAAATTCAAAGCAAGCAAACTCTTTCCTACTTGTAAGTTCATTGTCTATTTGTGTTTGCTAAATGTATTTGCACTTACATTCTGAAGTATATAACACAATGATGCAGCCTATTCCTGGATATGGAGTAGCTAGAGTTTTGGAATCTGGGCATCCAAACTTCAAGAAAGGCGACTTGGTTTGGGGCAAGACTGGATGGGAGGAGTATAGTCTAATTACCGCGCCAGAGACTTGCTTTAAGATCGAACATACCGATGTTCCTCTGTCTTACTACACCGGCCTTTTGGGTATGCTCTTTAATCATCTAGTGTAATATCTCTTTCAGTGTTAAAGAATAAGGAGAATCAGAGTGTTGAGATACTTTGTTCCGTCTATATCATTCTCAAGTATGGACAGCCTCCAGCTATGCAAGGCAAAAGTGTGCGTCCACTTTGAATTTTACATGTAGGGATCTTCCTTGTTGATGAGCCGTATGCCCTCGTTGAATTGTCTCAATGATAGAGCCCTGCGAAGCTGTCTTTCGTGTTGGAAGGAGTGTGTAAATCTCTTATTTCTCAATGAAATAGTAGCTACCCCTCAGAAGACAATACCTTTCTCACGGGCTTCACCTTTGGCCAATTGATCGAATCATTTAAGATTTTGCCATTGCATAATTCTCCTACTCCTATGCTTCAGCAAATCATGTGACTCGTCTAATTTCTGCAAATCTAAACTTTCCAGGTATGCCAGGCATGACGGCTTATGCCGGGTTTTTTGAGGTATGCTCTCCTAAGAAAGGAGAGACTGTTTTCATATCGGCGGCAGCAGGAGCTGTTGGTCAGCTTGTTGGCCAATTTGCAAAGTTGTTGGGTTGTTATGTTGTCGGCAGCGCCGGTAGCAAAGAGAAGGTAATCATCCCACATTTGTCTAGTGTTTCCTTGAATTGTAATTGCTTAAGCACTAGTGCGGTACACCCTCTCTCTCTCTCTCTCTCTCTCTCTCTCTCTCTCTGTGTTGAAAGAAGCACATAATCATGTAGATGTTAATGGTTCACCAAACATGTTTGGCATCTGCAATTTTCACTTTTGTTTCATAGCTGAGTGACTGGAAAAGCTTTTGAATATAGAGTGCATGTTCATGTTTACATAAACTTTAAAGGCTTAAACAGTCGTCTACTCATATAGAATTAGATCTAAAAGAAGTACTTGAGGTATGATGAGTGCTGTATTACTCAAATTTGAGAATGCTCAAGAGATGTTGAATGTATACCCTCATCATTTCACTAAACATAATTGCTAAAAATACAGTCTTAGTAGTCTCTTCCGGATTTTTATCTTAAAGTACTCTCCTGTTGTCATGTTCGTGAAAAAGGTTGATTTGCTGAAGAACAAGTTTGGATTCGATGATGCTTTCAACTACAAGGAGGAACTGGATCTGGATGCAGCACTGAAAAGGTGAGCCAGGAATATGAACTATGTACCCATTCTGAAGCCAACTCGAGTTGACTTTTCTCTGTCTTAAATGTTTAGATGCTTCCCCGAGGGGATCGATATCTACTTCGAAAATGTCGGCGGAAAGATGCTCGATGCGGTGCTGCTCAACATGAAACTTCATGGCCGAATCACAGTATGTGGAATGATCTCACAATACAACCTCGAACAGCCCGAAGGCGTACACAACTTGATGAACCTTATCCTGAAGCGTGTTCGGATGGAAGGTTTCTCAGTTTCCGATTACTATCATCTCTACCCGAAGTTCCTGGAGATGGTATTGCCTCAGATCAAAGAGGGGAAGATCGTGTACATGGAAGACATCGCCGAAGGGCTCGAGAACGGTCCGGCAGCTCTTGTCGGGGTGTTCTCTGGTTGCAATTTGGGGAAACAGGTGGTCGTGGTTTCTCGCGAATGAGTTGCTTGCTGTACTTTTCGGTGCACATGCTCTCCCATGCTTTTGGAGGATATGTTCTCTGTATCGGGTATAAAACACTATGCTATGCCTCTCTAAGATGTCGATGTAAATGTGTTTTGTACTGTGTCATTGCCTTTAATAAAACTGGTTCGAGAAACGAAATTGTTATGACTGCCGTCGAAACGCGAACGATTTGAACCAGATCTAAATTGCAGAAACAAAATCTGAAAATATCAGATGTGTGTGACTCGGCGGGGTGTCTATTCCTAAGGGAGACATCGACAGGATGCTTTCACTATAATTGACGAAGACAAGATTATAACCGCTCAATTACAGTCACTCACAAGTGTTTTCTAATCCTAAAATAAATTCAAAATCGCAAGAATCAATGACAAAGGAGAAGTTCTCCCACACTATCAACTTTACTCTCTGTATCTCGCAAGTTTCGCACATGTTAAGCACCACACCAAACTTGACAGAAGAATATTCATATCCACCACGGCAAGAAATCTAACTTCATCCTCATGATTGTCGTCTTCCCCCAAGACCCTCTGAGCTCCTGACTTGCTACAGACACTGACCAAGTCCGATTAGTACTAGAACTTGGTCGATGGGATAAGCTTCATTAATGTCTCTTTTTCGTGTGCACGTTCTCGACGGATGTTTTGCACACTATCACGAACGAAAATGGTACCTGATATCAATGTGTTTCGAACCAGACACGATACCATTCGATTTTTAACCAAATGTTTTGCACTTTGATTGTCATAGTAAACAACAACATTCTTCTACCGTAGTCACAAACCACCGAGCAAACCTTTGAGCCATTTAACTTTCTTTAATTGCCTCGATTGAAGCCATATATTCTACTTCAGTTGTCGGCAAAACAACTATCGACTATAACTACGCTTTCCAACGACAGCACAACCCGCAAAACTAAACATGCAACCTATCAAGGACCTCTGGGAGCCCGTCTCTGCACAAAACGTCTGACAAACATCATTGTATCTATTAGAAACCTGAGTATTAATTTCACGGCTTCCTAGAACTCATACAACTGTTCACAAATACAAATAGTATGCGAAAATATCTAGCATAGTGCAAACCATAGCATGCGAAAATGCCAACAATACTAGCATAGGGAACACACGACAGGTGTTCTCTCTTATCCTTTGACTATGGTCCAAGATCAATTGAAAGCTTAAAATGCACAGCTATTGGGGTACTCATAGTTCGGTATTTAGCACACTAAACTGCCTCAGTACTTTGCGTATGTAATCACCTAGTGATAGCCAAAACGTTTTGACCTATCTCTCTTGATCTCCATACCAAGTATATTTTTCACTATACCTAAATTTTTCATCTCAAAGTCATCACTTAATCGCCGTTTCATCTCGTCATTATTGGACATGTTCTCAACTACTATCAAGATATTATCGATGTACAACAGCAGATCAATGTAGCTAACATCCTCAAACCTCCTATGCCACGCGCGGTTTTCATGAGCACTCCTACTATACTGCTAACTAGTCATAAAAGGAGTCAAATTATTTGTACCATTACCTAGGAGATTGCTTATGATCATAAAGCGATCCTTTGAACAAACACACCTTGTCTTCATGGCCTAAAGTGATAAAAAGTTCCGGTAGCTGCATGTTTATACGCTCCTCTAACACTTCATGGTAAAAAGTTATGTTAACGTCCAGTTGTTCCAACTCCAAGTTATCCGCTGCAACCAATCCAATAGGACCCTGATCAACTTATGTCTCACCATAGGTGAGTATATCTCATTGTAGCCAATGCTATTTGGGTGAATCCCTTCGCTATGAAGCATGCCTTATACTTGATCACCTCAGAATCAGCAACTGTTATGCTCCTTCTTGAAGACTCACTTACATCCCACTAAATTATGCCCCTTTAGAAGTACTACCAACTATCATGTTTGATGTCGCTGGAGAAATTGCGTCCTCTCCGTGGCACCAATCCATTGTTAAGGCTCTTCACCTGATACCATTTCTCTATATGATAGCGGGGCTTCTGTCTCCTCTACAGTAGACAAGGCATAAGCAACACTGATAGAAGTGGCGCAATCTGCATAACCATACCTTTGTGGTTCTCTAATCCCCTACATTCTCTATTGATCATTGTGGAATACGGCATCTCCATGAGCTCCATCTCACAACCAGTGCTATTCTATGCTCTAGGGTGACTTGTGCCCTCACTAGGCACTGCTCAAGACCTCTATCCTCACTACAAGCGCGTGTCGTCTGCTAAGCCTCCACCTGAAACTCCACCTATCTCTCGGTAACATGATCCCATTTTATAGCATTGGTCTCCTCGCTGCTCTATAGCCTCGTTGATTTATCGAAGGTGACATCTTTGTTGATGATGAATCAATGTGATTTAGGATCTAAACACCACAGCCTGTAAACTTTCTCCTTTGGTGAATAGGCTAAGAATATGTACTCCTTTTGTCTCCCTAGGGCATCCAGACACTCTCAGGCTCGAGTAATTAACAGGTTGAACAATTCACACTTCCTCCAGAATTCAGAACACAACGACAAAGGCTAGAGATCTGTTAATCTGGTGATACACCAAGTTCGACGGCCTAAACCTGGAAATCTTGTGACAAACTAGCGTTCAGGAGCAAATATCGGGCTCTCTCAAGCAAAGTCTTGTTGATTCATGCTGCAACTTCATTTTGCTGTAGTGTTTTAGGCCAGTGCCATGCCTGTCAGTTCTGTTTTCTCTTTATTACTTATCAAACTCAAGAGAATAGAGGGATAAGAACAACAAGAGTACTATAACTTTTGTAGAGCGCTCATTTGAGTAATTTTTTTTTTCTCTCACTTAAGTGCCTCAAATTTGAAAAATCGATCACTTAAGTGTCATTGGCAATTTGGCTCATCGAAAATTTGACTTGGACACCGGAAAATCATATGTGGATGCCAAGAGGGACAATTTTATTGTTATTTCGTTATTTTTAATCATTTTTAATCATTTTTATTTTGCTTTTTATTTTCTTTTTTTTTTTACTTTTTCTTTTTCATGCCGGCAAGGGATCGGCTGCAAAGGCCTTGCCTAGACTGGGCAAAGGCCGCCTCGCCCACAGCCTGCGAGGTCATGAAGGCCCTGGTCGAGGCCTTCCCAACCTCGCCGGTCGCGGGTTAGCAATGTCTTTGCAACCGGTGAGGGTCACCGATACAGAAAAAAGCAAATAAAAAAAGAGTAAAAAATCCAAAAAATAATTAAAAAAAATTCCACATGGGATGATTTGCTGAAATTGGCACTCAAATGATTTATTTTACTCTGATGTGGTACTTAAGTGAGCGAAAAAAGAAAAAAGTCATAGCCCTCAAATGAGTGTTGTACAAGAGTTATGGCACTCTTATTATCCTTCTCTCGAGAAAAGAAGTCTAACCCATTGTCTGTTCTAAGCCTCTTGATTTTCATCCTGTTTAATATTCTATCAAGAGCTTAAAAACTGCTTAAAACATACAAAAGCCCCCATTATTGTGCTTATAGAGAGTAAACCAAGACTTTCCGGCTAAAGTAGGTCAGCATGTGCCTGACACCTCCTTTACATTGCACCTAAGAAGGCCCCCCACAAATTTGAATGGAAGTAACCTATTGTATCCTTGGTCCTCTGAACTGCTGTCTTGTCTTGAACTGCATTCTGTGCTGCTCGTGGAACACACAATGTCCGCAAAAGTCCTACTTCCCGGTTTTCAACCCACATAAAAGACTTCGCTCCCTCGAAATGTTCATACCTCTCTCAGATATGTGCCCAGTCTCGTGTGGCACGACCTTGTCTAATTTGACTCCGACAACGTGGATGAAACTGTAACTATCTAAACCCTGTAGGTAATCGAGACCGCTTGTTCTCTTCCCCTCCATGACCCCGATTGCCCCTTTGACAACCTTCAATGGCCTTTGAATCCAAATAAAGGATACAACAGGCCCATGAAATCAACCGTCGCGTGATTTTACGTTCCATTTGTTTCGTTGAAAAGAGCAATTTTAAAAATATTTTTCTAATTTTAATCATTCACATTTCCCCTAGGTTGTGAATTATCGCTCTATGAAAAACCAAACCCATGTCCTTTAGCGTCAGCCACTAAGCGAAAGTGTACTTTTAGATCATCACGTAAAACCTTGGAAGGGTCATGATCATTCTCGGCCGTATTCGACCCGACGACGAAAGAGAGCTCCAAAATTGACCTCATGGGCGAAAATTTTGGAAAATAATATAAGTGATTGCTGAATTTTGATTCGACTGTATAACATGGTGTCTGAAATTTAATTTTTTTAACGTGATTTCTGAATTTTTTATACATCTTCAATTTAATCCGTGCACTATACAAAAATATTTAATATTGCTCTTGAATTTGAATTAATAAAATGAGAAAATTGCACATTTTTACATAATTCAAAGACTAAAGTGAATATATACTAAAAGTTTAGGTACCATACGAATAACATTACACGTTGCGCTAAAGATGATGAATTAAATTGAATAAATTAAAAATTTAGAGTTGATAATTCATGTTGTGTCAAATTTCTGAAGCCATTCGGAACAAAACACCGACCGAACACACCCAAAGGTTGTCGTCTTCCTCGCACAGCATCTCCAGAACCGCCTCGCTCTCGCTCCTCAATATTCTCCACGCATCTCCATCGTCACCGTCCCCCTCAAAAACTGTCCACACTTACTGACACACAATGCGAAACACATGGTCAACCTTTTTCTGTAACGCAAGGCTTCTTCACGCCTTACACGCTCAGTTCAGTCGCTAAAAAGGATACCCGCCTTCACGCACTCCACACCTGCTCATCTTCTCTCTTCTGGGTGTCTCGAGTTTCGTCGCAAGAGCAGCGAGGAGCGATGGCGAATGAGAGTGGGGAGGTGGTGAGGAACAAGCAAGTGATATTCAGGGGCTACGTGAGCGGTTTCCCCAAGGAGACGGACATGGAGGTGCGGGAATCGACCATGAAGTTGCGTCTCCCGGAGGGCTCGAGCGGCCTTCTCGTGAAGAATCTCTACTTGTCCTGCGATCCTTACATGAGGACCCGCATGGCGAAGCTCGATGTCCCGGGTTATGTCGATTCCTTCCAACCTGGTTCGGTGAGCAAGCCTCGATGATGTTTTCGTTGTCAAATTCTGTCTTTGTTTTTTTAATATAGAAAGAGAAAAAGGGTCATCCACTCGGCGTCAACTGGTCTTCCTCGTTCTTGAAATTGGAAGGTATTGAATAAAATAAGCTCCGAATGAGTCGGATGATGTGGGCTTTCTTGAGTATGATATTTTTGTCCTTTTTTATATTAGCCCTTTTGCTATGGGGATTGATTATGTTGTTTTAGGAGAAAGTTGCGGTGTCTCTGCTGATGGACGGCGGATATTATATTAGTTTTCCTGAGTGGAATTTGCATGTTTGACTACTGTTCCTGGATTATGATCTCAGGTTTGGCTAAATTAATATACGAGGACTTGTCAAGTATTAGTTTTGTCTTATTTCATGGTGATTATGTCCAATCGTTCTTATCAAGGGATTGTAGCGGCTCTGTGCTCTATCTCTGTTCATTGTTTTCCTATCATGGCTAGATCTTTTTTTATCTCTGAAGTGTGAGCCAATTGGTGGTTGGTTTGAAAGTGTAGAAATGGTTTGCGGTGTCGCTATAAGATTCGGCGAATGTATTGAAGAGCTTAGTGTGTCGAAAGAACCTTGCTTATGCTATTTGGCATAGAATTTTACATGCCTTACGTTTACACAGTCCACATGATCACCGGGTTAAGCGATTCGAGTTGCTTAACACTCCCACTCATGTGTAGGCATGATGAATGGGGGCGATGGCTTGCACGTGAAATAAGACAATGAGATGTATTCATTGAAATATAAAATAAGCATGACCCTGGGATAAGCAGAGTTTTGGTTGGATCCTTTAGCATATTGCTTAGGATTCCGATGTATTACTATGAATTTCCATTTTATCCCGGTTGAGATGTTAAAATTATGCCAGCTCTTCTTCTAGGTTTGTTGGAAGTTACATTAACTGTTAAGAAAGCTGCATTTTGACTTACCTCACTTCAATATGACTCGAATTGCAAACTTTTAAAATCAGAAAAAAGGTTAAAGTGAAAGGGTCTCTGGTTATTGTAGCATATACTATTATGAAATTGTCTTTATGTCCTATCATTCCTTCTTGGAAGTGCAATGTCTGTTTGTGTTTGCTAAATAATTTGCACTTATATTTGAAGTATTTAACACATTGATGCAGCTTATTACTGGATATGGAGTAGCTAGAGTTTTGGAATCTGGGCATCCAAATTTGAAGAAAGGCGACTTGCTTTGGGGTATCATTGGATGGGAGGAGTATAGTGTAATTACTGCACCAGAGACTTGCTTTAAGATTGAACACACCGATGTTCCTCTGTCTTACTACACCGGCCTTTTGGGTATGCTCTTTAATCATCGAATGTAATATCTCTTCAGTGTTAATGAACAAGGAGAATCAGATACTTAAGATATTACTTGTAGGGATCTTCATTGTTGATGAGCCTTATGGCCTCATTGAATGGTCTGATAGAGCCCTGCAAAGCTGTCTTCTCGCGTTGAAAGAAGTGTGTGTAAATCGGTTATTTCTAGTGAAATAGTAGCTTTCCTTGAGAAATCAATATATTTCTCACGGGCTTCACCTTTGGGCAATGATCAGACCATTTGAGATTTGCCATAGCATAACACTCCTACTCTTATGCTTCAGCAAATCCTGCGACTCGTCTAATTTCTACAAATTTAAACTATGCAGGTATGCCAGGCATGACGGCTTATGCCGGGTTTTTCGAGGTATGCTCTCCTAAGAAAGGAGAGACTGTTTTCATATCAGCAGCATCGGGAGCCGTTGGTCAGCTTGTTGGCCAGTTTGCAAAGTTGTTTGGTTGTTATGTTGTTGGCAGTG